>CM067845.1:93549411-94106911 GCA_034509565.1 Triticum monococcum | reverse complement strand
CTTTATTAAATAAATAACAGAGTATTAGTTACAACTTTAAAAAATTACAAGAATGGAGAAATACTTACAAAAGAAAACTATGTAAGGTCAGCTATCCAAGAAGCTAAATTATCCTTATATTTACATCTAACCCTGTGAGACAGAAGAGAGATGTCATGTATAAAGTTTCTTCTCCAAGCTCTAAATGAAGGTTGCTCATTCCTGAAAATTTTCCCATTCCTTTGTGTCCAAATATTCCAAGTAGCAGTGAAAACCACCTCAGAGAAGATAGGGTGTCCAAAATCCTTCCTAACTGCTTGAGCCATATCATATGTGGTTTGATTTGGTTGCACAGACCAAGAAATCCCAAGATAGTTCCAAACCCTTTGGCTATAATTGCAAGCAAAGAAAAGATGAGCCCGATTCTCATGTTGAGCAAGATTGCAAAGCACACAAGTATCATCCTGGATGATCCATTGCCTTCATTGCATCATATCTCTGGTGTTCAAACGATCCATTAACAGAAGCCAACCAAAAACTTTTATCTTTAGCGCGCATGAACTCTTCCAAATCCACTTGAAAATAGGATCCACCACTAGATGTGAGAAGCAAAAATCATAGTATATCTTTGCCATGTAATCACCAGATTTGGAAGGCCACTTCCAAACGTCCTTGATCTCACCATTCAAATTGACCAAAGGCAGGAGGGTTTGTAATTGCGTGAGCTCTGAAAATGCCTCCTCCGATAGTGGCAGATGAAAGTGATCCAAGATGTCAGGCCGCACAAACAACTCTTTGACTATGATTGCATTGTCCACAGCAAAGGAGTGGAGTCTTGGGAAAGAGTCCTGCAACAAGACAGCATGATTTCCCAGTTGCCAACGATCAAGCCAAAAGAGTACCGTATCACCAGCATGAACTTGAGGAACTGCTAGATTGGAGAATTTTGGGAATAAACGCATAATATCACGCCACCAAAATGAACCACAGACCCTGGTGGTTTGGGGTGGTGATGATGCATAATAGGTGTCCCAGATTAGAGAAACCCAAGGCACGTCCACTTTGTTGAAAAACTTGAATAGGTGTTTAATAAGCAAAGCTTCATTTTGGATAGTCAAGTTGAGAACACCCAAACCTCCAAAACCCTTAGGACGATAGACTAGATCCCAAGCAGCCAAAGATTGGCGTGGGTTATCCGTGTTACCCCTCCACAGGCACTGCCTCATGATCCTCTCTAGCTGCTGAATAATGCCCTTTGGAAGAGATAAAGTGCACAAAAAATATATTGGCATGGAGCACAACACGGACTGAACAAGTTGCAGTCGGCATCCTTGATTAAGCAAGCATGAAGAGGCAGATAAACGGCGCTCGATGCGATCCACCAGAGGCATCAGCTCATAAATGGTGGGCCTAGAAGTTCCCATGGGCAAACCAAGATATGTGAAAGGCATCGTGCCAAAGTCACAACCCAGCAAAGAGGCCACTCTGGCACCTTCTTCATCACTCATGTTTAAGGGAATGAGTGAAGATTTGCTAAAATTAACTCGCAAGCCAGTTGACTCTGCAAAAGTTACTAGCATCTCCTTGAAAGCAATGAGCTGATCATCAACCGCAGGCAGTACAATTAATGTGTCGTCAACATACTACACTATTGGGTAATCATTGGAGTTGGTTGGGATTGGCAGAGAAAGGATGTTCCTAGTGCACATCTCATTGACAACAGACTACAATAAATCTACTCCAATCACAAAGAGCAACGGTGATAGAGGGTCACCTTGGCGCACTCCCGTTCTACAAACAAAATGCTTCCCTGGCACGCCGTTGAGAAGTACAAAAGAAGATCCCGTGGAAAAAATAGAATTGATCCACCCAGTCCACCTGGAATCAAAACCCTTGCATTGCAAAATTTTGAGAATTAGATCATGCTCAATTGTATCAAAGGCTTTCATGAAATCCAGCTTGAGTAGAACGATGGGACGCTTGGAAGCTTTGCATTGATGTATATACTCGAAACACCAGGCTAAGCAATCTTGGATTGAACAACATCAAAGAAAACCATATTGGTTGCGGTGAATGCATCTTAGAATCACTTTCTGAAGACGTTTAGCAAGCAGCTTTGTCAAAAACTTCAAGCATGTGTTGGTCAAAGAGATTGGCCGGAAGTCTCCGACAACTTCAGCGCTTAACTTCTTTGGTATAAGAGTAATTAATGAGTTGTTTAGACATTCCAAATTACATTTCCCCTCATAGAATTCCTTGACAAGTTGCATGAAATCCTCCTTGAGAATTGACCAACACCTCTTTAAGAACAGCCCAGAGAAGCCGTCGGGGCCGGGGGCACGGTCAGGTGGCATGTTCTTAATGACAGCATCAACCTCGGAATTAGTGAAGGGCTGAGACATATCCTGAAGGCCATCAACTCTTGCAATTAATGTTCCCAAATCGAAACCCATGCGGATTCCTTTTGCATTGCCCATTCTTTGATTAAAATCTGACCAAAACATGCTGGCAAGCTGTTGGTGATCCGAAACCACATCACCATCAGAATTCCTGAGTGATGAGATAGTGTTTCTCCTATACCTTTTCGTGGCCATGGCATGAATTTTTTGGAGTTTTCCTCGCCAACTTTAATGTTACGTATGGTACAACGCTGTTTCCAATAAACATACTGCCAATGAAGAATATCTTCCAAATGCAATTTCACAATTCGCCTGAAATTAAACTCAGTCCTTGATAAAGACCTGATCTCCTCCAGCCCATCAAAATATAGAATGACCTTGTCGCAATCAGCAATTAATGCCTTAATTGTCGACAAACTCATGTGCCATTTCTTGAGTGCATACCTTAGCGCTTTGAATTTAGAGGAAATATTTAGGGCAGCCTATTGTCTTGCCACAGGTTTGTTCCAAACATGAGCCACACAGTCAAAGAAACCAGGCAAGTCAATCCAATAATTCTCAAAGCTTAAAATTTTAGCTTTAGGAATGACAGTAGCAATCGAGACGACGCATGGGACATGACCAGAAGCCGTGCGAGCCAGTGGCAGAACAAGCGTGTTAGGATGATCAATGGTCCATGCAACTGAAGTAAAAAACCAGTCGATCTGTTCCAGTAATGGATTAGATTGCATATTCGACCAGGTAAACTGTCGGCCTTTAATTGGTAGCTCAATGAGACCCAGGTGTCCAATTACTTCATTAAACAGAAAAATGTCACTGACATTACCCCCAGGCAGGTTTCTGTTCTCCAATGAACGCATGAAATTGAAATCACCCAACAACAACCAATTATCATCACAGTTAATATCAAGATTATATAACCATTGCACGAAATCATCCCGGGTCGGGCCCTGGCACAGACCATAAACTGACACGAGAGTCCAAATTTCAGAAGTGTGCTTAGATTGGAATTCCATAATGATGCCAAAATGCCTTGCCTCAATTAACTTTCCTTCAAAGAAGGAAGAATTCCAGATAACGATCATTCCAGCCGAAGCACCATCCGAAGGTACATAGGAAAAATTATCGAAACGCCGTGGACAGAATTTCGTAATGAACCTATGGTCAATATGCATGCATTTCGTTTCTTGCAGACACACAGCCGAACAACCACTTTCGTCAATCTTCTGCTTAACTACTAATTGTCGTGCTTCAAAATTAAGACCACGCACGTTCCAACATAACACCTTCCAATCTCTAAACCCTGTCTGATTCATTACAAACCAAAATAGAAAGCAGAAGCAAAAGTAGATCATGCAATGACCTACACCGACCCACTAAACAGGAAGGAAATATCCTAAACAGGCAATAGAAGAACAGATAGATGGCATTTAAATAGGTACGCCATAAACCATTGTGCCATCCAGTGGAGCTAAACATCAGAATCCTTGCTGCTGGTGGATGTAGCAGGATCAGCCTCAAGCTTGTCCTTGGAGATCTTCTCAGGTGCGATTCGTAGACGTGCTCCAATACACTGAAGATCAGAAATTGGCGTTGGCTGAGGCACTGACATTCTCTCCTCCGGCTGGGCTGAGCTTGTTCGACGCTTCTTGAAGGAGGACTGATTGTTGCCTTGCTTGAGGCCTCTGCTTGGAGATTTATGATAGCCATCCCGTAATGCACTTAGACGTGCACTGCGGCGCACCTCAGAGTCAACCACAACCTTAGTAACCTTAGAAGCTTTTGGCTTACGGCCACGTTTGGTACTGACCTCTGGCATTGCAGAGAACTCAAAGGACTCACTGACAGGCTCAGAGAGGTCATCAAAGCCATCAAAGCATAATGCCCGAGCAACAGGCCTTTTAACTAGAACTACCTGACGAGGAAAGCATGGAGTTGGATCAGGTGCAGGCAGCAAAGAGAAGCTGACATCATTCCCATCGAAGCAGATATCCCATGAGCTCTTGGACAGAAGCAGAGAACACAGGTTAGTCTTGAACACATACTTTGGAATCTCAGCAGAAAAGATAGCTGGCATGAACTTGCAGAACGAGCGCTGCCACTGCATCTCTGGCGGAATCACTGGGCCAAAAACAGTGAGGACTTGCCCAACATGGAGAGGAGGCTGTATCGGGGCACCAGGATGCTGCAGAATCTCTAAGTTCTCCTCAAGCTGCTGATCATTAACAGAATCATTTGACACCTCTAGAATAATAGACTCCTGTGACTGATTCCCATCCACTTGGTTTTCCTCTACAATCTCCTACTTCATATTAAGGTTATCTTGATGAACCTCCTGGTGATGTGGCTCATGCTCCTGTGGAGGAGGTGGCAGCTCATCCCAACCGATCTCAGGAAATTCAGGCATAACCCAATTATGGTTATTAAACTGCAGATGCCCAGGGAGTGGATGAGGGTTGCCATCAAAGGGCATCGGGTCCTTGTCCAGTGGCAAGATATCGGCAAAATCAATAGAGAAGATGTAAATCGGAGCAGACCAAGAAATGCGAGAACCACCAAAATCAGCAAACTCCTGATAGACCACATCACGCGGCACCAATGTCGTTGCCGGAAAAGAAACGTACGCCAGGGTACGAACAAGTAACGGATCGTCCTGATGCCAGTGATGGAAAAGGCCAAAGGTACTGATTGCATCGGCAATGTACTGAGTGCGCCGATAATCCAGAGGAATCCCAACAATCATAACCCAACCCCTACGAAAACCCTGAATAGCTCTGAAATTGATTCCTTCATCATGCGTCACAAATCTAACAAATCTGTTATTGTCCAGCTCAAACGGGGGGTGATCAACTAGGGCCTGCCTAGCAACAGGACTGCGGAAACGGAGGAGACCCACACCTTGGATCCATGGTTGAGCATCAAGAACAGCGCGGCCAAGATTGTTAACGACAAAATCACTAACCATGTTTCTGAAGATAGCAACTTCTTCAGGCAGAGGAGCTGGTTCGACGATGACAACACTGGATTCCCCAGGTACCCACAAATCAATCCACCCAGATGTGTATTAAAGTAGCCACCTTAAGTTAAACCTTAATTAACAATAATATCTCACATCTTTCATGAATTCTCTCAAACCAAACCACGTCTACGAGCATAGCATAGCAGTATAAGCATACGTAGTAAATACCCAGGGTTTGATATAAGACAATAGGTTCTACCCCATCAACTGCTTCCCAATACCCACATGTTATCAAACCTACTCATGCAATGTTTGAGGGTTGAAACTAATGCATCAAAACTGGATAATAAAGGGATATGATCAAAGTGTTACTTGTCTTGCTAATGATCGGAAAACCGTAGTGACTCGTAGTAGCAAGCCTCGCACTCCGTGAACAAACAATAGCATACATAAGCACTCAAGCATAATATGCAAAAGTAAAACTCAAATGAAAAGATCCAAACTGAAAGTTCAAGTGAAGAGCTTCAATTTGCAAAAAAGAATCAATCGACGGAGCTACGAAACTCAAACTACGATGAAAAGAAGTTTGAATTCAAATCTGCTTGAAACCAAATTTTAAATTGTCAAAGCCATGTTCAAGTTGATTAGCTGGATAGAGGGGAACAAGACGGAGATTTTGGCATTGGTTTCACTGGATTTAGATAAACGAGTAAAAAATAACGAGGGTTTGAAGTTCAGGTACAAATCTGTGATAAAAGTATTCGTGGACAGGTCCCTGGCCGAAAATAGAACTAAAAAGAAAAATCTAACTAACGAACGAACTTGTTTGCTATAAGAAACTAATGGGTGAACGTTCGCTAATTAGCGAACCCTTAAAATAAAACTGATCTATAAAATAAACCGAACTTTATAAAAAGAAAACCGGGTGGTTTTAACGGTTTTTACAGGTTCGGCAAAAGAATACGGCGGCGATGGCTTCCTCTCGCGAGTGGCGGAAGGCGGCGGCGCAAGCACAGGCGCCGGTTCGGCTCGAGTGGCGGGGCGGGCTGCGGCGGCAATGAGGGGAGCGGGAGGGGCGGGGGCGGCTATTTAAGAGAGGGGGCGGTGACTTGGAGAGGGGGTTGGGGGAGGCGGCGGCGGTTGCAGAGTCCGGCTCGGACTCTGCCGGCGGCGGTGGCTGGGCCTACCCAGGAAGAATTTTTTTTATATAAATCAATTTCACCGCGGAAGAAAAAATCCTAATAAAATATATAAAAAAATTCCAGAAACAATTTTCACCATCCAAACCTATTATTTATGAGAAGATGAACATTTTTCTGGACTAAAAATGCATATTTATCTCTAATTCAAATAGAACACAAATAAAAATAATTTGATTTTAAAAATTTCTTCTCCAAAATTTCTTTTCTGTTTGAAGAAGTCATTTTATCTTCTCTCATTTATTTTTGTTATTGAAAATAATTTGGGAGAAAATATTAAAATCAAATTGATCCTTTCTTCAAATTTGAAATAAATTCAAATAGGAAAATTTAGTGAAACCTCCAACTCTCTCCTTGGGTCCTTGAGTTGCTTAACATTTCTAGGATCACAACCAAAATGCAAATAAAATATGATATGCATATGATGATCTATGTATAACATCCAAATTGAAAATTGGGATGTTACAAAAAAACCTATGGGAAGAATTAATGATGTTCTTATTCTTGCAAATAGGAATTATGTGCCCATATATTTTATTGTTCTTGATATTGATTGCAATCTGTCTTGTCAAGTTATTCTTGGTAGACCGTTTTACGTACTATTGGTGCCGTGATTGATATGAAAGAAGGCAATATTAAATTTCAATTTCCACTAAGGAAGGGTATGGAACACTTCCCTAGAACTAGAATTAAGCCACCATATGAATCGATCATGAGGGCATCATATGGATCTAGAACCAAAGATGACAATACTTGAATCTTCGCATTATGCCTAGCTAGGGGCGTAAAATGACATCGCTTGTTGGGAGGCAACCCAATGAATAAAATTTATTTTTGTCTTTTTCTTTCTGTTCTTGAGTTTTTGCACAATTATGCTACTGTTATGATTGTGTTTTTTGTGTTTTAATTAGTGTTTATGCCAAGCAAAGCCTTTGAGATCATGTTGGGTGATAGTTGATTTGATCTTACTGAAAAACAGAAACTTTTGCACTGAGCAAAATAATTTTCAGTTTTAACTGAAGCGCGATAAAATACTAATTGTTTTTGCGGAAGATTTATATACAAATTTCTCACGTTGTCCTAATGTTTCGAATTTTTTGGACTTACAGAAGTATTTGAAATATCGAGATTGCTACATACTATTCTGTTTTTGACAGATTCTGTTTTCTTTGCCTTGTGTGCTTGTTTTGATGATTCTATGGTTTTCTTTGAAGCGTTTTTGCCATAGAAAAGTTGGAATACAATAGATATAATGAAAAAAAATATAATATGAATGAGTATGCAACAATACTTATAGTAGTGATTTGCTTTATTATACTAACGGATCTCATGAAGGTTTTGTTTAGTTTTGTGTGATTGAAGTTTTCAAGCTTTCAGTGATATTACGATGGATGAAGGAATAAGTAGTAAGAAGATCCTAATCTTGGGGATGCCCATGGCTCCCCAAGATAATATTCAAGAATTATCAAGCAACTAAGCTTGGGGATGCCCCCGGGTGGCATCCCCTCTTTCTTCTAACGACCATCGGTATTTTACTTGAAATTATTCGTCGCATATTCTGAGTTTTGCTTGGAGTGTCTTGTATGATATGCATCTTTGCTTGTTTTTCTTTTTATTTTTGGTCATGAATCCTTGCTGGACACACCTATTTGAGAGAGCCAAAATTATGTTATGACTTGTTAGAATTTCTCTCTATGCTTCACTTAAATCTTTTTAAACTATGTAATTGCTCTAGTGCTTCACTTATATCATTTTGAGAATGGTGTGTCTTAGTATTTTTGGAAAAATGCTCTCATGATTCACTTACATTTATTTGAGAGTTATCAATATTTTAAGAAATTCTCTCATGCTTCACTTAGATTAATTTGAGAGAAAGAAATATGATGCTCATGTTCTTCACTTATATTTGTTTGAGCTTATTAAAAGAAACATATGAAACTAGTTCCAAAGTGATAGATATCCAAGAAGGATATAATAAAAACTTTCTTGAAGATCATTGGAAAAAATAAACTTGCTTCTTTGTAATAGTTTTGAGATATGATGATAGCACTACTGCAGGATGCTGCTAACGCGACACTACGATCAGAGACCCTTCGACGAAACTGTGTGCGATGCAATAATCACAAACCATGGTGTAAAATAACCATAAAAAAGGTGCAAACTGTTTGCGATAGCAGGCACATCAAACACAGTTCAGATTTTAGTTGCGTGTGTGATGTTGAGCATATAGTTGATCCATACGAAATGTTTGCGATTAGATAGAACAACAGAAACGGGCAGCCATATCAATGTGTGTGCAATATACGTCATACAGTTCGCTCCGATGAACTGTTTGCGATGATCGAGGTGAACACAAATGATTCGGCGTAACAAGATGTGTGTGATACCCGATAAATAGGTCGGAATCGGAATTGTGTGCGATCATTATAGAAAGCCCACACAGACTTTTTTGTGAATTGTATGCTCGTTAGGGCACACAGTTCAACAAACCAACCTGTGGGCGATAATGTAGAAGATCTTTGTTGAATACTTATTACTAACCATCTGCGATGAGATTGACAGGATAAACAGAGATAACAAATTAATATGAGCGAACGTAAATAGAGATGTGTACAGTCTGCTTAATTTAGTCCTTGTTGTTGTTGTTGTTGTTGTTGTTGGATGGCCCCGCGACATCGTCTTGGCAAGGACGCTTCTTGCTGCTGACGGTTGGCTTTTCATCATCGCCATCGTCATCATCGTCGTTGCTGTCGTCGTCGTCCTCCTCCTTGTTCGACCATTCCTCCTCATCATCATTGTCGCCCTCTTCTCCATCCTCCTACGGCTCCTCGTCCGTATGGTTGTCGTCTGACAACTCCGGAGGCGGCGTCCCTTCCATGATTCGAATATAATCGAGGTCTGGGCTCGATGCTGGACTCATGGAAGACAAGTGGGATGATTCCGATGTTGACCTATCATTGGGCGCCAGACTGCTGGCCGAACTATCGTCCTTGCTGTCGCTCGACATGGCTACAGAGTGTGTGCCAGTGTGTAGCGCGGCCTGCCGGGGATGATGAAGATGGTGAACACTTAAGCGGGGTATGCAGAGAAGAGGAAATGCCAATTGAAGCGGGGGTTGACATATTATCTAACCGCTGATATAACCAACCGCAATTATTTGTACCCACTCGCTCCAAATTCCCGGGGTTGAGCAGGACTCCTATTGTCTAGTTTATTTTTTTAGGAAAAAAAATAAGGAACGAGTTTTGTAATTATGCACCGGTACCAGTACGAAGGGAGTAGGACAGTTGGCAAGCAATACATTGAGCTCTTCTTATTGATAAAGCCAGTAATAATCAAACTACAAAGGAAAAGAAAAAAAGACAAAGGAAAATATCTGCACGAATCTTCGCGTAACATCAATGGCATAGGACCTAGATGTGCATTACTTAGAGCACATCTAGATGTGCTTTAGCAATACTGTCAAACAAAACCCCTAATCATCATTGCAAACAGCGCATAGAACATGGCTAATGCGACAACCAGAACTACACATGCTAGTTCCTTCTTGTCTGTTGCTTTCATTTGTTGCCTATGATTGATTATTTCTTGCTTCATCGTACTGATTGTACATTCCAGATCAGCCAGTTTTTTCTTCAGCTTTACGTTATCTTCTACGAGCTTCGTGATAACACTCTGAACCCTACCATGCCATTCTTCATCTAGCCAGTTAACAAAGGCACAAGCCTCATATCCCTGCCAATGTTAAATAGTATTCAGGATGAGCGGTGGCATTAACTGAAGTAAAATGATGAAGTTAGCACTAACCTCTAAGGGGCAACTGAGAAACCTCCTGCCAATGTTGAATCCCTCCGCGCATACACGTCGAGCGGGAGTGTGCCCGTGCACACAATTCAGCTTTTGTTACTTCTCGGTGGCGCAAAACTCGGAATCGAGCTCGTGTTGCGGGAGTCTGGAGTCATGCTCTAGATTGCTTTCCTGGGGGAGGGGGTGGGTGTCATTCAGGACGGATTTAGCAAGGACCTATACTTTGGACATGCTAAAAAAGACTGGGATAGATTGAAACCAGACAGGACAATTCGGATCCATAGTACACACCTTCTGATGACCTTAGGCAAGTGCTCGGCGGCAACCGCCGTGTGGTGGCGATACGAGCAGGAGCAGTCACACCGAAACCATCAGCACCACTCGTCTGCATTCCCCCAATGTCAGCGCCACGCGAGGGAATTTGGAGGCTATGTAGAGATTTGGGGGAAATGGGAAACTGTGGGGATAAGCTAACGGTCGGAAACTACTTATGGCACTATATGTTGTATACGGCACACTATTTATACATGTCGTTTGTGTTAGGTATTACAACGTCACACATGATTTCCGCACCAAACAGTGTGAGAAGACAACATAGGTTAGACACGGTTGCTGTTACATAGCCGTAAATGATGTACTACCCTGTCCATATAATTGAGCTACAGTGATACTGTGTAAACAGCCACTCTGTGGATATCCGTAAAAAAGCCTCTTTGCATATAGAGATGGCGGCGACGGCCTAGGCAGCTGCTACCAAAGAAGAGGTCAATCCTTGGTTGATGGGTGGTGGTGGCGTCATAGGAGGTCAATCCTCGGTCTGTAGTGGGAGATAGGAGGAACTCAACCATTGAGGTCGGCGGCGGCGTGATTCAAGCACATCCGTCGCGGTCGATGGCGGGATAGTGGAGATCGAACTTCAGGCGGCAGCCGCACTAATCTTTGCTCCTCGACCCCGCTGTCTCGGCGTGCCGCCGCATCGCGCTTCTCTGTCTGCTGGGTGGAGGTCGTCGCGCGGCTAATTAATTAAGGTATTATTTTCATGAGTGGCTTAATTAAGGTATTCAATTCCTAAGGATAGTCTTGTACTAGTACTCTGCGTGTAAATTGACCAGCCATTAATTTTTGTCATTGCACGTCTGGATAACAACATGGAGCGCCCTCAGTAATTATGAAAATAAAACCTTGTGATTTATGCACGCATCTTTGGGCAGTAGTTAATCCGTGTATTAATGTTGTTGTTTTGTTTTTAATTACCATTCATGTGGTGCAGATGGAACGATCTCAATGGATGAAGAATCAGAAAACCACAGATTTTATCAGTGGCGTGACAGAGTTCATGAATTCGGCTGAAAGTACAAAGAGGAGAATTGGTGATGCGGATTACATCCTATGCCCACGTACTGATTGTGCCAATACAGAGTCACATGAAGTTGCAGATGTCCAGTTGCACTTAGTCTCTAGGGGATTCATGGATGGATATACACATTGGACCAGATACGGTGAAGAGGAGGTCATGGATGAAGATACCCAGGGCAGTGAGATGCCAAACCCCGATCAGTGTCACATGGCTGTTGAATCTAACATTGGGGCAGAGGCGTCAAGCTACCAATGAAACACCGGAAAGCCGAAACCCCCACTGGAAAACCAAGACGTCGACGCAGATGATGACGATCTTGATATGACAGATTTTGCTACTATGATTGTAGATTTCGAGGGGCCCAAAATAGGATATGATTGGGTACAAGGATCTGCCAACCATTGATGCGGACTCCAAGAAATAATTGTATCCAGGTTGCAAAAAGAAATATTCCAAGTTGAGTGCCACCCTGGCGCTTCTCAGATTTAAAGCAGCAAACAGTCCACCAAACAAGGGCTTCACAGAGATGTTAGGTCTTTTCAAAGAAAATTTTCCGAAATATAATGTGCTCCCCAGAAGCACGAATGAAGCGAAGAAAATTGTTTGCCCATTGGAACTTGAAGTACAGAAGATCCATGCTTGTGTGAATGATTGTATATTGTACCGTGGTGAGTACAAAGATTTGCGTGCATGTCCCACATGCAAGCATGCATGATACAAGCGCAGGAGAGCAAAAGACAAGTACAAATTGGACGACGAGATCAAGACAGGAATCCCATTCAAGGTTGTTTGGTACTTGCCTTTAATTCCAAGGTTGAGGCATTTGTTTGCAAACCCTAGAGAGGCAAAGAGGTTGTGGTGGCATCATGATGAGTGAATTCTGGATAAGTTTATGAGGCACCTAAAATATGGGGCTCAGTGGGAATCGACAACAAGTACGTAGACTTTGCCAAGGATCCTAGAAGTATAAGGCTCGGAGAGTGTACTGACGGGATGAATCCTTTTGGCGATATGAGCACCAATCACAGCACATGGCCGGTACTTCTGTGCATATATTGAAGGAAATATGCCCTAGAGGCAATAATAAAGTTGTTATTTTATATTTCCTTATATCATAATAAATGTTTATTATTCATGCTAGAATTGTATTAACCGGAAACTTGGTACATGTGTGGATACATAGACAAAACACAGTGTCCCTAGTAAGCCTCTACTAGACTAGCTCGTTAATCAAAGATGGTTAAGTTTCCTAACCATAGACATGTGTTGTCATTTGATGAACGAGATCACATCATTAGAGAATGATGTGATGGACAAGACCCATCTGTTAGCTTAGCATTATGATTGTTTAGTTTTATTGCTATTGCTTTCTTCATGACTTATACATATTCCTCTGACTATGAGATTATGCAACTCCCAAATACGGAAGGAACACCTTGTGTGTTATAAAATGTCACAACATAACTGGGTGATTATAAAGATGCTCTACAGGTGTCTCCGAAGGTGTTTGTTGAGTTGGCATAGATCGAGATTAGTATTTGTCACTCCGTGTATCGGAGAGGTATCTCTGGGCCCTCTCGGTAATGCACATCACTATAAGCCTTGAAAGCAATGTAACTAATGAGTTACTTGCGGGATGATGCATTACGGAACGAGTAAAGAGACTTGCCGGTAACGAGATGGAACTAGTTATGATGATACCGGCGATCGAATCTCGGACAAGTAACATACCGATGACAAAGGGAATAACGTATGTTGTTATGCGGTTTGACTAATAAAGATCTTCGTAGAATATGTAGGAACCAATATGAGCATCCAGGTTCCGCTGTTGGTTATTGATCGGAGATGTGTCTCGGTCATGTGTACATAGTTCTCGAACCCATAGGGTCCGCACGCTTAACGTTCGATGACGATTTGTATTATGAGTTATGTGTTTTGGTGACCGAAGTTTGTTCGGAGTCCCGGATAAGATCACGGACATGACAAGGAGTATCAGAATGGCTGTGAGGTAAAGATTCATATATTGGAAGGTTGCATTCAGATATCAGAATGGTTCCGAGTGATTCGGATATTTTTCCGGAGTACCGAGGGGTTACCGGACCCCCCGGGGGAATATTGGGCCTACATAGGCCATAGGGGAGAGGGGAGGCAGCCCACAAGGGGTAGCCGCGCCCCATCCCTATAGGGAGTCGAATTGGACTAGGGAGGGGGGCGCCCCCCTTTCCTTCTCCTCTTCCTCTTCCTCTCCCTTCCCTCTTTCCCCCTTCCGGAAAGGAAAGGGAGTCCAACTAGGATTGGGAGTCCTAGTTGGATTCCCCCCTTTGGCATGCCCCCTAGGCCGGCCACCTCTTCCCCTCCTCCTTTATATACGAGGGAAGGGGGCACCTCAAAAACACATCAATTGTTCTTTAGCCGTGTGCGGTGCCCCCTCCGCAGTTTACCACCTCGGTCATATTGTCGTAGTGCTTAGGAGAAGCCCTGCGCGGATCACATCACCAACACCGTCGCCACGCTGTCATGCTGACGGAGCTCTCCCTTGACCCTCAACTGGATCAAGAGCTCGAGGGACGTCATTGTGCTGAACGTGTGCTGAACATGGAGGTGCCGTAAGTTCGGTACTTGGATCGGTTGGATAGTGAACACGTTCGACTACATCAACCGTGTTAACTTAACGCTTCCGCTTTCGGTCTACGAGGGTACGTAGACATAATATCCTCTCTCGTTGCTATGCATCTCCTAGATAGATCTTGCATGATCGTAGGATTTTTTTGAATTACTATGTTGCCCAACATATATAACCTAGCTCCTTGGTTGTGTATGAAGACAAAATGCATTATGATGTCAATGATTATCCAAGGCCCGAAGCAACCTGGAAATGACATCGACATTTACTTTCAGCTACTGGTAGAAGAA
This sequence comes from Triticum monococcum, assembly GCA_034509565.1. Lineage (NCBI taxonomy): Eukaryota > Viridiplantae > Streptophyta > Magnoliopsida > Poales > Poaceae > Triticum > Triticum monococcum. Next base: position 94,092,298 of record CM067845.1, on the reverse strand, counting down.
CTGTTGACAGTGTGGATAGATGCGCCTGCTGTAAAATGTCATGATGCTTACAGAAAGGAGATTTTTGATCTACATGCGATGCTAGTGCACACCATTCAAGATATTCCGGCATTAGGCAACACATCGGGGAATAAAACAAAGGGAGATGTAGGGTGTGTCACATGCATGGATAGGACAGCTAGCAGAAGACTTCCCATCTCGCACAAAACCATGTATTTGCGCCATCATAGGTTCTTACAGAAAACTCACCCATACCGAAAGATGAAAACTGAATTTGATGGTATGGCAGAGGCAGGTGTGGGCCCAAGACCCTATGAAGGGGAGGTGGTCCACAACATGGCTAAAAAATTAATGTTGTGCTTGGCAAGAACCACCCTTTGATGGTGAAACAAACACCCAAGGGTCAAGTCTTTAAGAAGAAATCGGTGTTCTGGAAATGACCTTACTGGGAGATTCTGCGTGTACGTCACCGCATCAATGTCATGCACATAGAGAAGAACATATGTGAAAGCATGCTTGGTACTCTGCTCAAGATTAAAGGTAAAAGAAAGGATGGTGACGGTTCACGGATCGATATGCTTGCTGATCAATCAAAACGCAAGAGTGAAGCAGAAGATGATGACAAATTCGTCAAAGCTCGCCAGAGTTACAATTTCAGTACAAAAGAAGCAACACTGTTCTTCACCTATTTGTTGTCAGCTAATACACCCTCTTCCTACTATGCAAGCATCAGAAGTCTCGTGGATGTGAGCTCAGGTAAAATGAAGTTGGGACACATGAAGTCACATGATTGCCACATAATGTTGACACAAATCCTCCCAGTGGCCATCAGGAATCTGATGGACAAAGATATAAGAAACACACTCATTGACCTCTATGATTTCTTCAACCAACTATCGCAGAAAGTTGTAGATCCTGAAGAGTTGGATCATATGCAAGATGATATTGCAAGAATATTGTCCAACCTAGAGATGTTTTCCCCACCATCATTCTTTGATGTCATGGTCCATGTCACTGTGCACCTTGTTGATCAGATAAAGTATTGTGGTCCTGTGTTTCTTCGCAACATGCATCCCTTTGAGCGGTTCATGGGAATACTGAAGCACTTTTGTCGGAACAAAAACCATCCAGAGGCAAGCATCCTACAAGGTTATACCACGAAGGAGGTGGTTGAGTTTTGCACCGAATACATGAAACAAAGACCTATAGGTTTGCCCCTCTCGCGCCACGAGGGAAGGCTGAAAGGTAAGCCAGTCCTTGCGGGCACTCAAATGGTTGCACCTGGAGAATTGGCAGAGAAAGCCCATTTGAAGGTACTGCTTAACAGCCCAGTTCTCAGTGTGTATGCCGAAGAACACTTGGCGGAGATACGCCAAAGCTTCTTACCAATGGTGCCTTCATCAGATGTGGAGATGAAGGAGCACACTAAGAACCACGCCGAATGGCTGATGAATCGTTTGGCACAAGGATCCATGAATGCCATTGCTGCGTGGTTGGCACAAAAGCCATCACCTAGGGTGTTTACGTACCAAGCATATGACATAAATGGATACACGTTCTACACTCAGGAACCTAATCAGAAGACCTCATATCAGAACATCTCTTTTCGAATAAAATGCATGACTGTAAATGAAGCTGATAAAATGGTATACTATGAAACCATCAAAGAGATTTGGGAGCTTGACTATGTGAAAGTTCAGGCGGCATTATTCAGGTGTGCATGGATCCCTCTTGGTCAGGTAAGGATTGATGAGTATAGGAAGACCTGTGTTAATAGGACAACAATGGCACGCGTACCCATTCATTCTTGCCAGCGATGCTACCCAGATTTTCTTTGTGGAAGACCCCTCACATAAGAACTGCCATGTAGTGATGCATGGGAAGAGAAGGGTAGTGGGTGTCGACGATGTTGCCGATGAGGACGAGTACGATGAATTTGATGAGTTGCCAGCCAAGGGATCATGCACCCCTGTAACAGAGAAGCATACAATCATCAGAAAACCCAAGTTCATTCGGGGTCAATGTAATGATCCCAGTTCCCCCATGTACATGGGAATTAAGCCATAAGACTAGTATTTATGCCTACCCTGTAACTTAATTCGTTCAATTTAGAACTGTCGCGTGTACTGGATTTGTGAGTTATGCCCGGGTTTTTGTTGATCTAAGAACCGTTAATGTGTTGACCTTGATATGCTGTCAGTTCAGGCTATGAATATGAACTATTTTTGTTATTATTATTATTATTATTATTATTATTATTATTATATTATAGAGGTAGAACACTCAATTGATCTCACTGCAGTATGTCTGAACAAAAATATGCAATCTGGTTTGCGAATAGCACACGGTTCGTTGATGAAAGCCATGTGCCGACCAAACCCCGCCCACGATCTGAGTCGTGCTTTTTGATTGGCCAGAACCCAAACCCCACGTATCGTACGCCTGCACCATTGGATGCTCCCAGATCGAACGACGATCCTCATCCCTTTTTACAGCACATGCAGTTTCAGTTGTAATTTTATTTTTATGCACAAAATGCACATTAATCTCAAAAAATGTCTTAAATATAGCTAACGATACCTGAAATGCGCCAGAAAATCAAACCTGTGGTATAATGGTAATTGCGTACCGTGGAAATTTTTATGAGGACAAATGATGAAGTCACCGGCCACAGGAGTTTGAATTGACACATCTCCTTTTGGAAACCATGATCCTTCATGTGAGATGCTCTGGTTTGGAAGGAGCGGTCATCAAAACTTGTGCCAAATTTTACTGATTTTTTTCCACAGGGTCGTGAGAGCACGCCACGGGCACACATCAATTTTGATGATGTCCGAACTCCATCTGAATTTCCTGTAATTAAAATACCAACTAGGCCTATGCAAGTGGCCGCACCTCGCGGCCGAAATGTTTGAAACTTCTCCCCGCTTCTCGAACAACCGGATGAACACTCACAAAGCGACGCACAAATGATCTGTACACCTTCTTTGCTAGGCTGATAGTAAGGGGGTATCATAGCTAGTATCATGCATGCCAAATAGACAATTTTGATGAGCTGTGATAGAATTAAATGAAGAAAGAGAGGGTTAAGTATCATATCATGAAACCGTATAATAATAAATGCTATGCTACTATGTTTCATGAATGACAATAAATAAAGTACTACATATGATACTACTCTATGATACTATGCATTAGACTAGCCACAGTGGGAGTAACTTCAGCAGTAACATCGAGTCCAACTCAACAAATTTGCTTATGTGGCAATGTGTTAATGAGGAGAGAGGTAGTTTGAGTAACTTAGCTAGTTCTTGTAACATCACATGTCTCAATGCAATATGAGTCTATAACCTAATAAATGAGGCTTTGCATGTTACCATACTTATGTTACTACCCACTATGAAAGGTAGTAACATAGTCTAGGGATATGTGTATGTTACTCTCCATTGTGGCTAGTCTTAAAGCAAGTACAATAGAGTGACATAAGCAGGCTATAAGGAATAAAATAATATATATGTGCTATTAGTTGGAGGAAAGAGAAGAGGAGAAAGAAGAGAAGCAGACTCTTGGTTAGTAGAGCCAGCTGCAACATGAGACCCAAGACACTTTGTGAGGATGTAAGGTGGGCCAACTATTGATAAACTAGTACGTATTTAAAACATATTATTGTAGATGCCGGCTAAGAGGTTGGTTGTATACGACATGGCAACTTCTTATTGTCGACCGTTGGCTATATTATTAACCATGCTCTTAGTGAGGTAGCTAGTATATCATAGACTAGCAAGTATCACACTCCTTCCTTTCCAGTTTATAGTGCTCAATTCAAAAATCTCACCAACCAAGGTAGATGGTGAGTGGTGGAATACTTTTTGTAGTTTGCAAAAACACCCAATCACTGCTTTTCTTTTCCTCAAAAAATTATGTTTACCAATGTATTAATTGCAATACATGCATGCATAAAGTACATGCATTGGTCAATTTTCTCTTAATACTTGCATGCAATGATTTAATGCACCTTGGAATCTGAACATGTGATGGGGAACTGATACGTCTCCAACCTATCTATAATTTTTGATTGTTCCATGCTGTTATACTATCAATCTTCGATGTTTTATAATCATTTTATATCATTTTTTGGTACTAACCTATTGACATAGTGCCAAGTGCCAGTTGCTGTTTTTTGCATCTTTTTTACATTGTAGAAAATCAATACCAAATGGAGTCCAAATACCATGAAACTTTACAGAGATTTTTTATGGACCAGAACACACCTAATGGGCCCTAGTTACGCCTAGGGGGTGCTCCGAGGAGAGCACAACCCACCAGGGCACGCCAGGAGGCCCATGCATGCTCTGGTGGGTTGTGCCCACCTCGGGAGCCCCCCGGACCGCCTGTTCGCTCTATAAATACCCCAATATTCCCAAAACCCTAGGGGAGTCAACGAAATATTGATCCAGCAACCGTAGAGTCTACAACCAACAGATCCAATCTAGACACCATCTCGGATGGGGTTCACCACCTCCATTGGTTCCTCTCCGGTGATGCGTGAGTAGTTCTTTGTAGACCTTCGGGTCTGTAGTTAGGAGCTAGATGGCTTCCTCTCTCTCACTGGATTCTCAATACAATGGTCTCTTGGAGATCCATATGATGTAACTCTTTTTGTGGTGTGTTTGTTGGAATCTGATGAACATTGAGTTTATGATCAGTTATATCTTTTTATATCCATGAAAGTATTTGAGTTTCTTCGATCTCTTTTATGCATGATCTCTTATAGCCTCGTATTTCTTCTCCAATATTTTGGTTTTGTTTAGCCAACTTGATCTATTTATGTTGGAATGGGAGGAGGTGCTTTGTAGTGGGTTCGATCTTACGGTGCTTGATCCTAGTGACAGAAGGGGAACCGACACGTATGTATCATTGCTACTAAGGATAAAACGATGGGGTCTATCTCTACATAGATAGATCTTGTCTACATCATGTCATCATTCTTATTTCATTACTCTGTTTCTCCATGAACTCAATACACTAGATGCATGTTGGGTAGCGGTCGATGTGTGGAGTAATAGTAGTAGATGCAGGCAGGAGTCGGTCTAGTAATCTTGGACGTGATGCCTATATAATGATCATTGCCTGGATATCGTCATGATTATTTGAAGTTCTATCAATTGCCCAACAGTAATTTGTTCACCCACTGTTTGCTCTTTTTCTCGAGAGAAGCCACTAGTGAAACCAACGGTCCCCGGGTCTCTTTCTCATATATTTGCCTTTGCGATATACTTTTCTTTTGTATTTATTTTCAGATCTATTAAACCAAAAATACCAAAATACCTTGCTATGTTTTATTCTTATTTATTTTATTTGGGGTTCAATCTATCAATCTACAACAATTTTATCTCACGTCCGTTTGCCAATTTATGGCGCCGTTACCCGAAAGGGATTGACAACCCCTTTAACACATCAGGTTGCGAGTGGTTGTTATTTGTGTGCAGGGGCTATTTACATTGGTGTTGCTTGGTTCTCCTACCGGTTCGTTAACCTTGCTTTCATCACTGAGGGAAATACCTACCGTCACTGTGCTACATCATCCCTTCCTCTTTTGGGAAATACCATCATAGTCCTAGCCGACATCAAAAGGAATTTCTGGCGCCGTTGCCGGGGAGGATCTTCAACATATACCAAGTTCCTAATCACAAATTGCATCTCCTTGAAATTTACATTATTTGCAATTTGCCTCTCGTTTTCATCTCCCCCAATTCACAAAAAATTGCCATTTTATTCGCCCCTCTTTTTCTTTCGCCGTTTTCTTGATGGATCTGTTTTTGAGTGCAATCTTTTTGTGTGGTTATCATGACTCAAGAGAACACCAAGTTATGTGATTTCTCAAATACCAACAACAATGATTTTATCGGCACTCTGATTGCTCCTCCCGCCACTAGTGCGGAGTCTTGTGATATTGATACTGCTTTGTTGAATCTTCTTATGAAAGATCAATTTTATAGTACTCCTAATGAGGATGTCGCATCCCATATTAATACCTTCATGGAATTATACAATATGCAAAATAAAAAAATATGTGGACAATGATGTGGTGAAGATGAAATTATTTCCGTTTTCTTTGCGTGATTCTGCAAAAACTTGGTTCTCTTCTTTGCCTCGAAACAGTATCGATTCTTGGAATAAGTGCAAAGATGCTTTTATCACTAAGTATTTTTTGCCCACAAAAGTTATTTCCCTTAGAACCCAGATAATGATTTTCAAGCAACTTGAACAAGAGCATGTTGCAAAATCTTGGGAAAGGATGGTAATGATGCTAAGGAATTTCCCAACTCATGGGTTAAATCTTTGGATGATCATACATTTTTTTATGCGGGATTGAATTTTGTTTCTTGTAATCTTTTAGATTCCGCCGTTGGTGGTACTTTTATGGAAATTACTTTGGGTGAAGCCACCAAATTGCTTGATAGTATTATGGCAAATTATTCACAATGGCATACCGAAAGAGCTCTTACTAGTAAAAAAGTTAATTCGGTTGAAGAAATTTCTTCTTTGCGTGAAAAAGTTGATGCTCTTATGAAATTGGTTTCTAGTAAAAGTGCTCCTATTGATTTTAATGATGTGCCTTTGTCCACTTTGATTGAGCAAAATAGTGATGCCATAGATGTGAATTTTATTTCTCGAAATAATTTCAACAACAATGCTTATAGAGGTAATTTTAATCCTAGGCCTTTTCCTAGTAATTCCTCTAATAATTATGGTAATTCCTACGGAAATCAATCTTATAATGATAATAGGAACACCTATAATCTTGATAATAATATTAAAGAATTTATCAACACGCAAAAAGTTTTCAACACTTCCATAGAAGAAAAGTTGAGTAAGATTGATGATTTGTCTAGAAGTGTTGATAGAATTTCTCATAATGCGGAAAATCTCAAGATGAAAATTTTTGTGCATAAGATTGATGAATCAATTAAAGCTCTTTATGTTTCTATGGATGAAAGTAAGAAAAGAACCGCCATGCTTAGAGCTAAAAGAGAATTTTTAGACAAAGCATTTTCTAGCGATTACTTCGTAAAAGTGATGAAGATCTTAAAATGATTGGTGTTTCTTCTATTGATTCCTTGTTTAGTAAAGTTAAGATTTATGAATAGGGGACTGGAGAAGAGTCAACTTTAGCTAGAAGGCATCCCGATAATTCGGAGGGTGAAAATCTTGTTGAGAAAATTGATACAAGTGGGTTTGAAGAGGTCAAAACTTTAGCTAGTGATGTACCCACTCTTTTGGATTACAAAGACTTTAATTATGATATTTTATCTTTGATTGATTGTATTTCTTTGTTGCAATCCATGATAAATTCACCCCATGCCTATGAACAAAATAAAGCTTTTACTAAAGATATTGTTGATGCTATGATGAAAGCTTTTGAAGAAAAAAATGGAATTAGAAGTATCAATTCCTAGAAAATTGCATGATGAATGGGAACCTACTATCAAAGTCAAGATTAAAAATTATGAGTGCTTTGCTTTGTGTGACTTGGGTGCTAGTGTTTCTACTATTCCGAAATCTTTATGTGATGTTCTTGGTCTTACCGATCTTGAAGAATGTTCTTTGAATTTGCACTTGGCGGATTCTACTATTAAAAATCCTATGGGCAGAATTAATGATGTTATTATTCTTGCAAATAGGAATTATGTGCCCATAGATTTTATTGTTCTTGATATTGATCGCAATCCGTCTTGTCCAATTATTCTCGGTAGACCGTTTTAACGCACTATCAGTGCCGTGATTGATATGAAAGAAGGCAATATCAAGTTCCAGTTTCCCTTGAGGAATGGTATGGAACACTTTCCTAGAACAAGAATCAGGCCACCATATTAATCAATCATGAGAGCATCTTATGGATCTCGCAACAAAGATGACAAAACTTAGATCCTTGCTTTATGCCTAGCTAAGGGTGTAAAACTATAGCGCTTGTTGGGAGGCAACCCAATGAATAAAATTTATTTTTGCTTTTTTCTTCCTGTTTTTGAGTGTTAGCACAATTATGCTACTGTTATGATTGTGTTTTTATGTTTTATTAGTGTTTGTGCCAAGTAAAGCCTTTATGATCTTCTTGGTGATAGTTGTTTGATCTTGCTGAAAAACAAAAACATTTGCTCTTACGAAACTAATTACCATTTTTTACCAGAGCGTGATAAAATTTAAATTCCTTTTCATTAGATCAATATAAAAATTTCTCAGGTCATCCTATTTTTTCAGAATTTTTGGAGTTACATAAGTATTCGAAACACCCAGATTACTACAAACTATTCTGTTTTGACAGATTCTGTTTTCTTTGCGTTGTGTGCTTATTTTGATGGCTCTATGGTTTTTCTTTGATGAGTTTTTGCCATAGAAAAGTTGGAATATAGTAGATATAATGCAAGAACAATATATGAATTGGTTTGATACAGTACTTATAGTATTGATTTGCTTTCTTATACTAACGGATCTCATGAAGGTTTTGTTGAGTTTTGTGTGATTGAAGTTTTGAAGTTTTGGGTTATCTTACGATGGATGAAGGAACAAGGAGTAAGAAGATCCTAAGCTTGGGGTTGCCCCGGCATCCCCCGCTATTATCCAAAAGAGAGCAAGCAACTAAGCTTGGGGATGCCCCCGAGTGGCATCCCCTCTTTCTTCTAACAACCATCGGTATTTTACTTGAAGCTATATTTTTATTCGTCACATACTGTGTGTTTTGCTTGGAGCGTCTCGTATGATATGAGTCCTTGCTTGTTTTATTTTGTGTTTTAAGTCTTGATTCCTTGCTGGACACACCTATTTGAGAGAGCCAAAATTAGGTCATGACTTGTTAGAATTGCTCTCTATGCTTGACTTAAATCTTTTATGAGCTATGGACTTGCTCTAGTACTCACTTATATCTTCTTGAGCACGGTGTGCTTTAGTATTTTTGAAGAAATTCTCTCTTGCTTCACTTAGATTTATTTGAGAGTTAGTAAAATTTCCAAGAAATTCTCTCTTGCTTCACTCAAATTAATTTGAGAGAAAGAAATTTTATGCTCATGATCTTCACTTATATTTATTTGAGCTTATCAAAAGCAACATATGAAAATTAGTTCCAAAGTGATATATATCCAAGAAGGATATAATAAAAACCTTCATGAAGATCATTCGACAAAATAAACTTGATTCTTAGTAATAATTTTGAGATATGATGATGTGATATGTGAGTTATGTTGATGAGTAATTATGCTTTAGTAAGAATATTGGTGTTGAGGTTTGTGATTCCCTATGCAAGCATGAAAGTCAATAATTGTGCAATGAAATTATATCCTACTTGGGGTGCATTATTCGGTGTTAATTATGCTTAATGCTTGCTTATGAGATTACTCGTTTCTTGGTTGGTCGCTTCTCAATCTTTTGCTAGCCTTCATTTTGCACTAAGTTTGATCTCTACTTATGCATCCAAAAACCTTTAAACTAGTTTTGCCACATGAGTCCACTATATCTACCTATATGAGGTATTCATTTGCCATTCTAAGCAAATTTTTATGTGCCATCTCTAATTTTCAAAATAAACTTCTCTTTTGTGTGTTCGTTTCGCTCGCGGAGCGGTGAGGGGTGGCTAATATTTTCCATGCTAGATGTGTTATTCTCACGATGAGTGTTTATTCACTTGTCGTTGCACGAGAGTAAGGCAAAGGTATTAGGGATGCCCAGTCACGAAATGAAAAATGAATTTACTTTATGCTGTCAAATAATAAATTCCTTGGAAAGTGTTGGTATGGAGGGCAACCGTGGATACGGCTAGCCATGGAAAGTGAAAGTATGGTTGAAAAGGAATAAACTTTATTTCTGTTTGGGAACTGCCTATGATATATCTAGCATGGAAAGTGTTGGGAACTCTAAGTCGTTTTCGTTGGTGGGAAGGATACACCTCCCAAAATGTTTTTATCTCTAAGTTTTTCGCTTTGCGCTCTGGCACCTCTACAAATCCCTACTTCCCTCTGTGAAGGGCCTTTCTTTTACTTTATGTAATTTTTATTTTTGAATTTGAGTCTCCATCTTATCTTATAAAAGAACCAACTAGGCGGCACTATGATCGTACTTGAGCATTGGGTGTAGTTAATATGCGAGTGTGTTTCATGAATGGATCAATGATTGAGCATGATGGGCTAGGGATACCTTATTTTAGCGTTGATATTTTGAAAGACATGGTTGCTTGTTGATATGCTTGAGTATTTAAATTATCATGTCAAAACTAGACTATTGCTTTGAACAATATAAAAGTCCAAATGTCCATGCTATAAATAAAAGAATATGATATGACATGATAGGCAACATTCCACATAAAAAATTCTGTTTTTATCACTTACCTATTCGAGGATGAGTAGGAGTTAAGCTTGGGGTGCTAATACTTGTCCAACATATCTATAATTTTTGATTGTTCCACGCTGTTATATTATCAATCTTGGATGTTTTATAATCATTTTATATCATTTTTTTGGTACTAACCTATTGACATAGTGCCAAGTGCCAGTTGCTGTTTTTTGCATGTTTTTTACATCGTGGAAAATCAATACCAAACAGAGTCCAAATACTATGAAACTTTATGAAGATTTTTTATGGACTAGAAGACACCTAAAGGGCTCTAGCTGCGCCTGGGGGTTGCTCCAAGGAGAGCACAACCCACCAGGGCGGGCCAGGAGGCCCAGGCGTGCCCTGGTTGGTTGTACCCACCTTGGGTGTCCCCCGGACCGCCTCTTTGCTCTATAAATACCCCAATATCCCCAAAACCCTAGGGGAGTCGATGAAATATTGCTCCAGCCACCGCAGAGTCCAGATCCACCAGATCCAATCTAGACACCATCTCAGATGGGGTTTACCACCTCCATTGGTGCCTCTCCGATGATGTGTGAGTAGTTCTTTGTAGACCTTCAGGTCTGTAGTTAGTAGCTAGATGGTTTCCTCCCTCTCGCTGAATTCTCAATACAATGGTCTCTTGGAGATCCATATGATGTAACTCTTTTTGCAGTGTGTTTGTTGGGATCTGATGAACTTTGAGTTTATGATCAGTTATATCTTTTTATATCCATAAAAGTATTTGAGTTTCTTTGATCTCTTTTATGCATGATCTCTTATAGCCTCGTATTTCTTCTCCTATATTTGGGTTTTGTTTCGCCAACTTGATATATTTATATTGCAATGGGAAGAGGTGCTTTGTAGTGGGTTCGAACTTACGGTGCTTGATCCCAGTGACATAAGGGGAACCGACACGTATGTATCATTGCTACTAAGGATGAAACGATGTGGTCTATCTCTACATAGACAGATCTTGTCTACATCATATCATCGTTCTTATTGCATTACTCCATTTCTCCATGAACTTAATACACTAGAAGCATGCTGAATAGCGGTCGATGTGTGGAGTAATAGTAGTAGATGTAGGTAGGAGTCGGTCTAGTAATCTTGGACGTGATGCCTATATAATGATCATTGCCTGGATATCGTCATGATTATTTGAAGTTCTATCAATTGCCCAACAGTAATTTGTTCACCCACCGTTTGCTATTTTTCTCGAGAGAAGCCAGTAGTGAAATCTACGCCCCCCGGGTCTCTTTCTCATATATTTGCCTTTGCGATCTACTTTTGTTTTGCATTTATTTTCAGATCTATTAAACCAAAAATACCTTCCTGCGTTTTATTCTTATTTATTTTATTTGGCATTCGATCTATCAATGTACTACAATTTTATCTCATGTTCGTTTGCCAATTTCTGGCGCCGTTACCCGAAAGGGATTGACAACCCCTTTAACACGTCGGGTTGCGAGTGGTTGTTATTTGTGTGCAGGGGCTGTTTACGTTGTGTTGCTTGGTTCTCCTACTGGTTTGATAACCTTGGTTTCATCACTGAGGGAAATACCTACCGTAGCTGTGCTGCATCAACCCTTCCTCTTTGGGGAAATATCGACGTAGTCCTAGCCGACATCAGCAACCTCCAAATTGAGCCTTATAAAATGGATAAACTAAAATTTTGAGATAAGCCTATAAACCGGAAAGGAGGGAGTATATATGCATGACACTAGTATATGATCAGTAATACCTTCGTAGTGTGTGCATGCATAGTATCATAAGTTAGTATCTTAGGTTGCCTTATTAATTGCCATGCATGACACAAAGTAGTACAATATTTAATAAGATACGGTATCATGATATGATACCACACCCTCTCTTTCCTCATTTAACTATGTGCCACATCATCCAAAAAGTCTAGTTGGCATGCATGATACCGCTTGATACTCCCATATTACGACTAGCCTTAGGGTGGCCATAGTGGGGGTATCATAGGCGGTATCATGCAATTGGGAATAGCAAATATGATGATGTGACAAAGAAGAAGTAACATAGGTAGATACCATAACATATATAATAAATGCTATACTACTTTGTGCCATGCATGGCCATAAATACGGGCATCTATGATATATACTACTCTATGATACTATATATGCACTATGTAGGTACGTACGTAGTATCATACACTGATACGTCCATTTTGCATCATGTTTTCTTACTGTTATTTACAATGTTTTTATCCATAATAATGCTTTTTCGAGTAATTCTAATGCCTTTTGTCTCATAATTTGCAAGGTACACACCTAGAGGGAGAATTCTGGCAGCTGGAAATCTAGACCCGAAAAAGCTATGTTAGGCCACCTATTCTGCACAACTCCAAACAAGCTGAAACTTCATGGAGATTTTTTATGGATTATTTAAGAGTTATTGGAGCAAATAACTACCAGAGGGGCCCACCAGGTGGGCACAACCCACCTGGGCGCGCTCTGGTGGGTTGTGCCCTCCTCAGCCCACCTTCGGTGCCCATCTTTTGGTATATAAGTAATTTTGACCTAGAAAAAAAATAAGGGGAGGACTTTCGGGACGGAGCGCCGCCGTCTCGAGGTGGAACTTGGGCAGGAGCACTTTTGCCCTCCGGTGGAGCGATTCCGTCGGGGGAACTTCCCTCCCGGAGGGGGAAATCATCGTCATCATCATCACCAAGAACTCTCCCATCTGGGGGAGGGAAATCTCCATCAACATCTTCAACAACACCATCTCATCTCCAACCCTAGTTCATCTCTTGTGTTCAATCTTGTTACCGGAACTATAGATTGGTGCTTCTGGGTGACTAGTAGTGTTGATTACATCTTGTAGTTGATTACGATATGGTTTGTTTGGTGGAAGATTATATGTTCAGATCCAATATGCTATTTAAGACCCCTCTGATCTTGAGCCTTATTATCATTTGTGAGTAGTTACTTTGGTTATTGAGGTCATGAGAGAAATCATATTGCAAGTAATCATGTGAACTTGATATGTGTTTGATATTTTGATAGTATGTATGTTGTGATTCCCTTAGTGGTGTCATGTGAACATCAACTACATGACACTTCACCATATTTGAGCCTAAGGGAATGCATTGTGGAGTAGCAATTAGATGATGATTGCGAGAGTGATAGAAGCTTAAACCCCAGTTTATGCACTATTTCGTAAGGGACTGATTGGATCGAAAAGTTTAATGCTATGGTTAGAATTTATTCTTAATACTTTTCTCGTAGTTGTGGATGCTTGCGGGAGGGTCAATCATAAGTAGGAGGTTTGTTCAAGTAAGAACAGCACCTAAGCACCGGTCCACCCACATATCAAATTATCAAAGTAGCGAACACAAATCGAACCAACATGGTGAAAGTGACTAGATGAAATTCCTGTGTACCCTCAAGAACACTTTGCTTATCATAAGAGACCGTTTTGGCCTGTCCTTTCCCTCAAAAGGATTGGGCTAGATTGCTGCACTTTTGTTACTACTATCGTTACTTGCCCGTTACCAATTATCTTGCTATCAAACTACTTTGCTACTTACAATTTTGGCACTTGCAGACATTACCTTACTGAAAACTACTTGTCATTTCCTTCTGCTCCTCGTTGGGTTTGACACTCTTGCTTATCGAAAAGAGCTACAATTGATCCCCTATACTTGTGGGTCATCAAGGCTATTTTCTGGCGTTGTTGCCGGGGGTGAAGCGCCTTTGGTAAGGAAACATTTATATAGTGTGCTGAAATTTATTGTCACTTTTTACTATGGAAAACAATCCTTTGAGGGGTTTGTTCGGGGTATCTTCACCTCGTCCGGAACCACAATTAGCTACCCCTCAACATACTGCACCTACTGAAAATATCGAATATGAAATTCCTTCGGGTATGATAGAAAAACTGCTAGCTAATCCTTATGTAGGAGATGGAACCGAACATTGTGATATGCACTTGATATATGTAGAACAAATTTGTGGATTGTTTAAGCTTGCAGGTTTACCCGGAGATAAAGTTATGAAAAAGGTTTTCCCTTTATCTTTGAAGGGAAAAGCATTGTCATGGTATAGGCTATGTGATGATATTGGATCATGGAATTGGAATCGTTTGAAATTGGAGTTCCACCAAAAAATTATCCTATGCATCTAGTTCATCGTGATCGGAATTATATATATAAATTTTGGCCTCGTGAAGGAGAAAGTATCGCTCTAGCTTGGGGTAGGCTTAAGTCAATTTTATATTCATGCCCCAATCATGAGCTCTCAAAACAAATTATTACTCAGAACTTTTATGCTCGACTTTCTCATAATGATCAAACCATGCTTGATACTTCTTGTGCTGGTTCTTTTATGAAGAAGACTATTGAATTCCGGTGGGATCTTTTGGAAAGAATTAAACGCAAATCTGAAGATTGGGAACTCGACAAAGGTAAAGATTCAGGTATTAAACTTAAGTATGATTGTGTTAAATCTTTTCTGGACACCAATGCTTTTCAAAAGTTTAGCACTAAATATGGACTTGACTCTGAGATAGTAGCCTCCTTTTGTGAATCATTTGCTACTCATGTTGAACTCCCTAAAGAGAAGTTGTTTAAATATCACCCACCTATTAAAGAAGAGACCAAAGAACCTGTACCGGTTGAAGAAGAAACTATACTTATAATGGTGATCCAGTTGTTCCTTCTACTTATATTGAGAAACCACCTTTCCTCGTCCCACGCTCGTCATGCTCCCACGGACACGCGGGCCGCACTACTCATGGCACGCGAGCTCCTGCTTTACCGCCTAGCCGACGACCTCTACGAGGACTGGCTGGACCGCATCGCCGAGCTCGTCAGCACCATAGGCCCCCCCTGCACCGTCCCTCTCACTGCCTCGTCCACCGCCAGCTACGGGTGACGTTGCTCACGAAGCACCTCCACCACCCCTGCACCAAGACGACGCCCTGGCACCAAGGCGCGTGACTCCGCGGCGCGACTCGCCGCGCCAAGCGTCCGCGCATGAAGAAAGAAGCTATCAAGAAGTTCCTCGACCGCAAGAGAACGCTCCACCGCTCCCCGCACCGCCACTTCAGGATCGCTTGCCGCGGCAGGGCCATGCGCCGCTTGCCGTGGTGGCGCATGGGCACCAAGACCAGGCTCCACCTCCATGGCAGGCCCCGGTGACCACGGCCGGCTGCCGCGCCTTCACCCCCGAGCTACGTAGCATCGCATGGCCAGGCAAGTTCAAGCCAGACCTGCCTCTGCACTACAACGGCCCCCCCGACCCCGCTGAGTTCCTGTAGCTCTACGAGTTGAGCATCGAGGCGGCCAACAGCGACGAGAAAGTCATGGAGAACTGGTTCCCTATGGCTCTCAAGGATGGTGCACGCTCGTGGCTCCTAAACCTGCCTCTAGGCTCCATCTCTTCCTGGAACGAGATGCGCGTCCGCTTTGTCTCCAACTTCCAGGGCACTCGCGACCGCCCACAGGCTGCAGGTGACTTGCGTCGCATCAAGCAACAACCAGGGGAAACCCTCCAGAAGTACATCCAGCGCTTCAACAACGTTCGTCTCAAGACACCCAAGGTGACGGACGAGGCCATCATCTCTGCATTCTCTGATGGCATCCGCGACATCAAGATGAAGGAGGAGCTCGCTATCCACGAGGAGCTGTTCAACCTGGCGACCAAGTGGGCAAGGCTGAGGAAGGACGCATTTCCCTCCTCGACCTCCCAGCCGCCGACCCGGAGGAGAAGAAACCCAAGGCCAAGGACATGAAGTGAAAGGGAGTCGCCGTGCTCGCGGCGGAGCCGGACAAGAAGCGCGGCAGGGACTAGCCTGAGTCATCCAAGGGTAGCCGACCGTTCTGCGCCTTAAACAATATGCACAACCACAACACCAATGATTGTCAAGAGCTCAGGGCCATTCTTGACGGACGCTTCGGTCGACGCCCCAAGCGCAACGACCGAGGCTACGATCGAGGAGGAGGACGTGGCTGAGGACGCTGGGATGACCATGGCCCATGCCAGCAGTGGCGCGACTGACCTTGTGAGGACCGATGGCAAGATCAGCCTCGCGAGGGTGCCTGGAGGGACCAGCCTCCCGAGGATCGCCCTCAAGGAAACCCTGGTCTTCCTTCGTTGCCGCCACCACCAAGAAGGAACGATGACCACTGAGGGAGTCCTGGACTAAGGTGTCCTCGGGCGTCCGGCCTGTTATCCATGGGCCAGACTGATGGGCTGTGAAGACATAAAGGCCGAAGACTGCACCGTGTCCGGATTGGACTCTACTTGGCGTGGAAGGCAAGCCTGGTGACCGAAAATTCCTTCTTATGTAATCGACTCCATGTAAACCCTAGATCCCATCGGTGTCTATATAAACCGAAGGGGATAGTCCGGAAGGGGGAGGACATATACTCATTACCATATTCATAGGCTAGACTTCTAGGGTTTAGCCATTACGATCTCGTGGTAGATCAACTCTTGTAATACTCATATTCATCAAGATCAATCAAGCAGGAAGTAGGGTATTACCTCCATAGAGAGGGCCTGAACCTGGGTAAACATCGTGTCCCCCGTCTCCTGTTACCATCGATCCTAGACGCACAGTTCGGGCACCCCTACCCGAGATCCGCCGGTTTTGACACCGACATTGGTGCTTTCATTGAGAGTTCCACTGTGCTGTCGACAAAAGGTTCGTTGGACCCTTCAATCGTCAATAACAACATTGTCCAAAGAGGAACCTTCCTCCCCGGACAGATCTTCATATTCGGCGGCTTCATACTGCGGGCCAACTCGCTTGGCCATCTGGAGCAGATCGACAGCTACGCCCCTGGCCATCAGGTCAGATTCGGAAGCTTGAATTATGTCATGGACATCCGTGGAGATTTGATCTTCGGCGGATTCGAGACCGCGGCAACCGCTCCCCATCGCCTCGATGAACATGGCTTAAACCTGTCATCGGTCCGCATCCAAGAGATAGCTCTTGTAGCAACTCTGGCCTTAAATCCGGAGCAGATCAAGTCGCCCGAAGATGGGAAGCTCGACCCCATCACGGGGGCTACCGATTCTGCGGCGCTGGAGCCGCACACATATTCCACTTCATACGGTATCTGCACCAACAAAACCTCGAACTCGCCTCCGATGTCGAGCTCTGAACCCTGCGAGCCCGTGTATACCAAACTCGATCGGTTATCGATCTTCAAGTTCAGCGCCGCAGATGTCTTCCAATACTCGCCCATGGGTGACATACTAAACTCGCTAAAAAACCTATCCCTGGCAAACGACTCGTCGCCGAACTATGTTCGGTTCGAACTTTCTGTGGACGATGGAGAATTTTGTTTCCCACCCGCCACCCACTTCATAGCCACTATTGAAGACCTAACCAACACGTACGACCCCCGCCCCGAAGACACCAATGGTGTGGACGACGATAAGGGGCAGGGCCAGATCTTACTACCCGCTCGACACAGGATTACCACTTCATGGTATGACATGTGTATGATAGACACGCCTTACGGCGCTCTCGATGATGACAAGGAGGATCCGGTCGAGAATAAACCACCTGGTACACAGCCCAGACACCAGCGCTCTAGGTCACATCACCCAAGAGAAAACATTGCCAGCACCAGAGAAGACGATACTCCGGACAACAAAGACCCTGTTGAGGTAGAATCCGAGCAGGAGGAACAGGAAGGCGGGCAAGACAGCTCCGATGAACATACCACATATGGGGACTTGGAGGACAGCAATTATCTCCCACTCTTCGAGGAAGAGGAGACCCTCGTCCACGAGGATTTTATCATGCCCAAGGAACCTCTCGAACATGAGCGCTTCAAACGCCGGCTTATAACCACTACAAGGAGCCTAAGAAAGAAGCAGCTGCAGCTTCAAGCAAACCAAGATTTGCTCAACGATAGATGGACCGAGGTCTTGGACGCCAAAGAATACGGCCTTAGCAGCCTAGTCAAAAGCCACCCCAAGAATAGGTGGCTCCCTCAATAAAATGGCAGAGCGATGGAACCCATACCACCATCGAACAATGCGGCGGGCCGACCACACTTCGGTCCAGACAGAGCAGCAGCCCAAGCAGAGCACCATACCAACCCATCCGACATTCAAAACAAAACAGCTCGAGGGAATACCCGCGATATCAACCAAGACACGGAGGGTAGAGCAGGACGCACAAGATCGGTGTACAGATCACGAAGATATACCCCGACCGACGATGATGGTCGCTTATTCGGACGCAATAAGACGACCATGCCCGGTTCGAGCACCGTAAACGGAGCCCGCCGGAGGTGCTTCATAGTGTGTCCCAACATAGAGGAGCTGCACACCCTCTCTACTTCACTATTGAAGTAATGGAGCATGAATTTCCAGATGGGTTTAAACCCATCAACATCTAATCATACGATGGAACAACAGATCCCACGGTATGGATCGAGGATTACCTCCTCCATATTCACATGGCCCATGGAGACGACCTCCACGCCATTAAATACCTACCTCTCAAGCTTAAGGGGCCAGCTCGATACTGGCTAAACAGTTTGCCAGAAAATTCCATTGGCAACTGGGAAGATTTGGAAGACGCCTTTCGAGACAACTTCCAGGGAACATATGTCCGGCCATTATACGCTGATGACTTAAGTCACATTGTCTAGGAGCCCGGCGAGTCAGCCAGGGAGCTCTAGACCAGGTTCTTAGTCAAAAAGAACCTAATTGTCGACTGTTCGGACGCAGAAGCCCTTGCGGCCTTCAGACATAGCGTCCAGGATGAATGGTCAGCACGTCACCTCGGCCAGGAAGGCCCCAAATCCATGGCAGCCCTTACCGCTCTAATGACCCGCTTCTGCGCGGGAAAAGATAACTGGCTTGCTCGTAAAAGCAACAATGCCAACGGCCCGGGCACTTCCGAAATTCGAGATGGCAATGGCAAGCCATGACGAACCGAACACAACAGTCGCAGTAATATACGCGACACATTTGTGAACGCCGGATTTCACAATCCGAAGCCCGGTCAACGGAAGAAGCCACTAAAGGCAAACCAGGATGGACCATCCACCCTTGACAGGATATTGGACCGACCTTGTCAAATTCACGGTCACCCTGATAGGCCAGTCAATCATACCAACCGAAACTGTTGGGTCTTCAAGCAGGCAGGCAAGCTTAACACTGACCACAAGGGGAGGAGGCCACCAGGCGATAAAGACGACGGATCATCTCGCCAGCAGAAGGCCAGGGGCTAGAAACAGTTCCCCTCTGATGTTCGACCACTCTCGGAACGCAAGTAGCAGTTCGTCTTCCTCCACCCACGTGTTGTACTGGAAAAATTTGCACCACGCGCACATCACTACGCACTCAAGATACCATGGGCATCGGCGGAAGCACAATACGGACCACCCTACAAGCATTCCCGTAACGTTTTTTATCTGCTTAGATTATTTTTCTGTATCATCCCTAAAGAACAGGTGACCAGCTGGACAACATCTATAACGGACTCTATCAGAGTTCGGATCTGTATGCTCACCTAAGGGGCTACTTCCGTTAAGGATTCCCCTCCCCGAGGACGGGCGATGCAGACGTGCGACAGGAGGTCCAAAATAACTTTTGTGGACCACACTCTTTATTCCGAGCCTGTACTATGCCCTCTTTCCTCTGATCCCAACCCCGAGCATGTCAAATAGCCGGGTTCGCGGTTTCTTTTATTATATATATATATATACATAAATTTATCATTGGCACATCGCTCCGTTCTTAGTAAATCTCATCCGAACCAATCTTTCATACTCTTTCAACAATAAGTACGGCCTTAACGGCTGCTCCGCAGATACACCTCGGCATACCCTGCCAGGGGCTCGGCATGGGAAAGAATGAGCTGCCAGTAAAAGTCCGAACAACTCTATAGTGTACTTCGGCGTTGCAAGTTTTGCCTTATATGCATCAGCTCCGAATCATTGTCTTGGGTCAATAGTTGGGTTGCCCGGCTCCTGTGTTTGCTACCCTACGTTCCGCTCTATCGGCTAGGGTAGTAAAGGGAGAACTACTGCGATTGTGCCTTGGCCTAGACCGGATGAGCACATCAGTAGAGAAAGCCGAAAACTAACTGTCATGATGCGGCGAGAGCTGGTCAACCACTTGACGACTTATTGGAATCTTTAGCAATTCTCCATGCAACACGAGGGATCTTTTCGGATCAGATATGCAAGGCACCACACGCCGCATACACACCAGGGGCTATGTCGTAGCCCCACCATAAAACTCCTATGGTTAAGTGAAAGTGTTAACGCCTTATAGTCCGATTGCTTGGTTCGCTACATTATCACCTCCTTCATGGACCAAGACGTTGGATAAAGAGTGATTAAATGATTTTCTGAACACCCCCGTACTTCCTACGAGGGGGCTGAAGCCGATGACTGGAAAACTTTCAGATTATATTAAAACGACCGCATAGGAGGAATTCAAGCTCTTCGAGCAAAACATAAATAGATTAACTATAAAGTTGTCTCTTACAATCATCATACACCTCACTCGAACATTATGTTTTTCAAGCATTGACCCTCTATCAAGTGGGCGGCCTCCAGGACATCTTCAAAATAACTCTCCGGTTCCGGACGGTCCCTTCCTTCAGGCAGACCCTTCATGGCGACGTCGATGGCCTTCATCTTTCCCCAGAATGTCTTGACTCGGGCAAGGGCCATCCGTGCACCTTCAATGCACGCCGATCGCTTCACAACACCGATTCGCAGCACCACGTCGACAAGCTTCCGCACCAAGCCGAAATAGCTACTCGACACAGGCTCGGTTGGTGATACGTCTTGAATGTATCTATAATTTTTTATTGCTCCATGCTATATTATCTACTATTTTGGACATTATTGAGCTTTATTTTCCACTTTTATATTATTTTTGGGACTAACCTATTAACCGGAGGCCCATCCCAGAATTGCTGTTTTTTTGCCTATTTTAGGGTTTCGAAGAAAAGGAATATCAAACGGAGTCCAAACGAAATGAAACCTTTGGGAACGTGATTTTTTTCAACGAATAAGACCCGGGAGACTTGGACCCTACGTCAAGAAAGAAAAGAGGATGCCACGAGGTAGGGGCGCGCCTACCCCCCCAGGCGCGCCCTCCACCCTCGTGGGCCCCCTGTTGCTCCACCGACGTACTTCTTCCTCCTATATATACCTACGTACCCCCAAACGATCAGATACGGAGCCAAAACCCTAATTCCACCACTGCAACTTTCTGTATCCACGAGATCCCATCTTGGGGCCTGTTCCGGAGCTTCGCTGGAGGGGGCATCGATCATCGAGGGCTTCTACATCAACACCATAGCCTCTCCGATGAAGTGTGAGTAGTTTACCTCAGACCTACGGGTCCATAGTTATTAGCTAGATGGCTTCTTCTCTCTTTTTGGATCTCAATACAAAGTTCTCCCCCTCTCTTGTGGAGATCTATTCGATGTAATCTTCTTTTGTGGTGTGTTTGTTGAGACCGATGAACTGTGGGTTTATGATCAAGTCTATCTATGAATAATATTTGAATCTTCTCTAAATTCTTTTATGTATGATTGGTTATCTATGCAAGTATCTTCGAATTATCAGTTTGGTTTGGCCTACTAGAGTGATCTTTCTTGCAATGGGAGAAGTGCTTAGCTTTGGGTTCAATCTTGCGGTGTCCTTTCCCAGTGACAGTAGGGGCAGCAAGGCACGTATTGTATTGTTGCCATCGAGGATAACTAGATGGGGTTTTCATCATATTGCATGAGTTTATCCCTCTACATCATGTCATCTTGCTTAAGGCGTTACTCTGTTTTTAACTTAATACTCTAGATGCATGCTGGATAGTGGTCGATGAGTGGAGTAATAGTAGTAGACTCAGGTAGGAGTCGGTCTACTTGTCTCGGACGTGATGCCTATATACATGATCATACCTAGATATTCTCATAACTATGCTCAATTCTGTCAATTGCTCAACAGTAATTTGTTCACCCACCGTAGAATACTTATGCTCTCGAGAGAAGACACTAGTGAAACCTATGCCCCCCGGGTCTATCTTTATCATATCAATCTCCTACTACTTAGTTATTTACTTTGCCTTTATTTTACTTCGCATCTTTATCATAAAAACACCAAAATTATTATCTTATCATATCTATTAGATCTCACTCTCGTAAGTGGCCTTATAGGGATTGACAACCCCTATTTGCATTGGTTGCGAGGATTTATTTGTTTTGTGCAGGTACGAGGGACTCGCGCGTAGCTTCCTACTGGATTGATACCTTGGTTCCCAAAAACTGAGGGAAATACTTACGCTACTTTGCTGCATCATCCCTTCCTCTTCGGGGAAAACCAACGCAATGCTCAAGAGGTAGCAAGAAGGATTTCCGGCGCCGTTGCCGGGGAGGTCTATGCAAAAGTCAACATACCAAGTATCCATCACATACCCTTATCTCCCGCATTACATTATTTTCCATTTGCCTCTCGTTTCCCTCTCCTCCACTTCACCCTTGCCATTTTATTCGCCCTCTCTCTTTATCCTCCCTCTCTTTCTCTATTTGCCTCTTTTGCCCGCTTGCTTTTTGTTTTCTTGTTTGTTAGTTTGTTCGTTGTTATGGCTAGTCCCTTATCATCTCTGTTGTCTCCCGAGAATGAAATTCTAAATTTTAAGCAAAGGGAGGGAGAAAATCTAAAAGATGCTTGGTATAGAATTTGCAATGCTCAAAATAGATCTACTAGGAAGCAATCTACTTCCGTTATCCTTCGCAATTTTTATGTAGGCATTACTCCTTGGCACAGATATGTTCTTGATACTATTACCAGAGGGAACTTCTTGGGTAGCCATACTTTTGATTCTTATAATGCTATGATAGATTTATTTGGCTCACCCCCTCTCTTGGTTAATGGAACTGTATTAACTTTGGAGCATGTAATGCAAAGGCTTGAAATTATTGAAAATAAGGTTGCTACCGTAGAGCTAATTGAAAATTTGGATAAAAAGATCCACAGCCGAATCTCTCCATATGGATCTAAAGTAGGAGTTACTTTGAAAAATATTAAAGAAAAGGAACCCATAGTTAATGAGAAAATAAATCACGATTCTACTAGGATCGATAAACTTGAGGATATTATTACCAACTTGGGAACCGATTTTTCTTCTGTAAAGAATATTCCAAGTCCTTCCACTAAAGTTTCCAACCTTATGTACATTCCTAAAAATAAGAGTGAATCCTCTAGTAAGGAAAATGGGGATCTCAAATCTATAAGTATTCATCCCAATCTTTTTGCTATCATTAAGGAACCATTTGCTGCAAATGAAATTTTCTATATTGTGCCTAAAAGTTTGATAATTAATAAAAATAAAGAAATTCCTAAATATGGTAGATGCCTAGTTGAAGAATTGCCTACCAAAGATGGCAATACCTAGATCTGTTCTTGCTTGTTATGCCTAGCTAGGGGCGTTAAACGATAGCGCTTGTTGGGAGGCAACCCAATTTTATTTTTATTACTTGATTTTTGCTCATGTTTAGTAATAAATAATTTATTTATCCTCTATTTTGGTTGTGTTTTTGTGTTTAATTAGTGTTTGTGCCAAGTAGAACCGTTGGGAAGACTTGGGGAAAGTCTTGTTGAACTTGCTGTAAAAAACAGAAACTTTAGCGCTCACCAGAACTACTGCCATTTTTATTTGGAAAGTGCTATTTAGTTAATTATTTTTGCAGATGATTAACATATAAATTCCTCACGTTCAGAAATTTATTTTAGAATTTGTGGGGTTCCAGATCTTGCGCTAGCTACAGATTACTACAGACTGTTCTGTTTTTGACAGATTCTGTTTTTCGTGTGTTGTTTGCTTATTTTGATGAATCTATGGCTAGTAAAATAATTTATAACCATATATAAGTTGGAATACAGTAGGTATAACACCAATATAAATAAATAATGAGTTCATTACAGTACCTTGAAGTGGTCTTTTATTTTCTTTCGCTAACGGAGCTCACGAGATTTTCAACTTTAAGTTTTGTGTTGTGAAGTTTTCAAGTTTTGGTTAAAGATTTGATGGATTATGGAACAAGGAGTGGCAAGAGACAAAGCTTGGGGATGCCCATGGCACCCCCAAGATAATCTAAGGACACCTAAAATCCAAAGCTTGGGGATTCTCCGGAAGGCATCCCCTATTTCGTCTACCTCTATCGGTAACTTTACTTGGAGCTATATTTTTATTCGCCACATGATATGTGTTTTGCTTGGAGCATCTTGTATGATTTGAGTCTTTATTTTTTAGTTTACCACAATCATACTTGCTGTACACATCTTTTGAGAGAGACATACATGATTTGGAATTTGTTAGAATACTCTATGTGCTTCGCTTATATCTTTTGAGTTATATAATTTTGCTCTAGTGCTTCACTTATATATTTTAGAGCACGGTGGTGGATTTGTTTTATAGAAACTATTGATCTCTCATGCTTCACTTAGATTATTTTGAGAGTCTTTAATAGCAAGGTAATTTGCTTAAAATTCTAATATGCTTGGTACACAAGATGTGACAGCCTGAGTTTTGCCTTTCTTATTTGCTTGATTTTTCATTTGAATTTTTTTGAAACTTGGGGTTTCCGAATATTTTCATATGGACTTAAACACTTGGGCATCCTTGGCTTTCACCCAAGTGCTTCACTTCCCTCCTAAATCATCATTTCACTTCTGACCCACCCAAAAATAATCTTTGGAATATTTTTCTTAAATGAAAAATATTCATTTTCTTTCCAAAAACCCTAAGCCAGATCTGTTTACTTCAAAGCAACCCCAATTTTTATGGCACAACAAAATCTGAGATTATTCACAAATATTCTGTGGACCCTAGTGCACCTTCCTGAGCAAAAATATTTCATCACTTTTTGGAATATTTTTGCTATGGAAAATATTTTCTATTCTGGACAGAAATGGTGGTTTCTACAGCAACAACCATTTTACTTGCTCCATTTGACCTGAACTTTCTTGTGCATCTTTACCTTAGTAACTCTTCACTAGCCTCCAAAGCACAGCTTCAAACTCCAAGCCATTTGACCACACTAACATCACCAAGTTACTGACCAGAAACTTACTTGGTGTATGAAAACTTCTACTGCACCTGGATCCAAACCAAATCGTGGTAACACTCAAAACTACCACGAACAACATGCCAGACATTGAGTTTTTGCTTAGATCGACCTGATGTCATAGTTCACCCAGTGACCGCGTTTGTCCAGGCGTGCTGGCATGCAGCCGATGCGCTCTGCGACGCACCCGAGCCTCTGTTGCTCGCATGCTTGCTTGCCCGCCTGCCCAACCATGCCAACCCTCACCACCATCATCGTCTCAACGTTCTTAACTCCTCCCTGGCGCTCGCCGACGCCGGAGCTCGCCGCAGCAACCACGGGCAAGGTCCGGCCAGCCCAACAGTGCGGAGCGCACTGTACTCGTCGGCATCCTCTTGATCCCGTGCTCGTCTCCGCCCACCCATAGTGGCTGCGTGACCTCTGTCGCCTTCTCCCCCTCTTACTGACGCCGCTCATCGCCGGGCGCCATGGACAGGTGTCCACCCGCGAAGCCCGGAGTACCCTCGCTGCTCGCCTATAAATAGAGCCCTCCCCGGCCTCCTCAAGCACCATCCAACACTCACACACACCCCACGATGGAGTAGGAAGCCGGAGCCCGGCTGGGCAGGCCTCGGGCCGCCGTCCCCGAGCACGAGCTCATTGGCGATCCCCTCTGGTCCCCGCAGTAGCTCCAGCCCCTCCCAGGCCTGGGCGACCCCTCTAGGGCCTCCGCCTCTCTCTGGTGAGGTCGTCTCGCCTGCTTGGAGCCCCTGGAGTGGCCTCTGCTCTCCGTCTTCCTCAACTCCGGTGACCTCCATGTTCTGCCTCCGCTTGCGAGGTTGAATCCGACACCGTCCGACCGCACCTAGCTACGCTACGGGTGCGGGCAGGTGCGCCTCAACCCCCCCTTGCCATCCCTCCCTCTCGTTTGGGCCAAGGAGCCCTCGTCGCCGGCGAGAGCTCCGGCGAAACCGCGGCCCCCTCTGTTTCCTTCTCCCTCTTCCCCCACCTGACTAGCGGGGCCAGCTAGTCAGCCACTCAGTATGCGTGCGAAGCAGCACGAGTGGTGGCGCCCGTGGGCTTTACGCCTTCGACGTCACCCCCAGTCTATTTCATTTATTCAAATTCATTTGAATTTACAGAACACTTCAAACAATTATAACTTTTCAACCATAAGTCCAAATGAATTGATTCTTTTTGCATTGTGTTCTTTGATAAGAAATCTAGCAGCTCACCAAACATGAGATTTTTCTGAGCTATCTAGAATTTCTGGTGATTTTCAAAAGTGTTCTCGATATTTTCTTTTTGTGTTTAAAACTATTTTCAGAAGGTGAAGCTTGTCTTGAGGATCACCAGGAGGCTTGTGAACCTCATCTGCACTAAGGCAAGCCACAATAACATTTTCATGGTGCCGTTTCAATATTTGTGATTTTCTTACTTAAATGAAATGATTAATCTATGCATTTAAATGATTATGGAGTTATTTATATTCTGTTGAATATTGGTTAGTTGTTATGCTTGATTTACAGAATGGGTGAAACTAGTTTAGTGGATAAAGCAAGATAAGATTTATTTAAGGTGATGTTAGAAATAATTTTGTTATGCATGTTAGAAACTATTTAAAGCTATGTTTTTGCCTACTTAGATTGATAACAATTTGTTAGAAAATGTTCTGTTAAATACTTTTTTAATCATATTACTTGCCTTACAGAATGTTTGAACCCAACTTAGTGATAAAGAAAGTAAGAGTTGTTGATAGTGAAATCTTTTTGACAAGCATATGAGAAATTTATCAGAGTTACTTTCTTGCGTAAGAAATCAATAAAACTAGTGCAAAATATTTTCGTTAAGTTGTGAGTTATTTGAGGAAGTAGAGTAATTTGAGTTGTTGACGTTATGCTTGGTGTGTATAAGGATGACATCGGTCATTCTTATCACTATATGATGCATGTGTTGTTTTGCATTTCATGGCAAGCTATGACACCGGTCATCTTTAGTTTAAAGTTAAACCTAAATATAACTCAACTTGAATATACCGTTGACTGGGTCATGGTGCCGCTGAATCGAGTTTCTTTCCAGTGCAACCACATTTGCCTTTGTGGGAAGGCATTGATTCGGTCCATTGACACGGCCTCTGGTCGGTGCCTCCATCTAGGGAAGGTTATGTCGTGCTTGCCCTGGCTCGGTAAGCAGACATAATATTGTGTGCTCGTTGATGAGATTCTGGTACCGAGTCCCCGAGAGGGAGTGTTTTGACCACGACGGTGGTCGGGGTGTCTTTGGTAGACATGGGTCCACCCAAGACCAGCCCGTTGGGGATTTGGGTCGGAGTGGCCGGGAGAGTGCTGTGCCAATGGAAGGGTTTGGACGGAATGCCGTTGGTCCATCCGAATGGGAGTGCGAGGCCATGGGTTCCGTGGTGTGGGTATAGTGTGCTACCTCTGCAGAGTGTGTAATCTATCAATAGCCGAGTCCACGGTTACGGACACCTCATAGTAGGTCCCACCATGAGTCAACATTTAATAAATATTGCACACTAAGCTATGAACTTTGCACCGTTGATGGATGGCAGAAAGGCCATCGAGGCATTTGGGACCAAATGATGGTCGTGGTTGTGATCGCCGTAAGGATCATGAGTTGTCCTTGAGAAAGACCACTTTGGTGGTGTGTTTGTGATCTGACCACTTTGGTGGTGTATTTGTGATCTAGAGATGATCACGGTTGGTAAGCTGTCCCGAGGGACGTTCGAGCATGATCACATCATGTTGACATATAGTGTTGCATTTTTAATAATTGGTTAAATATCATGATATTGTTTGTCATTATGATTATGCTGGTTGTGAGCTTGCAAGTACATTCAATGTACTGACCTGGCGTGTCATGCCAGATTTCAGGAAAGTATCGTTGGAGAGGAGCGTTGTTCGAGTCTAGATCGTGTCCACATTGGTGTCCCTGTGATATGGAGTTTCCGCGGCGATGTTATTTCGCTGCCACGTAGTTGTTTGGATCGAAGCCCCTTTATGTTCACCAAATAATGTACATATTGTTCAGCCGCACCAAGTGTGCCACTTGGCCTCGACAACTGTTGTAATGTAACTCTATTCCGCTAGCATCAATAAAGCAGTTGTTATTCTGTACCAAGATGTTGTGTGTTGCCAGAAGACATGGTCTCTGGGCTAGCAATGCATGGTAAACCGGTTGCTCTGAAGCAGTGTGCCACAACACTTGTTATCAGAGTAGCGCTGACTGTAGGACACGCTAGACTACGACGCGCTAGATACGAGTTTTAGTTGAGTGCCGGTAGAATTTGTGTTGATTATTGAGTTGCATGCATTCGGTTTATATATTTTTATGCTAACCTGATAATGGTTGTGGGTGTAGATGGCTCCGGTGCCGTACCAGTGCCAGTTGCAGCTGATGCAGTACACATCACCTCACCTCCTCCGCAACGTGTGGCGTCGGCTGTACCCTCTCGGAGACGACCCAGTCTATCGTGTGTACCGGGAGCATCTAGCTGATTCAGTATATGAGTATCACGCAGTGGTCACTCTGCGCACTAGTGCCGATTCCATCTCTTACACTCGCACTTCTCGGAGCGGTTATGCCTCCACCGCTTCTCAGGCTGTCCAGTTTGCTGCATTCGAGGACCTTGTCGAGCTTCGCTACAATGAGGTCTGAATGCAGAACCACCCAGGTTTCTACTACTACCCATCTCTGCACGATAACGGTCGTGTCCATTTCCCTCTCATTGATCCGGAGTCTGATAGTGTTGCTGGCCACCTTGCTCGTTATATCACTGCTAGCTATCTCATGATCCACGAGATGGCTCGAGAGCTGACTCGTACTCGTACTGCTTTAGCCACTACTTTGGTCACTTCTAGATCCGCCACTACTCCGTCTTCACTGGGATTCACCCCTTATGTCCCAGTCAGTTCTAGCTCCCCTATTTCGCCGGTTACTCCCCCGAGTAGCACGGGCGTCTCGGCCACGAACCCTCTCAGTACTCCTGCCGAGTGGGTCTCACTTATCGCTACCCCTGTAGCCCCGATGCTTCATCCTACCCCTGCCCCTGAGGGAGAGCCCTTGAGGCAGCGCCGTCGTGTTACCTTTAACCCAGAGGTTTCCGTTAACCACATCAGTTCGGGATCCGAGACCACTTCAGGGGAGGACGCCGCAGCACCAGCAGAGCAGTAGTATCTTTGAGTATTCGCAGTTGTCTAGATGATGTATGGATGTCATCGTATGAGTCATGATGTTTCGTTGCCTGTATGAGAGTTGTGAAGCAGCCATGTTGTTTACTTTTCATGTATGAGTCTATGTATAATTATGTTGAGACTTTATTCACCGTATTTTTCGCTCTTCTACTTTCTTCTGGGATTTGTCGCTGGCTTTTCCCCAATTTTATTTTTGGGTGTTTCTCATCTCGATTGTGTTATCTTGGGAAAAATTCACAGTAGGATGACGCGGGGAGGAAGCAGTAGCAACGTTCATGAGGGAACTCCTGTTCGTCGTTCCGCACGACAGGCAGGACATTCTCCCGAGCCGTACGTTTAGCCACCACCTCCACCGCCTGATCCTCCCTCCACCGAGCAAATTCTGCATATGTTTGAAGAAAAAAAGGAACAATGATCTGATTGACATATTGAGAAGTGTTCAAGCTATGGTTGGACAGAATGGAAATCAGAATGGTCATTCAAAGCTATCAGACTTTCAGAGGACCAATCCACCCAGTTTCAGTCAGATTGTTGACCCAATGGATGCAGATGATTGGTTATGCACAATGGAGAAAAAGCTTGAGATTGCCCGTACTGAAGGAAATGATAAAGTTCCATTTGTAACTCATTACCTTGAAGGCACAGCTGCCATATGGTGGGAAAATACAAAGGCCATGTGGCCGATCAATGAGGAAATCACCTGGGAGAAATTTAAGGATAAGTTCCGAAAATATCATATCCCTACTAGAGTTATGAAGGCCAAGCAGCGTGAATTTCTCACGCTCGTCCAAGGAAATACGTCTGTGGCTGAATATATGCAAAAATTCAATCATTTGGCCCATTACTCTCTATATGACGTGGCCACCAAAGAAAGGAAGATTGACAGATTTCTTGGAGGTTCAAATCTGGAACTTCGTTCAGCTCTCGGTATGTTTGATTTCATGGATTTCCAAACTCTGGTGGACAAGGCGTTCATTGCTGAATGGGAGCACAAGCTTATATCCGATAATAGGCCTGCTAACGACAACAAACGCAAGTTTGAGCCAAAGAAGGATGGGCCACCTGTGCAAAAGGCTCGTACCTGGCAGCAGACTTAGGTGGAATACATGCCAAATTGGCAGCAGAATGTTAACAAAACCACCACTCATGCCAAATTGGTGCCATTTCAATATTTGTGATTTTCTTACTTAAATGAAATGATTAATCCATGCATTTAAATGATTATGGAGTTATTTATATTCTTTTGAATATTGGTTAGTTGTTATGCTTGATTTACAGAATCGGTGAAACTAGTTTAGTGGATAAAGTAAGATAAGATTTATTTGAGGTGATGTTAGAAATAATTTTGTTATGCATGTTAGTAACTATTTAAAGCTATGTTTTTGCCCTCTTAGATTGATAACAATTTGTTATAAAATGTTCTGTTAAATACTTATTTAATCATATTACTTGTCTTACAGAATGTTTGAACCCAACTTAGTGATAAAGAAAGTAAGAGTTGTTGATAGTGAAATCTTTTTGACAAGCATATGAGAAATTTATCAGAGTTACTTTCTTGCGTAAGAAATCAATGAAACTTGTGCAAAATATTTTGGTTAAGTTGTGAGTTATTTGAGCAAGTAGAGTAATTTGAGTTGTTGACGTTATGCTTGGTGTGTATAAGGATGACATCGGTCATTCTTACTACTATATGATGCATGTGTTGTTTTGCATTTCATGGCATGCTATGACACCGGTCATTTTTAGTTTAAAGTTAAACCTGAATATTACTCATCTTGAATATACCATTGACTGGGTCATGGTGCCGCTGAATCGAGTTTCTTTCCAGTGCAACCACATTTTCCTTTGTGGGAAGGCCTTGATTCGGTCCATTGACACGGCCTCTGGTCGGTGCCTCCATCTAGGGAAGGTTATGTCGTGCTTGCCCTGGCCCGGTAAGAAGACATAATCTTGTGTGCTCGTTGATGAGATTATGGTACCGAGGCCCCGAGTGGGAGTGTCCCCGAGTGGGAGTGTTTTGACCACGACGGTGGTCGGGTTGTCTTTGGTAGACACGGGGCCACCCAGGACCAGCCCGTTGGGGATTTGGGTCGGTGTGGCCAGGAGAGTGTTGTGGCAATGGAAGGGTTTTGATGGAATGCCGTTGGTCCACCCGAATGGGAGTGCGAGGCCATGGGTTCCGTGTTGTGGGTACAGTGTGCTACCTCTGCAGAGTGTGTAATCCATCGATAGCCGAGTCCACGGTTACGGAAACCTCATAGTAGGTCCCACCACGAGTCAACGTTTAATAAATATTTGACACTAAGCTATGAACTTTGCACTGTTGATGGATGGTAGAAAGGCCATCGAGGCATTTGGGACCAAATGTTGGCCGTGGTTGTGATCGCCGTAAGGATCACGAGTTGTCCTTGAGAAAGACCACTTTGGTGGTGTGTTTGTGATCTGACCACTTTGGTGGTGTGTTTGTGATCTAGAGATGATCACGGTTGGTAAGCTGTCCCGAGGGACGTTCGAGCATGATCATAGCATGTTGACATATAGTGTTGCATTTTTAATAATTGGTTAAATATCATGATATTATTTGTCATTATGATTATGCCTATTGTGAGCTTGCAAGTACATTCAATGTACTGACCTGGCGTGTCATGCCAGATTTCAGGAAAGTATTGTTGGAGAGGAGCGCTGTCCGAGTCTAGATCGTGTCCACATTGGTGTCCCTGTGATATGGAGCTTCCGCCATGACATTATTCCGCTGCCATGTAGTTGTTCGGATCGAGGCCCCTTTATGTTCACTAAATAATGTACATATTGTTCAGTCGCACCAAGTGTGCTGCCTGGCCTCGACAGCTGTTGTAATGTAACTCTGTTCTGCTAGCATCAATAAAGCGGTTGTTATTCTGTACCAAGATGTTGTGTGTTGCGAGAAGACATGGTCTCTGGGCTGGCAATGCATGGTAAACCGGTCGCTCTGAACCGGGGTGCCACACAAGATTAATAATAAAACTTTCTTATCAGTGTGTTGAATACTATGAGAAGTTCAATGCTTGATAATTGTTTTGAGATATGAAGATGGTGATATTAAAGTTGTGCTAGTTGAGTTGTTGTGAATTTGAGAAATACTTGTGTTGAAGCTTGTGATTCCTGTAGCATGCATGTATGGTGAACCGTTATGTGATGAAGTCGGAGCATGATTTGTTTATTGATTGTCTTCCTTATGAGTGGCGGTCGGGGACAAGCGATGGTCTTTTCCTACCAATCTATCCCCATAGGAGCATGCGCATAATACTTTGCTCTGATAACTTGTAGATTTTTGCAATAAGTATATGAGTTCTTTATGACTAATGTTGAGTCCATGGATTATACACACTCTCACCCTTCCACCTTTGCTAGCCTCTCTAATACTGCGCACCTTTCGCTAGTATCATACACCCGCCATATACCTTCCTCAAAACAGCCACCATACCTACCTATTATGGCATTTCCATAGCCATTCCGAGATATATTGCCATGCAACTTTCCACCATTCTGTTCAATATGACACACTCCATCATTGTCATATTCCTTAGAATGATCATGTAGTCGAAATCGTATTTGTGGCAAAGCCACCGTTCATAATTCTTTCATACATGTCACTCATGAGTCATTGCATATCCCAGTACACCGCCGGAGGCATTCATATAGAGGCATATTTTGTTCTAAGTATCGAGTTGTAATTGTTGAGTTGTAATAAAAATAAAAGTGTGATGATCATCATTATTAGAGCATTGTCCCAGTGAGGAAAGGATGATGGAGACTATGATTCCCCCACAAGTCGGGATGAGACTCCGGACGAAAAATGAAAACAAAAGAAAAAGAAAGAAAGAAAAGAGGCCATACAAAAGGGGGCCCAATAAATAAAATAAAAAATGAGAGAAAAAGAGAGAAGGGGCAATGCTACTATCCTTTTACCACACTTGTGCTTCAAAGTAGCACTATGATCTTCATTGTAGAGAGTCTCTCATGTTATCACTTTCATATACTAGTGGGAATTTTTCATTATAGAACTTGGCTTGCATATTCCAATGATGGGCTTCCTCAAAATGCCCTAGGTCTTCATGAGCAAGCAAGTTGGATGCACACCCATTTAGTTTCTTTTTGAGCTTGCATATACTTATAGCTCTAGTGCATACATTGCATGGCAATCCCTACTCACTCACATTGATATCTATTGATGGGCATATCCATAGCCCGTTGATACGCCTAGTTGATGTGAAACTATCTTCTCCCTTTTTGACCTCTCCACAACCACCATTATATTCCACCTATAGTGCTATGTCCATGGCTCATGCTCATGTATTGCGTGAAAATTGAAAAAGTTTTGAGAATGTCAAAAGTATGAAACAATTGCTTGGCTTGTCATCGGGGTTGTTCATGATTTAAATATTTTGTGTGGTGAAGATGGAGCATAGCCAGACTATATGATTTTGTAGGGATAACTTTCTTTAGCCATGTTATTTTGAGAAGACATAATTGCTTAGTTAGTATGCTTGAAGTATTATTATTTTTATGTCAATATGAACTTTTGTCTTGAATCTTTTGGATCTTAATATTCATACCACAATTAAGAAGAATTACAATAAAATTATGCCAAGTAGCACTCCGCATCAAAAATTCTATTTTTATCATTTACCTACTCGAGGACGAGCAGGAATTAAGCTTGGGGATGCTTGATACGTCTCCAACGTATCTATAATTTTTGATTGCTCCATGCTATATTATCTACTATTTTGGACATTATTGGGCTTTATTTTCCACTTTTATAATATTTTTGGGACTAACCTATTAACCGGAGGCCCACCCCAGAATTGCTGTTTTTTTGCCTATTTTAGGGTTTTGAAGAAAAGGAATATCAAACGGAGTCCAAACGGAATGAAACCTTTGGGAACGTGACTTTCTCAACGAACAAGACTCGGGAGACTTGGACCCTATGTCAAGAAAGAAAAGAGGAGGCCACGAGGTAGGGGGCGCGCCTACCCCCCCAGGCGCGCCCTCCACCCTCATGGGCCCCATGTTGCTCCACCGACGCACTCCTTCCTCCTATATATACCTACGTACCCCCAAACGATCAGATACGGAGCCAAAACCCTAATTCCACCGCCGTAACTTTCTGTATCCATGAGATCCCATCTTGGGGCCTGTTCCGGAGCTTCGCCGGAGGGGGCATCGATCACGGAGGGCTTCTACATCAACACCATAGCCCCTCCGATGAAGTGTGAGTAGTTTACCTCAGACCTACGGGTCCATAGTTAGTAGCTAGATGGCTTCTTCTCTCTTTTTGAATCTCAATACAATGTTCTCCCCCTCTCTTGTGGATATCTATTCGATGTAATATTCTTTTCGTGGTGTGTTTGTTGAGACCGATGAATTGTGGGTTTATGCTCAAGTCTATCTATGAATAATATTTCAATCTTCTCTGAATTCTTTTATGTATGATTGGTTATCTTTGCAAGTCTCTTCGAATTATCAGTTTGGTTTGGCCAACTAGACCGATCTTTCTTTCAATGGGAGAAGTGCTTAGCTTTGGGTTCAATCTTGCGGTGTACTTTCCCAGTGACAGTAGGGGCAGCAAGCCACGTATTGTATTGTTGCCATCGAGGATAACTAGATGGGGTTTTCATCATATTGCATGAGTTTATCCCTCTACATCATGTCATCTTGCTTAAGGCGTTACTCTGTTTTTAACTTAATACTCTAGATGCATGTTGGATAGTGGTCGATGAGTGGAGTAATAGTAGTAGATTCAGGAAGGAGTCGGTCTACTTGTCTCGGACGTGATGCCTATATACATGATCATACCTAGATATTCTCATAACTATGCTCAATTATGTCAATTGCTCAATAGTAATTTGTTCACCCACGGTAGAATACTTATGCTCTTGAGAGAAGCCACTAGTGAAACCTATGGCCCCCGGGTCTATCTTCATCATATTAATCTCCTACTACCTAGTTATTTCCTTTGCTATTTCCTTTGACTTTATTTTACTTTGCATCTTTATCACAAAAATACCAAAAATATTATCTTACCATATCTATCAGATCTCACTCTCATAAGTGGCCTTATAGGGATTGACAACCCCTATTTGCGTTGGTTGCGAGGATTTATTTGTTTTGTGCAGGTACGAGGAACTCGCGCGTAGCCTCCTACTGGATTGATACCTTGGTTCTCAAAAACTGAGGGAAATA
This sequence comes from Triticum monococcum, assembly GCA_034509565.1. NCBI lineage: Eukaryota > Viridiplantae > Streptophyta > Magnoliopsida > Poales > Poaceae > Triticum > Triticum monococcum. Next base: position 94,056,440 of record CM067845.1, on the reverse strand, counting down.
CTTACGCTACTTTGCTGCATCATCCCTTCCTCTTCGAGGAAAACCAACGCAGTGCTCAAGAGGTAGAAGTTGGCCACAGCCGGATTATAACATCCTTCATGGCCGCGCTAGATACCCTATGAAGTTCGGCCCATTAGGACATCTGTTCATTGAGCAGCAGCAGGCGCTTCGAGGCACCAAACTATGACCAAAACAGCTTCTCTGTTGCATATCCTGCTCGCGCTTGGTAATACCGCGCTGCATCGGAAGAACTCTTCAGCAAGTCCAAATACTTGTCCGGAGAACTCCACACTTGGTTTAGGTGAGCATAGTCCAGGTCACCGAACTTAGTCTGCAGCAGAAAAGGCTTTCCAGCCACTACCTCTTTTGCCTGCCGAACCTCCTCACAGAGTGCTCTGGACTCTGATCGCGCTTCTCTTGCCTCCTATCGGGCCTTGTCTAGTTCAGCAGTTAAGGCTTTATTCTCCTTCTCAAGAAATTTGCAGCGGCTAGTAGCATTCTCCAAAGCAAGTGTCATCATGGATACCTTCTCCTCGCCCTAGCATCGCGCAGCTTGTTTGGCCTTCAGTTCAACAGATGCCTCTTCAACAACACCATCACTAAGCCGGGCCCGGACTAGCTCCGCCCGAAGAGCCTCCACGGCGGCAGCACCATCTGCATTTCATGCGCATTTCATATAAAGCACTTTCCCGCGTCAAGCACACTGGTGTAAAGAATGCTCGAAATACATACCTTGCGAGTCGTCAAGACGCCTGTTGATCAATGCAAGGTCATTCTCCGCAATATCCAGCTTTTGCTGTAGTTCGGCCACTTCTATATTCCGAGCAACCACAGGAGGGGAAGTAGCCTGTATTTCAAATTAAACCAAGGTTAATATCTGGGCATATCTCTTTGATCCTCCGATCGCTTCCTTTGGAAGACAATCCGAGTCTCAGGGGCTACTGCATATACAACATGTGCATTCTGTCAATAAAATTCAATTGACAGAAACTACATCACAAACCTCAAAACCTCTTAGAAGGCTCGTGAAGGCCTCGTTCAATCCACTCTTCGCGGATAGAACCCTTTTTCCATCAAGGTACGGTGCTCTTCTGAAATGGATTCTCATTGTAACAAGCCCGTCAGCATGTCCGGCGCTCCTGGGTCTTCGAAAACCACCGTCGGAGTACGACATTCCTGTGAAGGAACCCGCTTACTTGCCTCCAGAATCGTCTCCGGCTGTAAACCAGACGGTTCGGGGATGCCAGTCTTGATCTCGGAACCCCGAGTGACAGAGGCACCGCCTTCGGGTAACACCTTCTTTGCTTTCTATACTACTTGCTGTTCAGGAGGAGCCCGCCTGGACGATACCTCGGTATCATCTCCCCTATTGGGCGATGTGGCTGGAGAAGGCGTGTCACTCTCCATCATCTCCGGAAGAAGATCTCCCGAGGAGGAGGACGATTGAGAAGCACCAGGCGTTAACCTACGTGGACGAACATATATTGGATGATTACTTCACTAATAGGAAAAGCATGAGGTGCGTTTAAAGTACCCCAGCCTCGCTTACGGTCTGCCTTGAGGTTCGTCCTTGTCATCAAACTCTACGGCAGCCTCGCTCGCCCAGCGCAAGCCGCTCGACGAGGACGTTTTCCTCTCTTGGAAGGATTCCCCTCCTGATCTTTGGAGGCGACCCTCTTCTTGCCTTGGAGGGCCCCCTCTGCACTCTTGCCCTTGGACAAAAGGATTTCGGTTTCCCTGAACACAGCCACCTGGTATGTTGTCGGGATCAGCATTCTCGTCAGCAGGTCAGTCGTAGGGCCTTCTGGAAGAGGCGCCGGACACCAGATTAGCACCGCTTTCTTTATCCAGTCCTGTACAGGGACGGATTGTTCAGTATATTGTTAAGAGATGCCTGAATGGAAGGAGCTCGGATATCGAATACTTATCGAAGTGTCCGGATGATTGCAGTCAAGGCCAACGTCTTCGGTGGTGTCCGGCCATTGCTCTCGTTCCCCGAAATATAATTTCCACATTCCTTCATGCGTAGTGCCGAAGAAGTGCTGTAGAGTCCGCCGCCCTTCTAGGTTAAACTCCCACATATGAATAGGATGCCGCTGACGTGGCAGGATCCGGTGGACTAGCATTATTTGAACGACATTCACAAGATCGATGCCCTTCTCGGTAAGGCTCCGGATGCGACCTTGCATAGTCTGCACTTCATTGCCGGATCCCCAGTCCAATCCCTTATTGACCCACGAAGCGGGCTGAATTGGAGGGCTGGGCCGGAACGCAGGTGTAGCCGTCCACTTGGGGCCCCGCGGCTCATTGATATAAAACCACCCATGCTGCCATATGTCGGAAGATTTGGCGGAAGATCCTTCGGGCCAAACCGCGCCAGCCAGCTTGCCTATTATGACGCTGCCGCACTCCGCCTGCTCCTCCTTTGCCACCTGCGGCCTCACATCAAAGGTCTTGAGCCACGAACCAAAGTGCGGAGGAGTCCGGAGTAAGGCCTCACACATGACGATAAATGTCGAGATGAGGAGAACAGAATCTGGGGCCAGATCATGAAAATCAAGCCCATAGTAAAACATGAGCCCCCGGACGAAGGGGTTAAGCGCGAACCCTAGCCCGTGAAGGAAGTGGGATACAAATACTACCCTCTCGCCAGATCTGGGGGTCGGTATGACTTGCCCTTGCGCCGGAAGCCGATGAAAGATTTCCGGGGTCAGATACCTCGCTATGCGGAGCTTCGCAATATCCTCCTCTATGATAGAAGAAGCCACCCACCAGCCCTGACGGTGGGATCCGGACATGACTAGGGCTGGTGGCGATTGGAACCCGAGGGTTGGGACTTGGGGTGGCTGGGATTGAGGAAGGAGCAAGCGCAAGGGGAGAAGATGAGACTGGGTCTCTATATAAAGGCCCGGAATACTGGGCGTCTCCCCCGAGGTCACTAAACTTACATATCGCCAAGGAGTTGTACCCAGGGGACGGTTGGGTTACCCACGCCTGCATTAATGAAAATCCCGTAAATAAAGGGACATGATCCCTGCGTTGACGAGACGTGCCAGTAAAACCATGCCCCAAGACGTGGGGCGGCTCGCTAGCCGATGGTTGGAAATAGTAATCGGGCAGGCATGATACGATGTCGTGAACAGTTGTCAACAAGTTGGGCTTGAGGGATATTATATTCTCTGCAATTATATATACAGGTCCGGATATACTTGTCTCATCCGAAGACTATTCCGGAGTTTAGAAGGAGGGAACCCGCCTTGCAATGCCAAGACAAATCTGCGCGCCGGACTCCTTGTCATTGAAGCCAGGTTCAGGGGCTACTGAGGGAGTCCTGGACTAAGGGGTCCTCGGGCGTCCGCCTGTTATCCATGGGCCGGACTGATGGGCTGTGAAGACATAAAGGCCGAAGACTGCACCATGTCCAGATTGGACTCTACTTGGCGTGGAAGGCAAGCCTGGCGACCGAAGATTCCTTCTTATGTAACTGACTTGATGTAAACCCTAGATCCCCTCGATGTCTATATAAACCCAAGGGGATAGTCCGGAAGGGGGAGGACATATACTCATTACCATATTCATGGACTAGACTTCTAGTGTTTAGCCATTACGATCTCGTGGTAGATCAACTCTTGTAATACTCATATTCATCAAGATCAATCAAGCAGGAAGTAGGGTATTACCTCCATAGAGAGGGCCCGAACCTGGGTAAACATCGTGTCCCCCGTCCCTTGTTACCATCGATCCTAGACGCACAGTTCGGGACCCCCTAACCGAGATCCGCCAGTTTTGACACCGACAACCACCACCAAGACAAGGGGGCTGGGGGCTTCCAGGAGCCGCGTGCTATCGCCTGCATCTTGGGCGGAGCTCAAGCCCCAGCCTCACAATGTATCTTCAAGCAGTTTGTTTGCAAGGTGAATGTGGTCCTCCCCAAGCTCGAGGCCACAATCCCGCTCAGGTGGTCCAAGTGTGCCATCACTTTCAGTTCGGCAGATCAACTCAAGTGCACGGCTACCGCCGGCGCTCTCCCAATGCTTTGTTCACCCATCATCAGCAATGTGCAAGTCACCAAGACCCTCATCGACGGTGACGCAGGGCTCAACGTGCTGTCCGTCGAGACGTTCGACAACCTACAAGTGCCGTACGAGCAGCTTCAGCCTACCAAGCCCTTCTCAGGAGTGACCGACGGCTCCACCACGCCGATAGGTCAGGTCCGCCTCCCAGTCACCTTTGGAGAGCGCAGCAACTACCGCACCGAGCTCATCGACTTCGACGTCGCCCACATTCGTCTGCTGTACAATGCCATCCTCGGGTATCCAACCCTGGCTAAGTTCATGGCGGTGACGCACCACGGCTACAACATCCTCAAGATGCCAGGGAGCGGCGGGATCATCACAGTCCCCTGCGAAGAAAGAGATGTGGTGTGCTCCCTCAAGCACGCCTTCCAAGCAGCGTCAATTGAAGACCCCGACAACAATGCAGCTCAGTACCCTCCAGAGGTCATCCCCAAGAAGAAGAAGTACGGAGGATGCAGCTCAGTACCTCGGGAGGGCAGCTTCGCAAGTGGTACCACGTCAGGATCAGTGCCCGCGCCTGGGGCGCCTCCCTTTGTCACATAGGGAGGCATGCCCGACGCCTTGCTCGGGCAGGCCTCGGGGGCTCTTTTCTGGAGGGCCTCAGACCTTGCCAACACTACAAGGGAGGTGCTCGGGCACCACTTGGAGGCGTGCTTCGCGATACGTCTCCCTTAGGAGGACACTGGGCAAGGAGCGACCGATGCCCAGGAGTTCATCACCAAGGTATGTCAGGAAGCAAGTGCAATACGCGGCGACCGACGCCCACCTGGCGTCACTCCCCACCCAAGCGAGGGTGGTGAGCTGCGCGTCTGCATCGACATACCAGGGCTCAACTGAGCCGCATTTCAGGAGCGCTTCTGGCCTTCGCGTGTTGGGTGCTGCGAAGGTCCATCTCATAGCAAAGTTCGCATGCCGTTCCGCCTACCAAGCGTGGCTGCTGCCTTCCAGTCCAACCTGCGGAGCATCATGTCGGGTCAGGAGGCCAAGCACCACACAATCCTGGTGGAGATGGCGATGGTCCTCAAGGAACCGCCCGGGCCCCTAGAGCGTACCGAGGCTTAGGGCCCCGGTGGCTCATGAGGTGCAACCCCTTCGCCGCGTACCTTCAGCTGCCTCAACACCCCTTCATCAACGGAACCAGGTGACACTGTCGGTGTACTAGAGTAGGGGTACCCTAGTATCCCGAACTTGTGCACGGGCAGTCGCAGCATCCCGCGGCAAGGCTTGCCGGGTGACCGCCAAAGTCCTCCGTGGTTCCTTTGGAGCCATTCAAGAACAAAGTATCCAAGCCAAGGAGACAAGACCCCAGCAAGAGGAGCTTGCCGGGAAGGACAAGACCCCGGCAAGAGGAGCTTGCCGGGAAGGCCAACCAAGGCATCTCAAGAAACTTGCCCCGACGCGCCACGCGCCCCGGCAAGGCCCGGTGAGCGACAAGCTCCCGGACGCGACAAGACAACGATCGCGGCAAGGCACTTGCCGCGGCAAGCCTCCACTCTGTACCTGCACTCCAGCACATCCACCAACGTGTCGCTCTGGGACCCTTCCAGGCATACGTGGCGGGAGGCTGTGCAGCCAGAGGTACACGGTGGCAAGCGGCACTAACAAGATTGCCATCATGGCAAGCGGTGGCGTCCCTGGCGGCGCCTTTTACACTGTTTGGGCGACGCAGACAGGCATTTAATGCCCTTGTCCCCTGCCGTCAGGGTTAGGTATGATACACTGTAGTAAGCGGCAGTGCCAACCGCACCGCCTTTCCATTTTTACCCTCATCTACGTTGCCACTTGTCGGTGACCCCTTGAGCATATAAAAGGAGGCCCATGCGCAACGTAGAGGGGGGACGATCACACTCACACTCGGTCTCGTTAGCTGCTGGTGTGTACTGTAGCACTCAGCGCTCCCGAGCAAGAACTCAATACAACCACAAAGGAGGAGTAGGGTTTTACGCATCCGTGCGGCCCGAACCTGAGTAAACTAATCGTGTGCTCGTGCGCTTCGCCTCGATCTGCTCTTCGTGCGATCTCCGCCCCCCTGCCGAACCTAAAAGGGGCTCGGTCCGCCGGTCCCATAGGTGTTCGTGGATTAGCAACCCCGACATCTTTGGAGCATCGAGGTTGTGTGAACCTGATCCGGCGTTCGCATGAGCTAAATCTTCATCGTCTTCATCGACATGCCGTCGAAGAAGAAGGCTTCGGAGGCGGTTGCTCCGTCCGTGCCGAACCCACCATCGCCGGAGCAAACGGCTGGTGGGGTAGACGCCGGCGGAAGAACGGGCGTCGACGAGGGAGCTCACGGTGCTGCCAGGTCCAAGGACAAGGCTGCGCTGCCCATAGGCGGCGCAGTCGGCTCCCACAACGACCGGGTGCACTCCAAGACCTCGGCGTCCGTACATGCACCGCGCCCCTCCCAGGAGGCGCAGGACCGGCAGCGTCATGATACTCACGGTACCATACGCTTGCTGGACCAAGATCGAGCTGGTGGATCTCGGAGTGCTCAAGACCAGCATGCACGCCAACATGCTGGCGCGAGCGAGGCATGGTCGCCTGGACGAGATACTGCTCCTTCTAACATGGTTAGAAGTCCGAGCATATCCCGTTCCTCGCACCGTTCGCCGTCGCCGCCCGCCACTTCAGCAGAAGCTTTGGCGCGAGCTCAACTGCTCCTAGACTACCCTCCAGCGGCGGACAAGATCGATGACTGGAGGGCCACCATTCAGAGTCTCATCGGCTTTGCCAACAGCGACATCGCATGGCAGCCGAGTACTTTGCAGCCACGGCAAGTCAGCCAGGCACGAGCCGGTGGCGACAAGACCGGTGGGGGTGCAACCACCGTGCACTCTCCGCCCCGAAGGCCAAGATCGCCGACTCGCCGGATCCACCACGACAGCGACTCCACCACGTCATCAGATCCACGAGCTCGTCGCGATCAGCGCCTAGTTCTTCACGAACGACAGCAAGAAGACGCTCGTACACGCATCGAGTGCCAAAGAGAAGCGCGGCGTCAATCAGACCAGCGTGCTAGGCCCTCTGTCGACATGCATGCGCCAGGGGAACCAGGCGACTTGCCGTACGCGGTAGGTTGCCCTGCGTTTACCCGTGAGCTGCGGCAAGTCTAGTGGCCCAGCCAGAAGAATTTCAAGCCAGACGTACCAGAGAAGTACGACGGCAAGTCGCATCCGTCGGAGTTCCTCAGCATCTACACCATCGCGGTGCAAGCTGCTGGGGGGCGAGACGGCAAGGTCCTTGCCAACTACTTCCCGCTGGTGCTCAAGCCCAACGTCAGGTCCTGGCTCATGCACTTGCCGGAAAACTCCATATCCTCCTGGGCAAACCTATGCCATCAGTTTGTCGGCGCCTTTACAGGCGGCCACAAACCTCATGGCCAAGAGAGTGACCTTCACCTGCTCACCCAGAAGGAAGGAGAGCCCTTGCGCAAGTACATTCAGAGATTCAGCCGTGTACAGCACAACATCCCAGATGTCCACCCTGCCGCGGTCATCAGCGCATTCCATCAGAACGTGCGTAACCGCATGATGCGGGAGGAGATGGCAATGTGCAAGATCAGAGACGTCAGTGAGCTATATGCCCTGGCCGACAAGTGTGCACGTGCTGAGGAAGGGAGGAAACTCCTCGGAGAGAGTACAGGAGCAGGAGGATCTGACAGCAAAGATGCTGCCCCGGCAAAGAAAAGCCGGCGGCGGAACAACAGGAAGAAGAAAGGCAAAGATGTGCTAGTCGTTGAGCAGTCCGGCAACGACGGTGGTGCCAAGAAAGCCAAAGTTGGTAGCTCCGGCAAGGAGATTGCCGCATGCGCCAACTGCCAGGCTGTGGCGGTCGCCGACAAGCAGGACGACACCGACAAGCAGTACTGCAAGATCCATCACACCAAGGGCCATGACCTCCAGAGTTGCAAGAAAGTCGAGCAGCTTGTCCAGCAGCAAAAAGCCGAATACGAGCGACGCGACAAGGAGAGGGCCCAAGGAGGCGCTGGAGAATCCGGCAAGAAGCGCGCCGGCCGGGGAGGACGCCACGGCAAGGCCAAGCAGCGGCAAGGAGACAGACCTCCCCGCGGCCGCGACAAGGATGAAGATGACGACGACGACGAAGACATGGATGATGTCGAGACCAGTGAGCAGGAGTTCCAGAAAGCCACAGAGGTCTTGTGCGTTGACGGTGGTGCTTCTCTGCATACTTCCCACCGCCAACTCAAGCAGTGGGCGCGGGAAGTCAATGCGGCAGAACCACCTGTCGAATCGCGCATGCTTCTGAAATGGTCTAGCACGCTTATCATCTTTGATATTGAGGACCACCCTGATCGCACAACTGCGGTCGGGTGCTTGCCGATGTTGGTTTCACCAACTATCCGCAACCTCAAGGTCACTAAGATGCTAGTTGACGGCGGGGCCAGCTTGAACCTGATCTCCTCCGCTGTACTCCAGAAACTCCAGATCCCTGACAGTGAGCTCGAAGAGGCCGGCACATTCCAAGGAATCAACCCGGGAAGGAGCAAGCCGAAAGGGAAGGTCACGTTGCCGGTAACATTTGGCAGCGAGATGAACTTCAGGACTGAGAGGGTCACTTTTGACGTTGCCGATTTTCCATTACCTTACAATGGGATACTCGGCCGTCCAGCACTCGCCAAGTTCATGGCTGCCTCTCACTACGCATACAACATGCTCAAGATGCCAGGCCCGATAAGCGTCATCTCTGTCCCTGGCAACAAGAAGGATGCTCTTATCTGCGCCGACAAGATCTACCGGGAAGCAGCAGCCGCAAAAGGTCACAAGCTCCCGGGGGGAAGAAGAAGACCAAGTCCGGCAAGAGTTCTGATGCCCACTCTGGCAAGCGCACCTCTTCGGAGTGCTGCACTACCGTCGAGGACGCACCATCGAGCTCCACCGGCAAGTGTAAGAAGATAATGGAAGCTCCGCCAGAAACCAAAAAGGTGTCCGCCAAGGAGGACGGCACTGGTGGTACCTTCACCATCAGTGCCACTCTTGACCCTAAATAGGAAAGCGCGCTCATTGCTTTCCTGAGCGCGAAGGTCGACGTGTTTGCGTGGCAACCATCTGACATCCCCGGTGTTCCCAGGAAAGTAATTGAGCACCATCTTGCCGTTTGTCCTCATGCGCGGCCCGTCAAGCAGAAGGTCAGGAAGCAAGCAGTGGAGCGCCAAGAATTCATAGCAGAAGAAATCAAGAAATTGGAAGCAGCAGGCCTTGTCAGAGGAGTGCTCCATCCTACATGGTTGGCCAATCCTGTAGTCGTGCGTAAGGCAAACGGGAAATGGAGGCTTTGTATCAACTTTACCGATGTTAATAAAGCTTTTCCCAAAACCCATTTCCCTTGCCGCGCATTTATCCACGGCCGGATGTGATTTGCTTTCATTTCTTGACGCATATTCAGGATACCATCAAATCTTCATGGCAGAAGAAGATGAGGAGAAGACCGCATTTATCACTCCATGTGGAATGTACTGTTTCATACGGATGCCTTTCGGTTTAAAGAATGCTGGTTCAACATTTGCAAGAGTAGTCCATGTCGCTCTTGAGCCACAGATGCACAGAAATGTGGAAGCCTACATGGATGACATAGTGGTCAAGAGCAAGGACAGGGCAACTCTGATTCAAGATTTAGACGAGACCTTTGCAAATCTGTGCAAGATCAACCTCAAGCTCAACCCCGAGAAGTGTGTGTTTGGAGTTCCCTCCGGCAAGCTTCTCGGGTTCTTCGTGTCTCAGCGGGGAATTGAAGCCAATCCCGACAAGATTAAGGCCATTGAGCAGATCAAAGCACCAAAGCACGTCAAGGATGTACGAAGACTTGCCAGTTGCGTGGCTGCTCTCAGCAGGTTTATCTCTCGGTCTGCTAAGCGCGCCTTGCCGTTTTTCAAAATTTTGAAAAAGGCAGGTCCAATGAAATGGACTCCGGAATCGAAGGCTGCGCTGCAGGACTTGAAGAGATACCTGTCCTCCAATCCAACACTTGTCGCACCTAAGCCGCAAGAGAAGTTGCTGCTGTACATAGCGGCAACCAATCAAGTGGTTAGTGCTGTGTTAGTGGCGGAGAGGGAGGCAGATGACGAGCCGGCAACCACGGCAGGCGCATCCAGCGACAAGCAGGGGGCTTCCCTGACAAGCTCTGGTCCCGACAAAGATGGATCTGCGCAGGCGCGCGAGGAGATACAGAAGAGAATGGTGCAGTGCCCAGTTTACTTTGTTAGTTCCCTTCTGCAGGGGGCTAGGTCAAGGTACTCTGGTGTGCAGAAATTGCTTTTTGGCCTTCTCATGGCCTCAAGAAAGCTACGCCATTACTTCCAAGCACACGAGATCACAGTTGTCACTCGCTTTCCGCTGAAGAGGATACTGCAGAATCCAGAAGCAACAGGCAGGATTGTTGAGTGGGCACTGGAACTGTCAAGCTTTGGCCTCAAGTTTGAGAGTACTTCAAGTATCCAAAGCAGAGCATTGGCAGAATTCGTAGCAGAGTGGACGCCAACACCAGACAAAGAAATTCGAAAAACGAGCATCCCCGTCAAGGAAGCAAACAAAGAGTGGCTCATGTACTTTGACGGTGCCTTCTCACTGCAAGGCGCCGGCGCTGGCGTGCTGCTTGTTGCACCCACCGGAGAGCACCTCAAGTACGTAGTCCAGATGCACTTTCGCAAGGAGCAAGCGACAAACAATACTGCAGAGTATGAAGGCTTGCTTGCCGGTCTCAGGATCGCGGCATACCTTGGGATCAAGAAGCTCATTGTCAGGGGTGACTCGCAGCTTGTCGTCCGCCAAGTGAACAAGAGTTATCAGAGTCCGTTAATGGAAGCCTACGTTGACGAAGTGAGAAAGCTAGAGGAGCACTTTGACGGCCTACAGATGGAGCATGTCCCAAGAGCTCAGAATGACATTGCCGACGGCCTGTCAAAGTGCGCCGCACTTAAGTTACCTGTGGAACCAGGGATCTTTGTGCTCAAGCTGACTCGACCGTCCATAACACCATCAACTGGACAGAGCAAGAAGAGGAAGTTGGTTTCTGGTGACTATTTTCCGGCAGAGCTTCCCGAAGCCGCCGCCAAGAAGGTCCCCAAGATCAACACCAAGAGTGCTGAGGAGCAGTCTGCTCCGGCAAGCCCTAGGGTTTGTTCCGTTGAAGCAGGCGCTCCCGACAAGTTTTGCTCCGGCAAGCTTGCCGGGGAACGTCAAGCTCCGGCAGAGCCACAGGCTCTTGCCGTAGAAGCGGATGTTCCCGCAGCAGCTGATATGCCTTTAGTCCTTGTTGTCGAGCCACAAGCTCCAACATGGGCACAGCAGATTGTCCGTTTCCTTTAGACAGGAGAACTTCCCGAAGAGCAAGAAGAAGCGGAAAGAGTAGCCCGGCAGTCAAGTATGTACCAGTTTGTCGACAGCACACTATACAGAAAAAGACTCAACGGTGTGAAATTGTAGTGTATTCACCGGGAAGATGGACAAAAGCTATTGGCAGAGATACATGGAGGCATATGTGGTCACCACATTGGCGCAAGAGCACTTGTCGGCAAAGCATTCTGGCAAGGTTTCTTTTGGCTGACAGCCCTCCAGGATGCAACTGCACAAGTAACCAAGTGTGAAGCGTGCCAGTTCCATTCCAAACAGATACACCAGCCAGCTCAAGCACTCCAGACGATCCCTTTATCCTGGCCATTTTTGGTCTGGGGGCTCGATATCCTCGGCCCCTTTCCCCGAGCAGTCGGGGGCTTTGAGTACTTGTACGTTGCAATCGACAAGTTCACAAAGTGGCCGGAAGTGGAAGCAGTGAGGAAGGTGACAGCACAGTCAGCAGTCAAGTTTTTCAGGTCAATTGTTTGCCGCTTCGGAATCCCTAACAGGATAATCACCGACAATGGTACGCAATTCACGAGCCGCACCTTCATGCAGTACGTCCAAGATCTTGGCGCCAAGGTCTGCTTCGCTTCTGTTGCTCATCTGAGAAGCAACGGTCAAGCGGAGGGGCAAATGCTGAAGTGCTGCGTGGGCTCAAGACCAGAACTTTCGACAGGCTTCACAAGTGCGGAAGAAACTGGATCGAGGAGCTGCCGGTGGTTCTTTGGTCGATCAGGACGACGCCAAATCGAGCCACTGGCTAGACACCTTTCGCTCTAGTCTATGGAGCAGAGGCAGTTCTCCCCACGGAACTCGTATACGGGTCACCTCAAGTGCTCGCTTACGATGAGCTTGAGCAAGAGCAGCTGCGACAAGATGACGCGCTGCTCCTTGAGGAGGACCGTCTTCAGGCTGCTGTGTGAGCTGCTCGCTACCAACAAGCTTTGTGCCGCTACCATAGCCACAAAGTTAACGCCAGTAGTCTCGAGGAAGGCGACCTTGTTCTTCGGCGTGTTCAGTCCGCCAAGAATTCCAACAAGTTGACGCCGAAGTGGGAAGGCCCTTACCGGGTGAAATGAGTCACTAGGCCTGGCGCTGTCCGCCTTGAGACCGAAGATAGCATACCAGTGAGCAACTCCTGGAATATTGAGCATCTTCGTAAGTTTTACCCGTACGGCGCGGTTGCCGGAACCCGTTCCGGCAACCACCTTTTGTACAAGTCTTGCCGCTGTTGCATGTAATCCTTTGTACAAAGCCGGGCGCAGATCCCGCGCATAAAGATTATGTGCTCCGCACATCTTGTCAATTTCATGCTTTTTATTTTTTGCATATGTTATCTGACACTTTGTGCAGCACTTACCCCCGGTAAGCAACAACGAGCCATAAGGCTCCCTATCTTTATTTTCTCCTATTTCTTTCTTTTCTCAAAGAAAGGAAGGTTCCCGCGCGCACAAGTTTGTCGGGGGGAAGGAGAAGATATGGTATGGACCAGGCGTCGTTCAAGAAAGTTTCGCCTTGCCGGGAAGCAAACAACAGAAAAGATAAGTTGCCAATTTTTGAGCAATCAGATTTTTAAAATTTTTAAGTTATCTTCCTTGAACGACCGTCCTTTGTATGGAAAACCTGTGCGCGGAGGAACCAACTCGTAGCTAGTTGCGCCCTTACATTGTTTCGAGTCCGCTCAACAACTTAAGTGAGCTGCGATTAGTTGCGACAAGGTTTCTTATCGGTAGCGGCACCGCTAGCAGGCTGCTGACGTCCCGCACTCAGCGCTCGCGGCCAAGGTGCCTGCGCCGGCAAGTTCCCAAAAAGCGTAGGGTAAAAACATACAAAGGAAGGAATCAAGTAAAGGAAATAACGTTGCAATCATTACCAGAAATAGAGTTATATTACAAGGAAACTTGTCGCGCTCTAATAGATTGTTTTCATAACATGACTAGCAGCGACAAGAAGTGAAGAAAACGGGCGGCCTAGTCTATGCGATCACCCTCGACCCTCTTGATTCCGCTCACCTTGTCCACAATGGGTGCGACAAGGGTCTTGAGCGCCTCCAGATCAGCATCCGGCGGCAAGGACCTGAGGACGTTGGTGATGTTGAGGCCCGGGTTGCGGAAGGCCACCTTCACCAGCACCTTCTGAAGAGCTCCCGCACAGATCTTGCGCGACTCGCCGGCCAGCTGCTTTGGGATCCTCTCCCGGAGTCGCCGGAGGGCCGTCGCCACGCCTTTGAAGAACGAGGTGAGCTTGGCGCTGGGTTGGAGGTTCTCATCGGAGGGATACCCGAGATCCTCCATTCCCAGCTGCGCCAGCTCCCTGTCAATGTCTGCGGCAACATCTACGAGACCCTCCGTCCAGTGCTCCACATTCTCCCGGAAAGTGCTCTGGGCGGCAGCGGCACTCGCCAGCAGCGCCTTGCCAGCCTTGACCTCCTCCTTCAAGGCCGTCTCCTGCTCCTTGGCGCCGTCCAGCGTCTTGGTCAAAGTGATCAGCTTCAACTCAAGATCTGCGTTGGAGTCCTTGGCGGCGTCAAGCTCCTTGCCCTTCTCGGCGAGACGGGCCTGCAGCTCTGAATGGCTGTGGGCGTCCTTCTCCCGCTCAAGTTTGAGCGCGGCAAGCTCGTCACCGCTCGCCTTGAGATCGGCCTCCAGCTGCGTCACCTTCGTCTCCAGCTCCTTCTTGGCGGCCTCGGCAACTGCGGCAGCATCTTCTGCTTGCTTGAGGGCTCCGCCAACCGTTCGCTCGCGCGCGGCAAGCTCCTCCTCGTGGCTGTCGAGGTTGACTTTCTGCTGCACCAGCTCGCCCTCCTGCACCGACAGCTTCTCAGCGGCAAGCCTTTGTTGCTCTTCGACTTCAGCCCGCTCGAGGAGGAAGGCCTCCCGCTCCTCGGCAAGTCGCGCCCGCTCCTCTGCCAGTGAGCGGAGAGCTTCCTGGTGGTGACCCTGGAGCTCCTCCGCGTGCTTCTTGATGTCCTCTCCCGCCTTCGCGACAAGCGCCTCGCGGGATTCCAGCTTGGCTTGCCGGGCGCGGTAGAGCGACACCAGCTTCCACAGCAGCCGCTCCTCCTCGGGCTCGCCGCTGCTACTGCTTGGCGCGTCAACCAGCGCCAGCCCGGCGGAGGCGAGCACTTCTCCGTCGAAGCTCTCTCCCTCGACCGGCACCCTGGAGCTTGACGCCCAGGGGAGGTTGATGAAGATGTCATCGCCGGCCTTCAAGTAGACACCAGGCTTGGGCTCTCCAGAGCCTGGCACTGCGGCAGCGGCGGAGCAATCGGCGGTCGGTGCAGCGCCTGGCGCTCCTACGGCCTCAGGGTCGTCAGTGCGATCGCCAGATCCCCCGCCTGCTTCTGCAGCGGCAGCCCTGGCGGCCTCTTCGCCGGCGGGCTCGTCAGTGCCGGTTGCTTCCTCGGCGGCAATGGCGTCGTCGGCGGCAACCTCGATCTCCATCGGCTCCGCAGCAGATGGATCTGATAGCCGGAAAGGGGAGAAGAGTCAAGCAAATATCCAAAAAAGAAGATCAGAAGAACAAGAACCCAAGGGAAGTTTTGAAGCGAGAAGATTACCTGTGCCAGGCTCTGTAGTCGTGGTCTCCACCGCCGGGGGGCCGCTGGTGCTGTCCCTTGCCGGAGAACCCTCGCCGGAGACTTCTCCCTTGCCGGAGAGCTCTCCCTTGCCGGGGACCTCTCCCTTGCCGGAGGACTCTCCCTTGGCGTTTTGGGGGCGGCCTCCGGGCGCTCCTGGTGGGGCTGCTCTGCTCCTGCACAAGCCAACAATCAGATATCAGCAAAGCAAGAATCTCCATGCGCGCCCAACAGCAGAAAGCAGGCCATATACTTACGCTGGGGGCTGCTTTGGAGAACAGTTGTCGGGTCCGGCAAGGTTGTCTTGGGCGCATCCCCTGCTGTTACGGTGGGTTCGTCCTCGATGATAATCACCGGGGCCTTGGCTCTCTTTGCTGCTCTCTGGGCCAGAGTCCTAAGAAGGAATAAGTTCAGAATAAAGCAAGTGAGATACAAGACAGAACCGCAAGGATTGAAGAACTACAAGTACAACAAGAGAATCTTACTCTTCTTCTTCTTCCTCATCGGAGCTGAACGCGGAGAAGTCGAAGTCCGGCTCACACCCGGCGCGAGAAGGCGGAGGAGTAGGATCCCTTGGCCGCTTGGCGGGAGCAGAAGCGGTGGTCCGGGAAGACCCCGCTCCAGTTGCCGCAGCAGCGTGAGGCGCTCCTGCGGCAACAGTGCTTGCCGCGGTGGAGCGTGTCGCGCAGCGCGGCGACTGTCGACTCGCCTGCCGCCTCGCTACGTCCCCGGCCTTGCGGAGACGCCTTCTTGGTGGAGATGGAGGCTCTGCTTGCGGCGAGCTGTCTGAGGATGAGGAGGAAGAGGAGTTGATCTCCAACGAGCCGCTCGTATCCTCGGCGGGCTCGCTTGGCTCGGTGTCACGCCTGGCAAACTCTTTCTTGCCGGCAAGCTCTTTCTTGCCAGCAAGCTCCTCGACAATCCAGCAACAGTCTGCTCTCCACTCCTCCCACTTGTCGCGGAACTCTCCCTCCAGATAAGAATCCTTCTTGCCGGCCCTTGAGATCCAGGCGATTCCGCTGGATAAAGGCTCTCCTCTCTCTACTCGGGGCATAAAGAATTGGCGGAAAAGGGCTACATTTGGGTGGACTCCGACAAAGTTTTTGCAGAGATGTGCGAAAACTGCCATGGTCAGAACGGCATTGGGGGTGAAATCAAGGAGGCAGAGCCCGTAGGTGTTCATGATGTCGCAGAAAAACTCAGAATAGGGCGGGCAGAGCCCGCAGTAGAAGAACACGGCGAAGAAGGGATATCCATTTGGAGCCATTTTATGAGCAGCGGCTGGAAGTACCTTCGTGCTCGGATGCGCTCGCGTCTCCGTCGACCAGAAGAGGTAGTAGTACTCCCTCAGCTCCTTCGCGGCAAGCTTGGGGGGGGGGGAGATTGCCCGCTCCTTTCACAGCGCCGCAAGCCGCTGCGCCTCGGTCGACTTCACAGCTTTCCCCTTGTTGGCTTTCGGAGCCATGGCGGAAGTGGTGGAGGAGGTCGACAGCGTTGGTGGTGCTGGTGGCGATGGGGGGCAGGGCGCTACTCTCTTTGCTTTGGGAAGACGGAGGAGCAGCGGAGGCTTTCAAGATTGGAATGGAAAGGGGGCGAATGGGCGCACTACCCCTGTTTCCCCTTCTTATAAGGAGGGAGGGGGCGGACGTTCCGCCTTTCCTAATAAAGAAACCACCCACGATCTCTCCCACGACGCCGCACTCGATGCGTGCCGTTCGGGGGGGGGGGGGGGGTGGATACGGAGAGAGATGCGGCGTGACCTAGGCCGCGTGTGCCCGTGCCCTGTTTTGGGCCTGGCCCAATAGCGCTCGGCACCGTGTATGGCCCAGG
Organism: Triticum monococcum; assembly: GCA_034509565.1. Taxonomy (NCBI): domain Eukaryota; kingdom Viridiplantae; phylum Streptophyta; class Magnoliopsida; order Poales; family Poaceae; genus Triticum; species Triticum monococcum. The sequence continues at coordinate 94,039,605 of CM067845.1, read as the reverse complement.
CCCGGGGGCTCCTGTCGGTGTACTAGACAGGGGTACCCTAGTATCCCAAACTTGTGCACGGGCAGTCGCAGCATCCCGTGGCAAGGCTTGCCGGGTGACCGCCAAAGTCCTCCGTGGTTCCTTTGGAGCCATTCAAGAACAAAGTATCCAAGCCAAGGAGACAAGACCCCATCAAGAGGAGCTTGCCGGGAAGGACAAGACCCCGGCAAGAGGAGCTTGCCGGGAAGGCCAACCAAGGCTTCTCAAGAAACATGCCCCGACGCGCCACGCGCCCCGGCAAGGCCCGGTGAGCGACAAGCTCCCGGACGCGATAAGACAACGATCGCGGCAAGGCACTTGCCACGGCAAACCTCCACTCTGTACCTGTGCTCCAGCACATCCACCAACGTGTCGCTCTGGGACCCTTCCAGGCGTACGTGGCGGGAGGCTGTGCAGCCAGAGGTACACGGTGGCAAGCGGCGCTGACAAGATTGCCATCGTGGCGAGCGGTGGCGTCCCTGGCGGTCCCTTTTACACTATTTGGGCGACGCAGACGGGCATTTAATGCCCTTGTCCCCTGTCGTCAGGGTTAGGTATGATACACTGTAGTAAGCGGCGGTGCCAACCGCACCGCCTTTCCATTTTTACCCTCATCTACGTTGCCACCTGTCGGTGACCCCTTGAGCATATAAAAGGAGGCCCATGCGCAACGTAGAGGGGGGACGATCACACTCACGCTCGGTCTCGTTAGCTGTTGGTGTGTACTGTAGCACTCAGCGCTCCAGAGCAAGAACTCAATACAACCACAAAGCAGGAGTAGGGTTTTACGCATCCGTGCGTCCCGAACCTGGGTAAACTGATCGTGCGCTCGTGCGCTTCGCCTCGATCTGCTCTTCGTGCGATCTCTGCCCCCCTGCCGAACCAAAAAGGGGCTCGGTCCGCCGGTCCCATAGGTGTTCGTGGATTAGCAACCCCGACAGACACTTTCCGAGTTTGTTTAGCTGGGAGCGCCCCCAGGGCTACATCATTCCTAGGCCGCGTGGGTCCATACCTGTGGCATGTATCCTTTCTTGTTTATGTGTTTAGCTTACTTCGCTGGGGGCGCCCCTCGGGCTGCATCATCCCCAAGCCGCTCGGGCCTGACCCAGTGGTCCATACCGTTCATGCATTTGCCTGAGCTAGTTTGCCTTCCATGCTTAATCTATATATGACTATCACCTGCTTGATTGTCGCCCATCACGGGAGCCATGCGCCGGTCATCTTTCTTCAGGACCCTTCAGGGTTAGTGTCAGGACCGAGATATTAATTTCCCAGAAAATGGCCCCTGTGCTCACCAGCCCCAGGATTACTGTTAGCTGATGAGACACCAACTTGATACAGAAACTCCAAGCAAAATACAAAATGTGTAGTACAAGACCATCCTGGCCTATGAGTACAACAAATGGCTTCTAGTGGTTGATGGCGGAAGCGGTTGGTGGTACATCAGCGTCTATGGGACTCCATTTCCCACAGGAACAGCTGACCTGGATAACTCCTATCTTCGCGAGGGTGCTATCACCATTGCGAAGGTTCCGGGGCTGTCATCACAACGCTCCTCTCCACGCAAGAAATCTGGCCAAGACAATAGCCAGGGACAAGCCAGCGAGTACTTTGAATGTACTCGCAAACATTATGAACACAGGTATAATATATAACAATTGATAATCATGCTCTGAAATATTTCATGATCACAACGTCAGTCACAAAATAAGAATCCATAATGCACCCAAGCAGATTATTCATACACAACATGAATACGTAATAAGGGAGTAGAAATAGAATGCATCGATCGGGTGTCTGAAGCGACGCTTCGAAAGGATAATAATATAAAGCATGCCTCAGTCGGGCATCTGTGCGACACCACATAAAGAGCTTATAAAGGAAATAAGTAGCAAACATGCCACAGTCGGGCGTCTGTGCGACACCACATAAAGGGCTTATAAAGTGAATGAATAACAAGCATGCCATAGTCGGGCGTCTCCACGACACCACATGAAGGGCTTATAAAGTAAATGGATAACAACCATGCCACAGTCGGGCGTCTCCGCGACACCACATAAAGGGCTTATATGAGAACAATCACGGTGAATATCCAGCAGGTAGAACTGTCCCAGGGATATTCAAATAATGTAAATGGTTAGTCCATAATAACAGTAATCATAATCATCATGTGTCACAAGTCATGATCCATGTTTTGGTTTAGCAACATTTCCTCCGAAGACCGACACTAAGACCGACACCTGACCCATCCCAGACTGTAGTCCTTCACTATGGACACGACTATTTGAATAGATATAATCTCTGCAGAGGGTGTACTCTTTACCCACGAGTAACAGATTCCTTTAGTCCATCGGGACTAATCCTGTCTACAGTCTTTTACTTGAAAACACACCTCACCGCACACACCAGTCTAACTTACCGGTGTCTGGAATCACCCATGACACCCGTTAAGCAAAATTCTAAGTGGGGAGGCTACAACCTCGACTACCATGGGATCACAAAATTTATAACGCGCGCAAACTAGGGGATCTACCCCCTCGGCTCCAACCGGAAACACCCATGCCCCCGAACCAGGTGGCATGCCTACCGGATGCAGCCGGTATCTTCCACCATGGCCTCTCTGTACGGTTTGTGCTTAGAAGGGGTTGAAAACTTACTAAACCTTACCCTACCTATGGCAGGGACAAGTGGTAGTACGAAACAAGTATGGGGGTTACTGGAACAAGACTCGATCTATGGTCGACTCAGGAGGTTAAAGCATTAACTGCATGTTTCGCATAAGAAATATATTTCACACCAATCAGATAGAATCACCACTCATCATACCTCACCATGCCTTTTCGGACACAACCGTCTCGACGAAGAACTAGAGACAAGCTCGTGTCTACCCAAGACAGAGGCTTTCCCAGATTCCTTCCGGTAGGCATGAAAGGTATACGAGGGTGACTACTATCACAAACATATCCAATACCAACAGCACGGAATCATCGATATGCACCCATGAGCATGATCATATCATCACATAAAATAACGAATACTCTGTGTCAAGGTGGTGTTGTAACCGCATCAAACAACACACAACAATATTATGCCAGGGCTTAGAATGCCTGCCTTCAAGAGTATGCAAGTGGGGGTGCATTGTTTGAAAGTTGTGTCCCTCTCCAAAATCCTATTTAAGAAAAATTCAAATTAACACATAGTTTCAAAATAGTAAAAAAAGTTGTTTGAATTTTTTTTCAAATAGATATGAAAATAAACTAGACAAAATTTTAGAAACAACAGAAAAAAATCAAATCAATTGGACTTATATTTAAAAAGTTATAGCCAGTCAAAGTTTAGTAAAAATCCGTTTTTAATAAAATTCAGAAAAAGAAAACACTTCGGGGAGCTTACACTTTCCTCCTAGCGAAGACGTATTTGGAGGATTGCGCTTCCACTCAAAACATGCTTCGGCGGGGCTGGGTCTGTGACAGTGGGTCCATCAGGCCCACTGGTCTGGTTTGACCAGTCGCCCACGCCTCCTTCCTCCTCTGTCCGAGCGGAGGCGGGGCTCTGGCGATCGCCGTCGACGAACAGCGGCTCCCCTCGTGGTTCCGAGGGCAGGGATGGATCCGCCAGTCCAGAGCGGTCCTCCCAGTGGTCGAAAGGGCCGGCGGGGACGAAGGGAGTCGCCGGCGGCGAGCTTTGCGGCGGACGACAATTTCTGGTGGGTTGGGGTCTTGGGCCATGGTGGCTCCCGATCGTGTTTGAGAGGTGGGGTGGCTCTGCAAGGTCGAGGGGGAGATGATGGTGGTGCCGGAAGGACACGGGAGGCCCTGCTCGCGATGTTCGGCACTGGAGCATGGCGGCGGCCAAACTGATCGGAGACCAGGAAGAAAGCCTTTGCCCCGTCGATTGCTGGCTGTGGGAGCTCTATAGGGATGGCCTGAGGTTGCCTAGGGGTTTGGATGAGCTCGAGGGTCCCTATTTATAGTGGTTGAGGTCGGTTCCGATGGCGGCCATGGATAGGAACGACGAACCGCAGTTCTGTAGCAGGCAGGGCGATGTGGCGGCGACGGACGCTAGCGTACGGCTCAAGGATGAGCTCGAGCTTTTCCAGCGGGCAGCTGACAGGCTGGAGTGGATCGGGCGGCACCGTCCATGGCAGAGGCCTGCTGTGGCCGTCGGCGGCTTGCGGTGGTGGCGCTGTGGATTGCCAGGAGGGGACCAGGGCGGCTCTGTGAGGAGGGAGGGGTCAGGGCGCGCTGGCTGCGAGCGGGAATGGATCAAAATGAACGTGGGGAGGCGGCAACGAGACGCGGCGACTCGGGCGCATGCACGCGCAAAACGCGCGCCCTGGCCGCGCCCAGAGCATGCATGCCTGGTGCTCGACGAATTGCCAACGCGTGCTAGAGGGCTTGGGTGAGGCTGGGGATTAACCGGTCTAGGTTAGAGGTATCTAGGAGCTTAGTGGACAAGGTTGCTGGGTCAGGGTATCAAGTTTCAAAAGCAAACTAAAAACTATGTCAAACCTGGCCATGCACACAAGGTGTTTGACAGAATGCCAGGGGCTACTAGGCATCTCCTCTGGTGGCCAAAAACTCCAGATCATAGTCTCTTTAGATGTAGTTGATGGTGGCAAGGTTAGTTTGGCAAGACCAGAAACTTGTTAGTGCAAGTTTTTGAGAAAACCAAATCTGGACAGAAAATGAAAGGCATTATTGCATGGACCAAGAATACTCCAATGGGTCCAATCTCCTGGACTTAAGGGTTTGGTAGGTTGGTTTACAAGCAGGAGAAAAATCAAGGGTAATAGGGCAAGATAAAATGTGGTTGCAGTAGAAAACACCCAACTGGACCAGAGAGCAAAAGAGGATGATTTGCTCAAATTTTCCAAAGAACACCAGTGGGTTTTTGCATAAAGTTGAATTATACACTTCTACCAACATCCCCAAATTTTGGTGGAAACTTTAAAGAAATAATTAAATAGGTTGTAGTGCAAATCACAAACTGGACTAGATTTGAAAACTTGGGGTAGGGCTCAAAATTTTCAAATGACCAAAAGAGGTTTTTGCATAAAAGTGATGTGGAAACATCACATGACATCCCCAAATTTTGGTGAGCATTTTAAAGAAGTATTTGAAAGGGTTGTAGTGCAAATGGAACCCTAAAACTAATGAAAAACCATTTTTTAAAGAAATACAGCTCAGGAAAAATAATTATAGAAATAATTCCACTGATAAAAGAAATGTTTTCTTGATAGGGTATATAAGTCCAACAATATTTTTGAAAAGTTTTCACTTGGGGTAAAAACTCCATAATAACAAAGAATTGAGTGGTTCTGAAATCAAAAGATAAATCCAGAAAATAAAAATTTAATTTACCATGGCAAAATTTTAATTAATAAATCATGGTTAAAATTTTGGGGTGTTACAACACTACCCCCTTAAGAAAAATCTCGTCCTCGAGATTTGCTAAGGGCTGCTTTGAAAAAAAATTACTCCTACTATCTCAAAGTAATATCACAAAAATAACCATCCTACCCATTTAATAAAATGTGGCTACAATGAATAGGCAAATAAGTGGTGTAAAGCTACAGTGTGGGATACTGGCGCTGCGTGGAAAAATCCATAGTTGGGGGAAAACGAGATATTTGTACTTTTGGTTACAGAAAATTTAGAATTAAATTCTAAATTTCTAAAATACATTGGTCCCACCCGAGAGCACAGTGCTCTCTCTGGCTAACGGGTGGACCCAGGGCCCACTGTCAGTCTCTTCGTCTACCTCTGGCTCTCTCTTCTTCCTCTCTCTCGTGCGCTTTCCGGCGCTTTCTCCACCAGCGACGTTTAGCTCGTAGGGCATCTAGGCCGTACCGTGGTAGTGCGTGGCATGCTAGCTGCCGGTGCAGCGTGCACTCACCTCATGGGCCAGTGCATTGTCGGCACTGCTCGCAGATTCGCCTCCGAACACCGGTGATCGAGCGACGAGTGGCGCTGGTGGACCTCGCCCACCGTACACCGATCTCGAGCTATAAAATGACCGAGGTGGTCCTTTCTTCTTCCTCACACCTGGCCTCGCTTCTCCTTCTCCTTCCTTCTCCTCCATCTCTGTTTGCAGGAGCTCGAGACGAGGCTCTAGTGGCGGAGGTGATGCCGGACTGGTACATGATCCTGGTGTGCTGGGGTTCTCCGTGCTCTTGTGCGTGATGATCCTAGATGATCGTCGTGATGCTGCTGCTCGAGTGTTAGCTCTCCGCGGTGGCGGTGATCATGAGGATTAAGTGCGGTGTCGGGTGCTAAATGTTGTCAGTGTGTTGTAGGTAACTTGCACCCGAATAATTACCCACAAATCTCTCTTTCAGAGACTGTGGTGTGCTAGGGGTGGGGTGATTAGTTAGGTGTAACATGTACACGTGGACTTGCAATTAGTGCTCATGGTCGAGTGGTTTGGGGTTGTGAGTCTGCTGTCGTGGTGCTGCGTGAATAAAATCTATGTCGTGAAGAGACATATGCTTTAACAACTCTGGAAAAAATCTCACCTCAGAAATTACCGAGAGTGAAATCAGTTAATCAAAATTTACAGCTGTAAAAACTATTCTCATTAATTGAAACTAGATATTCAATCCATCGCACCAATTTAGGATACCACGCATAAGTTGCAATACATCAATAAACGCTGGGACAATAAACATAGCAGTGACGTCTACAATGAAAACGGTAAACAGACAGGGTCCTGAGAAAACGTCTCTGGTACTGGGGCACACTCTTCTTCTATCGGGGGAAGCGGATTGACTAGACGATGAATGCGTCTCTCCTGGTCTGGCCTCAGTGGTCTGCCGATGGCGATATGAGGATTTAAATCAGCGAGGCTCTGGAGATAACCCATTACCCGCTGGGTCAAATGCTCTTGAGCGATGACATACTGGGCAAGGTTGGCCAGTACTAGGTCTCTCTCAATTCGTCCACCGGGAAACGATGCTACTTCTTCGGGTGCTGCACGACTCGGAAAGTAATAATACCCTCGTTCGCTGGCATAGGGCACGGTGAATCGAAGGCGAGCAAGCGCTTCATACGCAACAGCTTCTATGGCCATTTGCGGGGTCGACATAGATTTTCCCATGAAGGAGACTTCTGTTGGGTCTTGGTTTGGGTTTGCAGGAGGGATGTGCACTACTGCCCAATACTTCGAGGTGGATGGGGTGATCCTCGATTTGAGCAACTCGTACTAGGGTAGATGGGTAGAACTCATTGTACTGCAGGTAAAATCCCACAGTATTTTAACAAAGCTACATGGGGTTGCGTCTGGAGTTCTCAGATAAATACTAGGGCTCGGCATGGCAATGGAATGGTTGTGAGTGTTGTGCACAAGGTGAGGGGTACTGGGCAAGGTCACGAGGTGGCCTTTTTATATAGCACCTGGGCTGGGTCATTAATCACGGTAAGGGGAAACTAGTCTGTCGGTTCTGCTCTATGGGGTCGGGGTCAATGCCACAGATATACATATCTCACAAAAGTGATGTATTACTGTGGGTGCCGTCGGGGTGTTTTTTGGAAGCTACGCCCGGAATTAAAAATGCAATCGTACATCAACATACTCATGCATGGCTACTATTAAAAATAGGGGCATACAAGCAGACAACATTTAATTATGGCGATACAATATCACACATTTACAGGGCATGGACATACTAAGACTCAGTACTACTCGAGTGACTTAGTCCACCTCGTTTATATCTAAGCGGTCATGCCTTGTGGACGTCGAGGATTCTCCATGGGTTTCACCGTCAGGGTTAGCTAGAGGGGGTTGAGGAGATGCAGAGTTAGGGTAGCGATGATGACCATCGTGGGGGTTGTTGGCCACGATCCCGTTGGGGCGTGTTCCCAAAAGGCGACGAAGCACTTCTGGGGACACCAAAGAGTTTTGGTCGATGGCTGTTGCAGACCTCAAGGACTCGATCGGTTGTCCGAACAACACGACTGGGTTGTCGGCATTGGGCTCATCTTTGCCTCTTGCCAGGGCTTGGCGAATCAGTTCTCCACGGGCTGTGATCAGATCAAGGGTGATTTGATCGAATAGTTCCTCTAGGGCACTTACATAGCGCACCAGATGCAACAATGCATGATCCGTCTCGTGATCTCCGTTGGCAACCTGGGGTGGCCTACCATACCCGTCACGGCTGGGGTAGTAGTAGAACGAGCGACAGTTAACTCTGGGCGACAAGTGCCAGAGTTGAACTATAGTCTCTCGAGCAGCTAGTTGGATGGCTTGTGGCTCAAAGGAAGTTGTTCTTCCGGTGAACCTATAGGGGCGTTCTGGCGATAGTCCCCTACCATAGACATGCACAGTGGCCCAGAATTGACGGCTCTCACCGCTCATGGGCCCTTGGTATACAACAAACTCTGGGGGCTCTTCTAATGCAAAGGCACGGCGGGTGATGATTGCTAGCACGGTCACAAAACCTCCAAGGTTGGTTGCTGTGGTCTCATTGTGAACAATGGGTCCAGGCATTATAGCTTGGTTTGGGGTAGAGGCTGTGTTGTGCTGGGTGGAGGCTAGTGTGCCCTTTTTATAGAAAAAGGGGACGGAGTCTTCCTTCACACGCTTGTGAAAGAGACAATTTAGGTGTCGGTCACTAGCGCGTGATCGACAGGCTAGGCTGATAGGTTGGGCACCGACTGCCAAAAGGTGTCAGGGTCATTGTGTGGCTATCTTACACGAGAAGCTTGGCCGGGGTTGGGTTGAGATCTGGTGGGTTGGCTAACCTAGGTTTATTGACCTGGCCAAGATAGGATTAGCCAATGGTCAGCCTGGCTCTGATACCAAGGTTGTCAGGACCGAGTTTTCAGGATATTAATTTCCCAGAAAATGGCCCTTGTGCTCACCAGCCCCAGGATTAATGTTAGCTGACGAGACACCAACTTGATACAGAAACTCCAAGCAAAATACAAAATGTGTAGTACAAGACCATCCTAGCCTATGAGTACAACAAATGGCTTCTAGTGGTTGATGGCGGAAGCGGTTCGTGGTACATCAGCGTCTATGGCACTCCATTTCCCACAAGAACAGCTCACCTGGATAACTCCTATCTTCGCGAGGCTGCTATCACCATTGCATAGGTTCCGGGGTGTCATCGCAATGCTCCTCTCCACGCAAGAAATCTGGCCAAGACAATAGCCAGGGACAAGCCAGTGAGTACTTTGAATGTACTCGCAAACATTATGAACACAGGTATAATATATAACAATTGATAATCATGCTCTGAAATATTTCATGATCACAACGTCAGTCAGAAAATAAGAATCCATAATGCACGCAAGCAGGTTATTCATACACAACATGAATATGTAATAAGGGAGTAGAAATAGAATGCACCGATCGGGTGTCTGAAGCGATGCCTCGAAAGGATAATAATATAAAGCATGCCTCAGTCGGGCATCTGTGCGACACCACATAAAGGACTTATAAAGGAAATAAGTAGCAAACATGCCACAGTCGGGCGTCTGTGCGACACCACATAAAGGGCTTATAAAGTAAATGAATAACAAGCATGCCACAGTCGAGCGTCTCCGCGACACCACATAAAGGGCTTATAAAGTAAATGGATAACAAGCATGCCACAGTCGGGCGTCTCCGCGACACCACATAAAGGGCTTATATGAGAACAATCACGGTGAATATCCAGGAGGTAGAACTGTCCCAGGGATATTCAAATAATGTAAATGGTTAGTCCATAATAACAGTAATCATAATCATCATGTGTCACAAGTCATGATCCATGTTTTGGTTTAGCAATCTTTCCTCCAAAGACCGACACTAAGACCGACACCTGACCCATCCCAGACTGTAGTCCTTAACCATGGACACGACTATTCCAATAGATATAGTCTCTACAGAGGGTGTACTCTTTACCCACGAGTCATGGATTCCTTTACTCCATCGAGACTAATTCCGTCTACGGTCTTTTACTTGCAAACACACCTGACCGCACACACCAGTCTAACTTACTGGTGTCTGGAATCACCCATGACACTCGTTAAGCAAAACTCTAAGTGGGGAGGCTACAACCTCGAGTAGCATTGGATCACAAAATTTATAACGCGCGCAAACTAGGGGAGCTACCCCCTCGGCTCCAACCGGAAACACCCATGCCCCCGGACCAGGTGGCATGCCTACCGGATGCAGCCGGTATCTTCCACCATGGCCGCTTTTTACGGTGGGTGCTAGGAATGGGTTGACAACTTACTGAACCATACCTTGCCTATGGAAGGACAAGTGGTAGTACGAAACAAGTATGGGGGTTACTGGAACAAGACCCGATCTATGGTCAACTCAGGAGGTTAAAGCATTTCCTACATGTTTGGCCTAAGAAATATATTTCACACCAATCAGACAGAATCACCACTCATCATACCTCACCATGCCTTTTCGGACACAACCGTCTCAACGAAGAACTAGAGACAAGCTCGTGTCTACCCAAGACAGAGGCTTTCCCGGATTCCTTTCGGTAGGCATGAAAGGCATACGAGGGTTACTACTATCACAAACATATCCAATACCAACAGCACGGAATCATCGATATGCAACCATGAGCATGATCATATCATCACATAAAATAACAAATACTCCGTGTCAAGGTGGTGTTGTAACCGCATCAAACAACACACAACAATATTATGCCAGGGCTCAGAATGCTTGCCTTCAAGAGTATGCAAGTGGGGGTGCATTGTTTGAAAGTTGCCTCCCTCTCCAAAATCCTATTTAAGAAAAATTCAAATTAACACGCAGTTTCAAAATAGTACAAAAAAGTTGTTTGAATTTTTTTCAAATAAATATGAAAATAAACTAGGCAAAATTGGAGAAACAACAGAAAAAGAATCAAATCAATTGGACTTATATTTAAAAAGTTATAGCCAGTCAAAGTTTAGTCAAAATCAGTTTTTAATAAAATTCAGAAAAAGAAAACGCTTCAGGGAGCTTACGCTTTCCTCCTAGCGAAGACGTATTTGGAGGATTGCGCTTCCACTCAAAACACGCTTCGGCGGGGCTGGGTCTCCGACAGTGGGTCCATCAGGCCCACTGGTCAGGTTTGACCAGTCGCCCGCGCCTCCTTCCTCCTCTGTCCGAGCGGAGGCAGGGCTCCGGCGATCGCCGTCGACGAACGGCGGCTCCCCTCGAGGTTCCGAGGGCTGGGATGGATCCGCCAGTCCAGGGCGGTCCTCCCAATGGTCGAAAGGGTCGGCGGGGACGAAGGGAGTCGCCGGCGGCGAGGTTTGCGGCGGACGACAACTTCTGGTGGGTTGGGGTCTTGGGCTATGGTGGCTCCCGGTCGTGTTTGAGAGGTGGGGTGCCTCTGCAAGGTCGAGGGGGAGAGGATGGTGGTGCTGGAAGGACAGGGGAGGCCCTGCTCGCGATGTTCGACACCGGAGCGTGGCAGCGGCCGAACTGATCGGAGACGAGGAAGAAAGCCTTCCCCCACCGATTGCTGGCTGTGGGAGCTCTATAGGGATGGCCTGAGGTTGCCTGGGGGTTTGGATGAGCTCGGGGGTCCCTATTTATAGCGGCTGAGGTCGGTTCCGACGGCGGCCGTGGATAGGAACGGCGAACCGCCGTTCTGTAGCAGGCAGGGCGACGGGCGCTAGCGGACGGCTTGAGGATGAGCTCGAGCTATTCCAGAGGGCAGCTGGCGGGCTGGAGTGGCTCGGGCGGTGCCGTCCATGGCAGAGGCCTGCTGCGGCCGTTGGCGGCTTGCGGTGGTGGCGCTGTGGAGTGCCAGGAGGGGGCCAGGGCGGCTCTGCGACGAGGGAGGGGTCGGGGCGCGCTGGCTGCGAGCGGGAATGGATCAAAACGAACACGGGGAGGCGGCAACAAGACGCGGTGACTCGGGCGCACGCACGGAAAACATGCACTCTGGCCACGCCCAGAGCACGCATGCCAGGTGCTCGACGAAATGCCAACGCGTGCTAGAGGGCTTGGGTGAGGCTGGGGATTAACAGGTCTAGGTTAGAGGTAGCTAGGAGCTTAGTGGACAAGGTTGCTGGGTCAGGGGATCAAGTTTCAAAAGCAAACTAAAAACTATGTCAAACCTGGCCATGCACACAAGGTGTTTGACAGAATGCCATGGGCTTCTAGGCATCTCCTCTGGACAGAAAATGAAAGGCATTATTGCATGGACCAAGAATACTCCAATGGGTCCAATCTCCTGGACTTAAGGGTTTGGTAGGGTGGTCTACAAGCAGGAGAAAAATCAAGGGCAATAGGGCAAGATAAAATGTGGTTGCAGTAGAAAACACCCAACTAGACCAGAGAGCAAAAGAGGATGATTTGCTCAAATTTTCCAAAGAACACCAGTGGGTTTTTGCATAAAGTTGAATTATACACTTCTACCAACATCCCCAAATTTTGGTGGAAACTTTAAAGAAATAATTAAATAGGTTGTAGTGCAAATCACAAACTAGACCGGATTTGAAAACTTGGGGTAGGGCTCAAATTTTTCAAATGACCAAAAGAGGTTTTTGCATAAAAGTGATGTGGAAACATCACATGACATCCCCAAATTTTGGTGAGGATTTTAAAGAAGTATTTGAAAGGGTTGTAGTGCAAATGGAACCCTAAAACTTATGAAAACCCATTTTTAAAGAAATACAGCTCAGGAAAAATAATTGTAGAAATAATTCCACTGATAAAAGAAATGTTTTCTTGAGAGGGTATATAAGTCAAACAATATTTTTGAAAAGTTTTCACTTGGGGTAAAAACTCCATAATAACAAAGAATTGAGTGGTTCTGAAATCAAAAGATAAATCCAGAAAATAAAAATTTAATTTACCATGGCAAAATTTTAATTAATAAATCATGGTTAAAATTTTGGGGTGTTACAGTTAGGCACGGCGTCGGTGCTCGGGTCTGTCCCTGCGGCGTCGATAAATCCAACGGCTGAGCTCTGTCTGGCGGGCCGGCTTCGTTCTCGTCACCTCCTGGGGTCGTTGGTGCTTGGCTTTCTCACGCGATAATCTCAGGAAATTCGTTCGGTGCAGGTTGTCTAACCACCTCGCAGGACTACCACAACGAATGAGAATCAAGACCAGGCGCAACCCACCTTGAGGTAGGGCCTCGTGAGTCTCGCGCTGGCTCACGAGTGCCTAGACACACCTCCTCCAACCCTGCCGAGCAAGCCACGTGTCAGGGCGGGTTGTACATGCCCTAGGGGATCTTCGCAGTAGGTAGTCCCATCCCACAAGCAGGCAACGGACGGGCGACCACCGCGGCGATCTATTTCCCTCCTCATGCTAATCTGCAGGAACTTCCTCAGGACTACAGTGGGCGGTACCGCAGACTCTCTCTCTCTCTCTCTTCTCCCATGTGATTCGCTTGCGCGTTAAAAGGGGGGCTATTGAGTATCGCGACTCAGGAGCTCTTACTGGCTCTCCAGCCCTCAACCCCTGGCCTTGACCACGACATCGCGACCTGGAATACCAGCGGCGGCTGAGCTCGCTCGTGGGCCGGGACCTAAGGACGTAGAGCACCAGGAAGAACATGGAGAAGAGGGGAAGGCTCGCACGGGCCTAACCTAGCTACCTAGTAGCGGCCAACACCAAGTCCGGTGTGGCACCTGAAGCCAGCTCCTGAACGCCAAGATAAGTCTCATACCTAGACCAACCCAGCGCTACGGCCCCAGGAGGTGACGTGAGCGTCGCCTCTTTCGCTGCCCTGCTGCGGCAACGTCGCCTCCCTTTCTCATCCTCAAGTAGCTGCTTGCACGCTAAAGGGGACCTCTTGAGCATCGCGCCTCAGGAGCTCTTACTGGACCTTGGGCCGCTCACCTCCTGGCCTTGACCACGGCATCGCGACCTAGCATACCAGCGATGGCTGCAGCTTGCCTGGGGACCAGGACCTGTCGGCGTAGAGCACCAAGCTGCCGCGGCGATGGAAAGGGGAGACCTAGCCTCAGGAGGACGCACGTTCGAAAATTTTCATAATAAGGATGATATGAACAAAAGACATTACAGATGCTTTACACTCCCCCACGGGGTTCGTTTCGATTCCTCGCAGGAGACAAAAGGACAGGAATTCCTAGGAGTTCTATCTACACGCGCCAGACGTCGCCGATGCCATCATCAACAATGGGCCACGTGAGGCCGGCGCCAACCCCATCCAGATCAGCGACGATGGTGGCTGGACGCCGCAGCCCTGCTCCGGGCACGGCGGGAGCTCGGGGGCACGTAGCTATCGTCGCTCGTCTTTGGAGACTTTGCGAGCTCGGGAGAATCGCTGGACCACCAGGAATCGCCGCTGTCGCTGGAGGAGCTACAGGCGAGGCCTGTGGTGGGCCCGGTGCCCGCCATTGTGCCGTCTGGGCGACCTCCTTCAGGGCAGCACGCCAAGCGGCGGCCTTCCTCGTCGAAGACCTTGAAGAACAGCATGGAGGCGCCGTCATACTCGCAGTGGATGGCGAGGGCGTCGTCCGTGTGGTAGACTCGGGCAATCTCGCCCCAGCCTCGGGTCATGAAGATCCTCTCGAACGCGACGACTTCAATGTCCGCTCAAGTTGCCGGGGTGTCGGAGTCGGCGTGCTGCAGCCAAAGCTCGAGAGGGCCCCTCGGCGGCATCTCGGCGGTGAAGAACTGCGGAAGGCGAATCCAAGTGCTCGGGGGCATCACCGCCCACAGCACGAACTCACGCGAGGAGTCCACAGTGTGGACCCCTGGGGCGATGGCGTGCGCCACTGCGGCACGCCGGCCACGGCCCTGGCGCGGGAGGCGGCGCTCATCTCTCCTCCCTCCGGAATCATCGGCGTGAGCATAAAAGGGCAACGGGTACCCAGGAGGCGGCCTCTCATACCAAGGCCGCGACACCACCAGCCTCACGACCATCTCGCGACTATGGGTCCTCCTCTTCTTTGGCGGGAGCAGCTCGGGCTCATCGAGGGGAGCCTTGCCCTTCTCTGTGGCCGAGAACCTCCGAATCGGTGCCATGACTGCACCAGCAAGGAGTGGAGCAAGGAAGGAGAATAAGCGGGAGATGCAAAGGAGAGATGGGTGCTGGGGGCCCCGCCCCACCTCCCATTTATAGCCAAGGGGAGGCCAACCGCTGGCCTCCACGATCTAAGGTAATAATGATGGTTTTTCCTTGCATGCAGCAGGGACTCGTCAAGTCAAGAAGTTGCCGAGGCAACATGGGGAAGTGGAGACGCCCATGTCCCATCAACCACCACGCGTCGACCAAGGCCGCAGGCTAATGGGGCCCGCGACGCTCCGTGTTGGCTTCGCCTCGAAGCCAAGCCCGAGCGCGCCTTGGGCCCAGGGGCTACTGTCGGTGTTTTGGGAATGGGGGTCCCCAGACTTGCCTGCCTGCGGTCCACGGCGTGGCGCTGCAAGCGGGCCCATAGGACCCATCTTCACCAACAAGCATTCAAGGCCCTCGCGAGGCGGATGACACAAGACCTCCTCAGGAGCGTCCTCTCCAAGATGGCTCACGAGGGGCGGAGAGATCGAGGCCAGGCAAGCCTCGCGAGTTTCCAATGACGTGAGCCGTGACGATCGAGACCAGGCGGGCGCCAGCGCGCATAGTGTCCTTGTTTCCTCTTTAGTGCTAACAAGGCAAGCACAGGCGAGGACTTCCGAGGCATCAGGCAAAGGTTTCCATATTGGTGCAACGAGACCAAGACTAGCAGGACGGCAGGACGGAGGTCACCATGGAGCCCAAGGTGGCGTCACCACCAGAGCCTTTGGCAGGCGAAGACTACTTTTGCCAGGATAAGCTGTACTAGCTGTCCCCTTTCGAATTGGCCTTTGTTGGCTCCCTTCCTGCTCAATATTTGGGGAGAGGACGAGGGCCTCTATAAATAGGACTAAGCCACCACATTAGAGGAGAGATCGATCCGGACAACCACAAGTTCACCAAGCACAAGAACACCTCTCCTCAGGAGGCTGTTCTTCCCCTCGTATTGTTCATCATCAGCCCGAACCAGTATAAATCTTGTGTCCCATGTGTTGTGAGTTTGTGTGCCTAGCCTAGAGATCGCAAAGTGTGTGAGGGCGTGATCGGTGAGGGAGAGATCTTCGCGCACACCCCAGTGTTCGAACCTTGAGGGTTTTGCCGGAACCCGAAATCCGACAATAACATCTTTTGTCCTACCCTCCCGTGGCAGCGGGGTCCTATTGGAAACTAAGGGATATTAAGGCCTCCTTTTAATAGAGTACTGGACCAAAGCATTTAGCACTGCGTGAATACATGAACTCATCAAACTACGGTCATCACCGGCAGTGGTCCTGATTATTGTCATTTCGGGGTTGCCGGATCATAACACACAGTAGGTGACTATGGACTTACAAAATAGGATCAAGAACTCACATATATTCATGAAAACATAATAGGTTCAGATCTTAAATCATGGCACTCGGGCCCTAGTGACAAGCATTAAGCATAGCAAAGTCATAGCAACATCAATCTTATAACATAATGGATACTAGGGATCAAACCCTAACAAAACTAACTCGATTACATGGTAATTCTCATCCAACCCATCACCGTCCAGCATGCCTATGATGAGATTACTCACGCACGGCGGAGAGCATCTTGAAATTGATGATGGAAGATGGTTGATGATGACGATGGCGATGGATTCCCCTCTCTGGAGCACCGAATGGACTCCAGATCAGCCCTCCCGAGGAAGATTAGGGCTTGGCGGCGGCTTTGTATCATAAAACGCGATGAATCCTTATCTCTTTTTTTCTCCCCAAAAGTGAATATATGGAGTTGGGGTTGAGGTCGGTGGAGTCCCAGGGGCCCCACGAGGCAGGGGGCGCGCCCCAGCGGGGCGCCCTGCACCCTCATGGACAAGGTGTGGGCCCCGTGATGCTGATTCTTTTGCCAGTATTTTTTTATTAATTCCAAAATGTGTCTCCGTGGATTTTCCGGTCATTCCGAGAACTTTTATTTCTGCACAAAAATAACACCATGGCAGTTCTGCTGAAAACAGCGTCAGTCCGGGTTACTTCCATTCAAATCATGCAAGTTAGAGTCCAAAACAAGGGCAAACGTGTTTGGAAAAGTAGATACGTTGGAGACGTATCAACTCCCCCAAGCTTAAACCTTTGCTTGTCCTCAAGCAATTTAGTTGACAAACTGAAAGTGATAAAGAAAAACTTTTACAAACTCTGTTTGATCTTGTTGTTGCAAATATGTAAAGCCAGCATTCAAGTTTTCAGCAAAGATTATGAACTAACCATATTCACAATAACATTTAGGTCTCATGCTTACTCATATCAATGGCATAATCAACTAGCGAGCAATAATAATAAATCTCGGATGACAACACTTTCTCAAAACAATCATTACATGATATAACAAGATGGTATCTCGCTAGCCCTTTCTAAGACCACAAAACATAAATGCAGAGCACCCCTGAACATCAAGGACTGACTAGACATTGTAATTCATGGTAAAGGAGATCCAGTCACAGTCATACTCAATGTAAATTAATAGCAATGCATGTGAATGACAGCGGTGCTCTCCAACTGGTGCTTTCTAATAAGAGGATGATGACTCAACATAAAAGTAAATAGATAGGCCCTTCGCAGAGGGAAGCAGGGATTTGCAGAGGTGCCAGAGCTCGAATTTTGAAACAGAGATAAATAATATTTTGAGTGGCATACTTTCATTGTCAACATAACAACCAAGAGATCTCGATATCTTCCATGCTAGACACATTATAGGCGGTTCCCAAATAGAATGGTAAAGTTTATACTCCCCCACCACCAACAAGCATCAATCCATGGCTTGTTTGAAACAACGGGTGTCGTCCAACTAACAACAATCCTGGGGGAGTTTTATTTGCAATTATTTTGATTTGATTTGAGCATGGGACTGGGCATCCCGGTTACCGGCCATTTTCTTGTGAGTGATGAGCGGAGTCCACTCATCGTGAGAATAACCCACCTAGCATGGAAGATATAGACAACCCTAGTTGATACACGAGATATTCGAGCATACAAAACGAAATTTCATTTGCAGGTTTAGAGTTTGGCACATACAAATTTACTTGGAACAGCAGGTAAATACCGCATATAGGAAGGTATGGTGGACTCATGGAATAACTTTGGGGTTTATGGAAGTGGATGCACAAGCAGTATTCCCGCTTAGTACAAGTGAAGGCTAGAAAGAGACTAGGAAGCGACCAACTAGAGAGCGACAACAGTCATGAACATGCATTAAGATTAATCAACAATGAGTGCAAGCATGAGTAGGATATAAATCACCGTGAACATAAATATCGTGGAGGCTATGTTGATTTTGTTTCAACTACATGCGTGAAAATGTGCCAAGTCAACCATTCGAATCGTTCAAAGGAGGATACCACCCTATCATACCACATTACAACCATTTAAAATAGCATGTTGGCATGCAGGATAAACCATTATAAACTCCTAGCAAATTAAGCATGGCATGAGCAACTATAATATCTAATTGTCATTGCAAACATGTTTCATTCATAATAGGCTGAATCAGGAATGATGAACTAATCATATTTACAAAAACAAGATAGGTCGAGTTCATACTAGCTTCTCTCATCTCATTCCGTTCATCATATATCGTCATTATTGCCTTTCACTCGCACGGCAGAACGGTGTGCATAATAAAAATAGTGCACGTGCATTGGACTAAGCTAGAATCTGCAAGCATTTAATACAAGGGAGAAGACAAGGTAATATGGGCTCTTGGTTAAATCAACAATAATGCATATTAGATCCACTCAACATTTTCATCATGGTCTTCTCCTCTCGACCCCTATAGAATAAGAAAAGAAATAAAACTATTTACACGGGAAAGCTCCCAACAAGCAAAAGAAGAACGAGAAATCTTTTTTGGGTTTTCTTTTAATTACCACTACTACAGGCACGGAAAGTAAACTAGCTAAAAGCTATAACTATTTTTTTGGTTTTTCTTAAGGTTTTTTTCAAACACACAAGAAGAAGGCTTAGAAAATAAAATAAACTAGCATGGATAGTATGAAAAAGTATGAGCACCAACAACTAGAGTGAGTGTGTGAACATGAATGTAATGTCGGTGAGGAATACGTACTCCCCCAAGCTTAAGCTTTTGGCCTAAGTTGTTCTATGTCCACTGCTGGCCTGGCGGATATCCAAAGTCGTAGCTGGGGTTGTACTGAGATGCAACAACTACTGCCTGCAGAGCTGCAGCTTGGAGGCGAGCTGCCTCCATTGTCCTCTCATACTCGTTCGCCTCCTCCCTGGTTATAACATATCTCCTTTTTGCCTGAAAGTTAAAGAAAGTAGGAGCAGGGAGGGCAACATGGACAGTGCGTTGTTTATCAAAGATTAGTCGGTACTGGACGAATTGTTCATTCCTCTCAAGAAACTGATGGTGAACCATAGCATTATAATCTAGATAAGCAGGAGGCAACTCCATATCATTTCCATGTATGGGTACACCAAGATAATTAGCTACACGAGTTGCATAAATTCCACCAAAAAAATCTCCACTTGTACCGTTAAGATGCAACCTTCATGCAACAATGGCCCCTAAGTTATATTGTTTATCAGCTAATACCGCACTCTTGAGGACACAAACATCTGGAACACACATGTGACAAGCCTCATCTTTACCGTTAATGCATCTACCTATAAAGAGAGCAAAATAATGTATGGAAGGGAAATGAATGCTCCCTATGGTAGCTTGTGTGATTTCTCTAGATTCCCCCACAGTGATACTAGCAAGAAAGTCTTTATATTCAGATTTGCGAGGTTCACTAACATTGCCCCACTGAGGGAGTTTACAAGCAGTATTAAAATCTTCTAAGTCCATGGTATATGATTTATCATAAAGATCAAATAAAACAGTGTGAGAATTGTGCGAGGATGTAAATTTAAACCTCCTCACAAAGGAATCAGTTAGGTAGTAGTACTATAGGCACTTATCTAACATGAAGTCCTCAAGATCAATATCACGCACATATGCGTCAAATTCATCCTTGATGCCTTCCTAGACCATAAACACCTCTGACGGCCATTGACAAGGCCGCACTTGAGCTTCCCTCGATGGTTCACCGTCCGGCTCACGTATCGCGAGCCTTGGTCCTTGCTTCCTTGAGGAACCACCTTGGTACTTTTTCCTATGCATTTTTCTTTCTCTGAAAAATTTCTGAAATTTTAGTGACTCAAAATAAAAGTGAAACAAACTCAACAAGATGTATAGCAACTACTCCCACAAGTGCCTAGAGGCTATATCATGCATTAAAACTACTTTGGACCATATAAATTTGACATGCAAGCTCAAGAACAGGGCACCTTGGCAGCAATAATTTGCAATAAATAAAGCACTAGAACAAATACTAATTGGACCATTGGAGGAGTCACATACCAAAGAGCAATCTCCCCAAACAGTTTTGTGAATGGAGCTTTGAGCAAAGAGATCGAAAATGACAAGAAGTTGAGCTAGAACACGAGTTTGAGCTATGGGAGGATTTTTTTCTGGAGGAAGACGAAGTGAGTGGGTGCTGGAATAAGTGGAGGGGGTCCACATGGGGCCCACGAGGTAGGGGGCGCACCCCAAGGGGTGGGCGCGCCCTATGCCCTCGTGGACAAGTGGTGCCCCCTGGTGTGTTCTCAATGCCAGAAATTCTTAAATATTCTTCAAAAAATCATATTTCATTTTTAGGACATTTGGAGAACTTTTATTTTCGGGGTATTTTTATTGCAAGGATAATTCAGAAAACAGACAGAAAATACTATGTTTGCTTTATTTAATCTAAATAACACAAAGTAAAAGGAGGGTACAGAGAGTTGTGCTTTCTAACTTCATCCATCTCGTGCTCATCAAAAGGAATCCACTAACAAGGTTGATCAAGTCTTGTTAACAAACTCTTTCCGAATAGCATGAAACCGGAGAATTTTTTAATAACACTAGGTTACCTCAGCGGGGATATGCATGTCCCCAACAATAAGAATATCATATTTCTTCTTGACAATAGGAAGATGGAATTTAAAACCTCCAATAGTAATCGTTGAAAATTTTCCAATGGAATTGATACTGCGGACTTGAGGTTGTTTCCTCGAAAAGTGTACCGTATGCTGATTACCATTAACATGAAAAGTGACATTGCCTTTGTTGCAATCAATAACAACACCTGCAGTATTCAAAAAGGGTCTACCAAGGATAATAGACATACTATCGTCATCGGGAATATCAAGAATAACAAAGTTCGTTCCAATAGTAACGTTTGCAACCACAACAGGCACATCCTCACAAATACCGACAGGTATAGTAGTTGATTTATCAGCCATTTGCAAAGATATTTCGGTAGGTGTCAACTTATTCAAATCAAGTCTACGATATAAATAGAGAGGCATAACACTAACATAGGCTCCAAGATCACATAAAGCAGTTTTAACATAGTTTCTTTTAATGGAGCATGGTATAGTTGGTACTCCTGGATCTCCTAGTTTCTTAGGTATTCCACCTTTAAAAGTATAATTGGCAAGCATGGTGGAAATTTCAGCTTCCGGTATCTTTCTTTTATTTGTAACAATATCTTTCATATACTTAGCATAAGGATTCATTTTAAGCATATCAGTCAAATGCATATGCAAAAAGATAGGTCTAATCATTTCAGCAAAGCGCTCAAAATCCTCATCATCCTTTTTCTTGGATGGTTTAGGAGGAAAAGGCATGGGTTTCTGAACCCATGGTTCTCTTTCTTTACCGTGCTTCCTAGCAACGAATTCTCTCTTCTCATAACATTGGTTCTTTGATTGTGGGTTATCAAGATCAACAACAGGTTGAATCTCTACATCATTGTTATTGCTAGGTTGAGCATAAACATGAACATCATAATTATCACTAGGTTCATGTTCATTACCAGATTGCGTTTCAGCATCAGAAATAGAAATATCATTGGGATTCTCAGGTGTGTCAACAATAGGTTCACTAGAAGCATGCAAAGTCCTATCATTTTTCTTTTTCTTCTTCTTAGAAGGACTAGGTGCATCAACATTAGTTCTCTGAGAGTCTTGCTCAACTCTCTTAGGGTGGCCCTCAGGATACAAAGGTTCCTGGTTCATTCTACCCCCACTAGTCATAACTCTAGCAACATTATCATTTTTCTTATTATTTAATTCATTGAGAAAATCATCTTGTTCTTTAAGCACTTGTTCTACCTGAGTGGTAACCATAGAAGCATGTTTACTAATAAGTTTAAGGTCACCTTTTACTCTAGACATATAATCACTCAAGTGTTCAACCATATAAGCATTACGTTTCAATTGTCTACCAACATAAGCATTGAAGTTTTCTTGTTTAACAATAAAATTATCAAACTCATCCAAGCATTGGCTAGCAAACTTTACGAGGAATATCACCTTCATCAAAACTATAGAGAAAATTTACCTTTACTACCTGTGTCGGGTTATTAAGACCATGTATTTCTTCAATAGGTGGTAAATTCTTAACATCTTCAGCTTTAATACCATTTTCTTTCACAGATTTCTTTGCCTCTTGCATATCTTCGGGACTTAGAAAGAGAATACCCCTTTTCTTCGGAGTTGGCTTAGGAGTTGGTTTTGGAAGTGTCCAATCATTATCATTACTCAATATATTATTTAATAGCAATTCAGCTTGCTCAACAGTTCTTTCCCTGAAAACACAACCAACACAACTATCCAGGTGGTCTCTGGAAGCATCGGTTAGTCCATTATAAAAGATATCAAGTATTTCAATTTTCTTGAGAGGGTGATTAGGCAAAGCATTAAGTAATCGGAGAAGCCTCCCCCAAGCTTGTGGGAGACTCTTTTCTTCAATTTGCACAAAATTATATATTTCCCTTAAGGCCGCTTGTTTCTAATGAGCGGGGAAATATTTAGCAGAGAAGTAATAAATCATATCTTGGGGACTACGCACACAACCAGGAGCAAGAGAATTAAACAATGTTTTAGCATCACCCTTTAATGAGAACGGAAATAACTTAAGGATATCGTAGTAACGAATTTTTTCCTCGTGAGTGAATAGGGTGGCTATATCATTCAATTTAGTAAAATGTGCCACAAAAATTTCAGATTCATAGCCATAAAAAGGATCAGATTCAACCAAAGTAATTAACTCAAGATCGACAAAGAAATCATAATCCTTATCAGAAATACAGATAGGGAAGTAGCAAAAGAAGGGTCATATTTCATTCTAGCATTCAAAGACTTTTCTTTCAGCTTAGCTAACAGTTTCTTAAGATCATATCCATCTTTGCAAGCAAAAAGGTCTCTAGCAGTTTCTTCATCCACAACATAACCCTTAGGCACATCAAGCAATTCATATCTAGGGGGAGAATCTTCATCATCACTTTCATCAATATTATCTGTTTCAATAATTTCATTTTCTCTAACCCTAGCAAGTTGTTCATCAAGAAATTCACCTAATGGCACAGTATTATCAAGCATAGAAGTAGTTTCATCATAAGCATCATGCATAGCAGAAGTGGCATCATCAATAACATGCGACATATCAGAACCAATAACAGGTGTAGGTGTCGCAAATTTACTCATAACAGAAGGTGAATCAAGTGCAGAGCTAGATGGCAGTTCCTTACCTCCCCTCGTAGTTGAGGGAAAAATCTTGGTTCTTTCATCTTTCAAGTTCCTCATAGTGATCAATAGATATAAATCCCAAGTGACTCAAAGAATAGAGCTATGCTCCCTGGCAATGGCGCCAAAAAATAGTCTTGCTAACCCACAAGTATAGGGGATCGCAATAGTTTTTGAGGGTAGAGTATTCAACCCAAATTTATTGATTCGACACAAGGGGAGCCAAAGAATATTCTCAAGTATTAGCAGTTGAGTTGTCAATTCAACCACACCCAAAAGGCTTAATATCTGTAGAAAAGTATTTAGTAGCAAAGTAGTATGGAAGTAACGATAACGGTGGCAAAAGTAACAGTAGCAGTTTTTGTAGCAATCGTAACAGTGGCAATGGAAAAGTAACTAAGCAAAGATCAATATGTGAAAAGCTCGTAGGAAATGGATCAATGATGGATAATTATATCGGATGCGATTCCTCATGCAATAGTTATAACATGGGGTGACACAGAACTAGCTCCAGTTCATCAATGGAATGTAGGCATGTATTCCGAATATAGTCATACGTGCTTATGGAAAAGAACTTGCATGACATCTTTTGTCCTACCCTCCCATGGCAGCGGGGTCCTATTGGAAACTAAGGGATATTAAGGCCTCCTTTTAATAGAGTACCGGACCAAAGCATTAACACTTAGTGAATACATGAACTCCTCAAACTACGGTCATCACCGACAGTAGTCCCGATTATTGTCACTTCGGGGTTGCTGCATTATAACACATAGTAGGTGACTATTGACTTGCAAAATAGGATCAAGAACTCACATATATTCATGAAAACATAATAGGTTCAGATCCGAAATCATGGCACTCGGGCTCTAGTGACAAGCATTAAGCATAGCAAAGTCATAACAACATCAATCTTAGAACATAATGGATACTGGGGATCAAACCGTAACAAAACTAACTCGATTACAGGGTAAATCTCATCCAACCCATCACCCTCCAGCAAGCCTATGATGAGATTACTCACGCATGGCTATTAGAACATGAAGAAGAAAGATTGTTGAAAGTTCTGAGGAAGCACCGAGCTGCTATTGGATATACTCTTGATGATTTAAAGGGCATTAGTCCCACTCTATGTCAGCACAAAATTAATATGGAACCTGATGCTAAACCCGTTGTTGATCACCAACGTCGGTTAAATCCGGAGATGAAAGAAGTGGTAAGAAAGGAAATATGAAAACTTCTGGAAGCCGGTATAATCTATCCCATAGGTGATAGTAGGTGGGTAAGTCCTGTTCATTGTGTTCCTAAGAAAGGAGGTATAACTGTTGTTCGTAATGATAAGAATGAACTTATTCCACAAAGAATTGTTACAGTCTATAGAATGGTAATTGATTTTAGAAAATTAAACAAAGCAACTAGAAAAAGATCATTACCCTTTGCCTTTTAGTGATCAAATGCTTGAAAGATTACCTAAGAACACACACTTTTGCTTCCTTGATGGATATTCTGGCTTTTCACAAATACCCGTTTCTCAACCTGATCAAGAAAAGACCACTTTTACTTGCCCCTTTGGATCCTATGCTTGTAGACATATGCCTTTTGGTTTATGTAATGCACCTGCTACCTTTCAAAGATGTATGACTGCTATATTCTCTGACTTTTTGAAAAGATTGTTGAGGTTTTCATGGATGAATTTTCTGTTTATGGGAAGTCTTTTGATGATTGTTTAAGCAATATTGATCGAGTTTTGTAGAGATGTGAACAAAGAAATCTTGTCTTGAATTGGAAAAAGTGTCGCTTTATGGCTAATGAAGGCATTGTCTTGGGTCATAAAATTTCTGAAAGAGGTATTGAAGTGGATCAAGCTAAGGTTGATGCAATTGAGAAAATTCCATGTCCTAAAGATATAAAAGGTATTCGTAGTTTCTTAGGTCATGCTGGTTTCTATAGGAGATTTATCAAAGACTTATAAAAAATTTCTAGGCCTCTTACTAGTCTCTTGCAAAAGGATATTCCTTTTGTTTTTGATGATGATTGTTTAGAAGCCTTTGAAACACTTAAGAAAGCTTTAATTTCTGTACCTATTGTTCAACCACCTGATTGGAACTTGCCTTTTGAAATAATGTGTAATGCTAGTGATTATGTTGTTGGTGTTGTTCTAGAAGAGTTGATAAGAAACTTAATGTTATTCATTATGCTAGTAAAACTCTAGACAGTGCTCAAAGAAATTATGCTACTACTGAAAAAGAATTCTTAGCAGTTGTGTTTGCTTGTGATAAATTTAGACCTTATATTGTTAATTCCAAAGTAACTGTTCACACAGACCATGCTACTATTAAATATCTCATGGAAAAGAAAGATGCTAAACCTAGACTTATTCAATGGGTTCTCTTGTTACAAGAATTTGATTTACATATCATTGATAGAAAAGGAGCTGAGAACCCAGTAGATGATAATTTATCTAGGCTTGAAAATGTGCTTGATGACCCACTACCTATTGATGATAGTTTTCCTGATGAGCAGTTAGCTACAATAATTGTTTCTCAGAGTACTCCTTGGTATGCACCACCTAGCTTTACATACTGACAAAAGAAAAAATTCTTCTATGATTTAAGATATTACTTTTGGGATGACCCACACCTTTATAAATAAGGAGTATATGGTATTATTAGACGTCGTGTACCTAAGCATGAACATGGACAAATCCTACAGAAATGTCACTCCGAAGCTTATGGAGGGCATCATGCTAAAGATAGAACTGCTCACACGGTATTGTAAGCTGGATTTTATTGGCCTACTCTCTTCAAGGATGACCGTAAGTTTGTCTTATCTTGTGATGAATGCCAAAGAATAGGTAATATCAGTAAGCCTCAAGAAATTCCTATGAATTATTCACTTGCTGTTGAACCATTTGATGTTTGGGATTTGATTACATGGGACCTTTTCCTTCCTCTAATGGTTATGCACATATTTTGGTTGCTGTTGACTATGTTACTAAATGGGTAGAAACTATTCCAACTAGTAGTGCTGATCACAACACCTCTATTAAAATGCTTAAGAAAGTTATTTTCCCAAGCTTTGGAGTCCCTAGATATTTAATGACTGATGGTGGTTCACACTTGATACGTCTCCAACGTATCTATAATTTTTTATTGTTCCATGCTATTATATTATCTGTTTTGGATGTTAATGGGCTTTATTTTACACTTTTATATTATTTTTGGGACTAAACTATTAACCGGAGGCCCAACCCAAATTGCTGTCTTTTTGCCTATTTCGGTGTTTCGCAGAAAAGGAATATCAAACGGAGTCCAAACGGAATGAAACCTTTGGGAACGTGATTGTCTCAACAAACGTGATCCAGGAGACTTGGAGTGGGCATCAAGGAACAATCGAGGAGGCCATGAGTCAGGGGGGCGTGCCTACACCCTGGCGTGCCCTCCACCCTCATGGGCCCCTCGTTGCTCCACCGACGTACTTCTTCCTCCTATATATATCCATGTACCCCCAAACATCCAAGAGCACCACGAAAACCTAATTCCACGACCGCAACCTTCTGTAGCTGAGAGATCCCATCTTGGGGCCTTTTCTGGAGCTCCGCCGAAGGGGGCATTGATCACGAAGGGCCTCTACATTAACTCCATGGCCTCTCCGGTGATGTGTGAGTAGTTTACTTCAGACCTTCGGGTCCATAGTTATTAGCTAGATGGCTTATTCTCCCTCTTTGGATCTCAATACAAAGTTCTAATCGATCTTCTTGGAGATCTATTCGACGTAATCTTCTTTTGCGGTGTGCTTGTCGAGATCCGATGAATTGCGGGTTTATGATCAAGTTTATCTATGAACAATATTTGAATCTCATCTGAATTCTTTTATGTATGATTGGTTTATCTTTGCAAGTCTCTTTGAATTATCAGTTTGGTTCGGCCTACTAGATGGATCTTTCTTGCAATGGGAGAAGTGCGTAGCTTTGCGTTCAATCTTGCGTTGCTTGATCCCAGTGACAGAAAGGGAAACAACACGTATTGTATTGTTGCCATCGAGGATAAAGAGATGGGGTTTATATCATATTGCATGAGTTTATCCCTCTACATCATGTCATCTTACTTAAAGCATTACTCTGTTCTTATGAACTTAATACTCTAGATGCATGCTGGATAGCGGTCGATCTTTGGAGTAATAGTAGTAGATGCAGAATCATTTCGGTCTACATGTCACAGACGTGATGCCTATATACATGATCATGCCTAGATATTCTCATAATTATTCGCTTTTCTATCAATTGCTTGACAATAATTCGTTTACCCATCATAATACTTATGCTCTTGAGAGAAGCCACTAGTGGAACCTATGGCCCCCGGGTCTATCTTCCATCATATTAATCTTCCAACACATAGTTATTTCTATTGCCGTTTATTTTACTTTGCATCTTTATTTCTATTTATCATAAAAATACCAAAAATATTATCTTATCATATCTATCAGATCTCACTCACGTAAGTGACCGTGAAGGGATTGACAACCCCTTTATCGCGTTGGTTGCGACGTTCTTATTTGTTTGTGTAGGTTCGTGGGACTCGAGCGTGATCTCCTACTGGATTGATAGCTTGGATCTCAAAAATTGAGGGAAATACTTACGCTACTTTAATGCACCACCATTTCCTCTTCATGGGAAAACCAAAGCAGTGCTCAAGAGGTAGCAAGAAGGATTTCTGGCGCCGTTGCCGGGGAGATTCGTGCCAAGTCAAGTCAAGATTTGACTCCCGACAATGAGCCATTTCTGGCACCGTTGCCGGGGAGTCTACGTAGAAGTCAAGACATACCAAGTACCCATCACAAACTCTTATCCCTCGCATTATATTATTTTCCATTTGCCTCTCGTTTTCCTCTCCCCCACTGTCGGATCACGGGTTCCAGCAGACCCTTAAGGTTCGAACACTGGGGTGCGCGTGGAGATCACGCCTTCTACCTCCCCATCTCGCAAAGATCTAAACTATTGAAAGAACTGCACAAGAGACACAAGGTTTATACTGGTTCGGACCACCGTTGTGGTGTAATACCCTACTCCAGTGTGTGGTTGGTGGATTGCCTTCTGGGGCTGGTGATGATGAACAATACAAGGAAGAACAGCCTCGCGAGGGTCTGTTCTTGGCTAGGGCGATGAACTGCTAGGAGGAGTTCAGTCACCTCTCTCTATTTCTCTTCCTCACTCTCTCTGCCTTTCTCTCACTTGTCGACCGTCCGTTTGCTATGTGGGTCGCTGGCCCTATTTATAGGCAAAGGCCCTGGGCCTCTTCCCAAATATTGAGCGGGAAGGGCGCCAACAATTGGCCAATTCGAAGGGGAACATCTAGTACACTTATCCTGACTAAAGTTGGTCTTCGCCTGCCAAAGGCTCTGTGGTGACGCCATGCTGGGCTCCATGATGACCTCCGTCTCGTAGTCCTCCTGGTCTTGGTCTCGTTGCACTGAAATGGCAACCTTTGCCTGATGCCTCAGTACTCCGCGGCTGCACTTGCCCCCTTTGCACCAAAGAGGAAAGAAGGACGCTGCGTGTGCTGGTGCCCGCCTAGCACCCTCGATCATCATGGCTTGCGTCATGGGCACCTCGCGAGGTACCCTGCCTTGATTTCTCCGCCTCCTCGCGAGCCAGCCTGATGAGGTCGTGCCTGAGGAAGCTCCGCGTTGTCCGCCCCGCGAGGCTTGGCCCCTCGCGAGGGTCTTGAGTCTTGTGTTGATGAAGATGGGCCATGCTGGGCCTCCTTTGAGCCACGTCGCAGGCCGCGGGCAGGCAAGTCTGGGGACCCCCGTTCCCAGAACGCCGACAGTAGCCCTCGGGCCCAAGGTGCGCATGGACTTGGCCGTACCGAGAGGCGAAAGGGCAAGGGCGAAGCGCCGCGGGCCCTAACAGCCTGCGGCCTTGGGCGCCGCGTGGCGGTTGATGGGACGTGGGCGCCCCCACTTCCCCACTACGCCTCGGTGATCGTGCGAGGTGGACAAGTCCCTGCATTCAAATCGTGTCATGATTACCTGTGATCGTGGAGGCCGGCGGTTGGTCTTCGCCGGCTATAAGTACGGCACCGCGCGTGCCCTTCCAGGCCATTCCTCCTAGTTTTCCTTCTTCCTGATCCTTGCTCCGTCTTGCTGCGATGGCTCCGATCCGCCAGTTCTCTGCGGCGAAGAAGGGAAAGGCTCCTCGAGAGGGGCCAGACCCGCTCCCGCCAAAGAAACGGCTCGCCCTTTGCAGCCGGGGCGAGGAAGACCGTCAGGCGGTGCCGAGGCCCTGGTGCGAGCGGGCTCCACCGGGGTTCCCACTTCCCTTGTATGCCCATGTCGAGGGCCCCGAAGGTGTCGATGCCGATCTCCGCGGTCGGCACCGTCGTAGGCGCCGTCGGGTCACGAAGGCGTGGGTTGTTCCTCCTGGAGTCCATGCCGAGGGCTCCTCCCAAGAGTTCATGCTCCACGTCGCCATTCCTCTTCAGTCCTGGATCCGTCTGCCTCCGTTCTTCACCTCCATCATCCCTCCAGGAGGGCCCCTGGAGCTCTGGCTGCAGCACGCCGGCTGCAGCACCCTCGCGACTGAGGCAGAGGTCGTGGTCGCTGCCCCGGGCGAGGTCTACATGTCCCGCAGCTGGAGAGAGATCGCCCGGGTTTGCAGGGAAAGGGGCGTCTTCGCGGTCCACGTGGAGTACGATGGCGCTGCGGTGATGTTCTTCAAGGTCTTCGACGCGAACGGGCGCCGGCTGGAGTGTTGCTCCGGGAGAGGTGGCCAGGACCTTGCCCTGGTGAGGGCTAGGCCCGTCGATCGCTCCCTTGTCGGAGGCGCTGGAGGGTCCAGTGACTCCGGCGAAATCTTCATGACTCCGGAGACAAGCGACGACAGCTACGAGCCCCCGAGTCGGCGCCGCTCCCGGAGCAGGGCGGGCTCGTTTGGCCGTCGCCGACCCTGATCTGGATGGGGTTGGCGCCGGCGCCTGACGACCCACTGTTGATGATGGCGTCTTTTGCAGGAGCTCGTGTAGTTAGCATCCCTTAGGATCCGTTCCCTGCGAGGAATCAAAATGCGCCCCACTGGGGCTTGTAAGGTGCCTGTAGTCCCGTTTGTTAATACATGACCTTTGCTATGGATGAGTCGCAAATTCCGTTGTAGTTCAGTCCTCCCTTTCGCACCTCACGAGGGCTTGGTGCTCTGCGTCGACAGGTCCCAGTCCCAAGGTGGCATCAG
The DNA here is from genome assembly GCA_034509565.1 of Triticum monococcum. Classification (NCBI taxonomy): domain Eukaryota; kingdom Viridiplantae; phylum Streptophyta; class Magnoliopsida; order Poales; family Poaceae; genus Triticum; species Triticum monococcum. The sequence continues at coordinate 94,008,800 of CM067845.1, read as the reverse complement.
CCGTCGCTGGTATGCCAGGTCGCGATGCCGTGGTCAAGGCCAGGAGGTGAGCGACCCGGGGTCCGGTAAGAGCCCCTGAGTCGCGATGCTCAGGAGGTCCCCTTTGGCGCCCAAGCAGCCGTCGCTTGGTGAGAAAGGGAAGCAACGTCGCTAGTACGAAATTGCTTTTAGGTGCGGGGGTAGTGCCACGGTAGCCAGTGCTTTGGATGGTGACTTATCTTGAGGATCGGGGATCGCCCCCAGCGCATCGTCGGGTCCATGGGGTAGTTGGGACGGAGTTGCTCGGCGAGGTCCTCACGCGCCCCTTCTCCCTCGCCTCTGCTCTCCTTTCTGCTCTACGTCCTTGGGTCCCGGCCCTCGAGCTGGTCTCAGCCGTCGCTGGTATGCCAGGTCGCGATGCCGTGGTCAAGGCCAGAGGGTGAGGGCTGGAGAGCCAGTAGGAGCCCTGAGTCGCGATGCTCAGGCACCCCCCCTTTAACGTGCAAGCGGTTCGCACGGCCGAGGGTGAAGGGAACTCCGTGAGGGCCTTGGCTAGCGCAGTTCCCTCCAAGGATCCTGCAGATTCATCACAGTGAGAAGATGGGGTTGCCATGGCCGTCATTAGTCGATCATTAGTCGCTCAAGAGCTCGCTGGTTGGAGCAGGTGAGGTGTATCAGGGCACCCGTGAGCCAGCGCGGGACTCACGAGGCCCTACCTCTAGGCGGGTTGCGCCTGGCACTGGGCCGTATCTTGAGATGTGTCCCTGCAAAATTTGGTTAGATGCCGGTACTCTACGTCCTCGGGTCCCGACCCTCGAGCTTGTCTCAGCCATCGCTGGTATGCCAGGTCGCGATGCCGTGGACAAGGCCAGAGGGTGAGGGCTGGAGAGCCAGTAAGAGCCCTGAGTCGCGATGCTCAGGCACCCCCCCTTTAACGTGCAAGTGGCCGACATGGAGAAGAAAGGATGCCGCGGACAGGCATCAAGCAATCAAGCGTGATAGGCGAATGCATAGTTGGAAATAAACGCGAGGGAGATACACGCCACCGGGCCTAGCCCGAGCGGCTTGAGGATGATGCAGCCCGAGGGGCGCCCCCAACAAGGCAAACTAACGACCGAAAAATAAAAGGGGATACATGCCGCAGGGACGGACCCACGCGGCCTGGGAGTGATGCAACCCTGGGAGGGCGCTCCCAGCTGGGAGTGAAGCTTGAAAGATGTCACCTGAGGATGTCGTCGGTGAAGTCGCGTTGGTGCAGCAGACTAGGTGGGCTGCGGAAGCCGATCCTCACGAGCCCCCAGGCCCCGGGGCCTCGGGAGGCTCCGGAGGCACTGGTGGCTCCTCGCGAGCTGTCTTCATCTCCGCCAGGGCCGCGGAACACTTGTCTTCCTGAGCCTCCATGATGCCCCTCATGAGGTGCTGGTACGCCGCAGCCATGCTTGGCAGGCCGTAAGGCATGCGAACATAGCTGTGGGGTGGACCCCCGCAGCGCCCCACTTGCGAGTGCCAGAGACGCTCCGTCGTGGCGATCTGATTGAGCCCTGCTACGTCGATGCAGACACGCAGCCCACCATCCTCACCTGGATGTGGGGCCACAGCTGGTAGACGGCGGCAACCTCTCATGATCCTTGACTCCTGTAGTTCTTGAATGGCCTTGTTAACGAACTCCTGCTGGTCTGACCTTCCTTGCCTGGCTCCTTCTCGAGGGAAACATTCTTCGAAGCACGCCTCCACATGGTTCCCAAGCGCCTCCCTCATGACCCTGGCTAGGTCGGTGGCCCTCCAGGTGAGAGCCTCCGAGCCCTGCCTGAGGAGGGCGCCAGGCGCGCTTCCCTATGCGATGGATGGGGGGTCCCCCTGGGTTGACACGGGCCCTGAAGGGCCTACCTCCTGAGGGGCTAAGCCTGATGACGTCTTCTTCTTCTTGGGGGTGGTCTCAGGAAGCCTCCTGCTTCCGCGATCTGGGTCTTCTAGCGACGCGGCCTGATAGGCTCGCTCCAGGGAACACACTACATCCTTCTCTTCACAGGGCACCGTGATGACGCCGCCACTTCCTGGCATCTTGAGGACGTTGTAGCCGTGGTGAGTCACGGCCATGAACTTGGCCAGCACTGGGTACCCGAGGATGGCGTTGTACGGCAGGCGGATGTGGGCGACGTCGAAGTCGATGAACTCGGTGCGGTAGTTGCTGCGGGCCCAGAAGGTGACACGGAGGCGGACCTGCCCGATCGGGACTGTGGAACCGTCGGTGATTCCGGAGAAAGGCTTGGTTGGCTGAAGCTGGTCATAGGGAACTTGGAGGTTGTTGATTGTTTCCACGGACAGGACGTTGATCCCTGCCCCTCCGTTGATGAGGGTCCTGGTGACCAACACGTTGCTGATGGCTGGGGAGCAAAGCATCGGGAGGACTCCGGCCATGGCCGCGCACTTGAGCTGGTCTGCTGAGCTGAACGTGATGGCGCACGCCGACCACCTGAGGGGGCGCGTTGCTTCGAGCTTGGGGAGAACTGCATTCACTTCGCGGGCAAACTGCTTGAAGATACGTTGAGAGGCTGGGGCTTGAGCTCCGCCCAGGATGCAGGCGATTGCGCGCGGCTCTTGGAAGCCCCCAGCCCCCTCGTCTTGATGGCGGTCTTCGTTCCTCCTTGGCTGAGGCGGCAGCGGAGGTAGGCCTGCGTTGCCTTGAGGGCGATCCTCACGAGGCTGATCCCTCCAGTCCCCTTCGCGAGGTAGGTCCTGCCAGCGGTCCTCGCGAGGTTGGTTGCGCCACCCCTGGCGCGGGCCGCGATCTTCCCAGCGTCCTGGGTTTCTTCCTCCTCCTCGGCCGTAGCCCCGGTCAGCACGGTCAGGGCGACGGCCGATCCTTCCTTCTCGCACGGCGCGGAGTTCTTGACATTTGTTGGTGTTGTGGGTGTGGAGGTCGTGGTACACACAGTACCAGCTGCCCCTGGAGGGTTCGGGCAGATCCTTGCCCCGCTTGGTGTCTGGTTCTGCTGCGAGTACGGCAGCCCCCTTGTGCTTCACGTCCTTGGCCTTGGGCTTCTTCTCTTCTGGGTCTGCGGCAGGCAGCTCGAGGACGGAGAGACGTCCCTCCTCAGCCCTGGCGCACTTGGTCGCCAAGTTGAACAGCTCCAGGGAGGTGCAGAGGTCTTCATGCATCGCCAGCTCCTCCTTCATCTTGACGTCGCGCATGCCATCGGAGAAGGCCGAGATGATGGCTTCCTCGGACACCTTGGGGATCTTGAGGCCCACACTGTTGAAGCGCTGGATGTACTTTTGCTGGGTCTCCCCAGGTTGTTGCTTGATGCGGCGCATGTCGCTCACGGCGGGTGGCCGGTCGCGAGTACCTTGGAAGTTGGCGATGAAGCGGGTGCGCATCTGGTCCCAGGAAGAGATCATGCCTGGAGCCAGATTCAGGAGCCAGGTGCGAGCTCCTTCCTTCAGCGCCATGGGGAACCAGTTCGCCATGACCTTTTCATCCCCGCTGGCAGCCTCGATGCCCAGCTCATAGAGCTGGAGGAACTCTGCGGGATCAGTTGTGCCATCGTAGCGAGGAGGCAGGTCTGGCTTGAACTTGCCGGGCCACGCAACGCTGCGCAGCTCGGTGGTGTAGGCGCGGCAGCCTGCGGTCACCACGAAAGGCTTTGGCTGGTGGAAAGCTCGGTCTTGAGGGTCCCCACGCGCTGCAGCTAGGAGCAGAGCGGGGTCTTGGCGTGCCGGAGCCGGAGCAGGGTCGAGGCGTGCCGGAGCAGGGAGCGCCCGGGTAGCTCCTTGCGGGCGAGGGACTTCTTGGCAGCTCCGTTCTTGCTGTGCTGGCATCTGGCGGAGCAGGTTCCGCCCGGGGGCCACGCGCCTTGGAGCCATGGTGTCTTCTTGGAGAGGAGGCGGTTGGTACGCCCCCGGAGCTTCATTGCCCGCGCGGGGCGGGGTGCGGCGCAGGAGAGCCCCCTGCGGCGCGGACGAGCTCGGCGACGCGGTCGAGCCACTCCTCGTAGACGTCGTCAACGGGCGGTAGCACAGGAGCTCATTTGCCGCGATGAGCGCAGCTCGAGCCTCCAAGGGTGCGCGAAGCGCACGGGATGAAGAGCCGGCTGGGGTGAGGGATGGAGTAGCGGTGCGGCCGTCTTGCCGCACGGATGGATGCTGAGATGACGCTTGCTGCTAGCCCCCTGCCGGGCCGGTGGCGGTGTTGACGGTGGGCGATGGGGAATGACGAGGACGCCCACCGACGGGGGCCGTCTGGGCGACGCGAGAAGCGATGGCGACCCGGCGCTCGGCGGGGGCCCGACGAGCGTCGGACATGGACGCGACGGTCGGAGGAGAACGGAGTGGTGGAAGACAGATTCCGGCGCACCCCTACCTGGCGCGCCAAATGTCGGATCACGGGTTCCGGCAGACCCTTAAGGTTCGAACACTGGGGTGCGCGCGGAGATCACGCCTTCTACCTCCCCGTCTCGCAAAGATCTAAACTATTGAAAGAACTGCACAAGAGACACAAGGTTTATACTGGTTCGGGCCACTGTTGTGGTGTAATACCCTACTCTAGTGTGTGGTTGGTGGATTTCCTTCTGGGGCTGGTGATGATGAACAATACAAGGAAGAACAGCCTCACGAGGGTCTGTTCTTGGCTGGGGTGATGAACTGCTAGGAGGAGATCAGTCACCTCTCTGTATTTCTCTCCCTCACTCTCTCTGCCTTTCTCTCACTTGTCGACCGTCCGTTTGCTATGTGGGTGGCTGGCCCTATTTATAGGCAAAGGCCATGGGCCTCTTCCCAAATATTGAGCGGGAAGGGCGCCAACAATTGGCCAATTCGAAGGGGAACATCTAGTACACTTATCCTGACTAAAGTTGGTCTTCACCTGCCAAAGGCTCTGTGGTGACGCCGTGCTGGGCTCCATGATGACCTCCGTCTCGTAGTCCTCCTGGTCTTGGTCTCGTTGCACCAAAATGGCAACCTTTGCCTGATGCCTCAGTACTCCGCAGCTGCGCTTGCCCCCTTTGCACCAAAGAGGAAAGAAGGACGCTGCGCGCGCTGGCGCCTGCCTGGCACCCTCGATCATCATGGCTTGCATCATGGGCACCTCGCGAAGTACCCTGCCTTGATTTCTCCGCCTCCTCGCGAGACAGCCTGATGAGGCCGTGCCTGAGGAAGCTCCACGTCGTCCGCCCCGCGAGGCTTGGCCCCTCGCGAGGGTCTTGAGTCTTGTGTTGATGAAGATGGGGCATGCTGGGCCTCCCATGAGCCACGTCGCAGGCCGCAGGCAGGCAAGTCTGGGGACCCCCGTTCCCAGAACGCCGACACCCACTTCACCCTTGCCGTTTTATTCGGCCTCTCTTTTTCCGTTCACCTCTTTTTCACTCGCTTCTTGTTTGCTCGTGTGTTGGATTTCTTGCTTGTCATGATGGCTCAAGACAATACGAAATTGTGTGACTTTACCAATACCAACAACAATGATTTTCTTAGCACTCCGATTGCTCCTCTTACCGATGCTAAATCTTGTGAAATTAATGGTGCTTTGTTGAATCTTGTCATGGAAGATCAATTCATCGGCCTTCCTAGTGAAGATGCCGCTACCCATCTAAACAACTTTGTTGATTTGTGTGATATGCAAAAGAAGAAAGATGTGAATAATGATATTGTCAAACTTAAGCTATTTCTATTTTCGCTTAGAGATCGTGCTAAAGCTTTGTTTTCGTCTTTGCCTAAAAATAGTATTGATTCATGGAATAAGTGCAAAGATGCTTTTATCTCTAAGTATTTTCCTCCCGCTAAGATCATCTCTCTTAGAAACGATATTATGAATTTTAAGCAACTTGATCATGAACATGTTGCACAAGCTTGGGAGAGCATGAAATTAATGATACGTAATTGCCCTACACATGGTTTGAATCTTTGGATGATTATACAAAAAATTTATGCCAGATTGAATTTTGCTTCTAGAAATCTTTTAGATTCGGCTGCGGGAGGCACTTTTATCCTCAAAACAGCCACCGTACCTACCTATTATGACACTTCCATAGCCATTCCGAGATATATTGCCATGCAACTTTCCACTGTTCCATTTATTATGACATGCATCGTCATTGTCATATTTCCTTGCATGATCATGTAGTTGACATCGTATTTGTGGAAAAGCCAAGGTTCATAATTTTTCATACATGTCACTCATCAGTCATTGCCCATCCCAGTACACCGTCGGAGGCATTCATATAGAGTCATATCTTGTCCTAGTATCGAGTTGTAATCATTGAGCTGTAAATAAATAGAAGTGTGATGATCATCATTAATAGAGTATTGTCCCAAATAAAAAAATAAAAAGGGCCAAAAAAGAAGGCCCAGAAAAGAGAGAATAAAAGGGGCAATGCTACTATCCTTTTTCCACACTTGTGCTTCAAAGTAGCACCATGATCTTTATGATAGAGAGTCTCTTGTTTTGACATTTTCATATACTAGTGGGAAATTTTCATTATAGAACTTGGCTTGTAAATTCCAACAATGGGCCTCCTCAAGTGCCCTAGGTCTTCGTGAGCAAGCAAGTTGGATGCACACCCACTTAGTTTCTTTTGTTGAGCTTCCATACATTTATAGCTCTAGTGCATCCGTTGCATGACAATCCCTACTCCTTGCATTGACATCAATTGATAGGCATCTCCCTAGCCCATTGATTAGCCACGTCGATGTGAGACTTTCTCCTTTTTTTGTCTTCTCCACATAACCCCCATCATTATATTCTATTCCACCTATAGTGCTATATCCATGCCTCACGCTCATGTGAAAGTTGAAAAAGGTTTGAGATTACTAAAGTGTGCAACAACTGCTTGGCTTGTCATCGGGGTTGCGCATGATGAGAGCATTCTTGTGTGACGAAAATGGAGCATGACCAAACTATATGATTTTGTAGGGATGAACTTTCTTTGGCCATGTTATTTTGAGAAGACATGATTGCTTAGTTAGTATGCTTGAAGGATTATTATTTTTATGTCAATATTAAACTTTTATATTGAATCTTTCGGATCTGACCATTCATGCCACAATAAAGAAAAATTACATTGAGAAATATGTTAGGAAGCATTCCACATCAAAAATTCTGTTTTTATCATTTACCTACTCGAGGACGAGCAGGAATTAAGCTTGGGGATGCTTGATACGTCTCCAACGTATCTATAATTTTTGATTGTTCCATGCTATTATATTATCTATTTTGGATGTTAATGGGCTTAATTTTACACTTTTATATTATTTTTGGGACTAACCTATTAACTGAAGGCCCAGCCCAAATTGCTGTTTTTTGCCTATTTCAGTGTTCCGCAAAAAAGGAATATCAAACGGAGTCCAAATGGAATGAAACCTTCGGGAATGTGATTTTCTCAACAAACGTGATCCAGGAGACTTGGAGTGGGTGTCAAGAAACAATCGAGGAGGCCACGAGGTAGGGGGCCTGCCCTCCACCCTCGTGGGCCCCTTGTTGCTCCACCGACGTACTTCTTCCTCCTATATATATCCACGTACCCCCCCAACATCCAAGAGCACCACGAAAACCTAATTCCACCGCCGCAATCTTCTGTACCCGAGAGATCCCATCTTGGGGACTTTTTCGGAGCTCAATCGGAGGGGCATTGATCATGGAGGGACTCTACATCAACTCCATGGCCTCTCCGGTGATGTGTGAGTAGTTTACCTCAGACCTTCGGGTCCATAGTTATTTCCTAGATGGCTTCTTCTCTCTCTTTGGATATCAATATAAAGTTCTCCTCGATCTTCTTAGAGATCTATTCGATGTAATATTCTTTTGCGGTGTGTTTGTCGAGATCCGATGAATTGTGGGTTTATGATCAAGTTTATCTATGAACAATATTTGAATCTCCTCTGAATTCTTTTATGTATGATTAGTTTATCTTTTCAAGTATCTTCGAATTATCAGTTTGGTTTGGCCTACTAGATTGATCTTTCTTGCAATGGGAGAAGTGCTTAGCTTTGGGTTCAATCTTGCGGTGCTCGATCCTAGTGACAGAAAGGGAAACGACACGTATTGTATTGTTTCCATCGAGGATAAAAGGATGGGGTTTATATAATATTGCATGAGTTTATCCCTCTACATCATGCCATCTTACTTAAAGCATTACTCTGTTCTTATGAACTTAATACTCTAGATGCATGCTGGATAGCGGTCGATGTGTGGAGTAATAGTAGTAGACGCGGAATCGTTTCGGTCTACTTGTCACAGACGTGATGCCTATATACATGATCATGCCTAGATATTCTCATAATTATTCATTTTTCTATCAATTGCTCGACAGTAATTCGTTTACCCACCGTAATACTTATGCTCTTGAGAAAAGACAATAGTGAAACCTATGGCCCCCGGGTCTATCTTCCATCATATTAATCTTCCAACACTTAGTTATTTCTATTGTCGTTTTATTTTACTATGCATCTTTATTTCTCTTTATCATAAAAATACCAAAAATATCATCTTATCATATATATCAGATCTCACTCTCGTAAGTGACCGTGAAGGGATTGAAAACCCCTTTATCGCGTTGGTTGCGAGGTTCTTATTTGTTTGTGTAGGTGTGTGGGACTCGAGCGTGATCTCCTACTGGATTGATACCTTAGTTCTCAAAAACTGAGGGAAATACTTATGCTACTTTACTGCATCACCCTTTCCTCTTCAAGGGAAAACCAACGTAGTGCTCAAGAGGTAGCAACACTTTATTCATGGTGCTTTCCATAAAATGCTTGCCAAGTATGATGTTAACCATAGAATTGCATCACCCTACCATCCTGAGTCTAGTGCTCAAGTTGAACTTAGCAATAGAGAAATAAAATTAATTTTGAATAAGACTGTCAATAGGTCGAGGAAGAATTGGTCTAAGAAAGTAGATGATGCACTTTGGGCTTATAGAACAGCATATAAAAATCGTATGGGTATGTCTCCTTATAAAATGATTTATGGAAAAGCTTGGCATTTGCCTCTCGAGTTAGAACATAAAGCATATTGGGCCATCAAAGAGCTCAACTATGATTTCATACTTGCTTGTGAAAAGAGGTTATTTGATATTAGCTCTCTAGATGAATGGAGAACCCAAGCTTATGAAAATACAAAAATATTTAAAGAGAAATTAAAAGGATGGTATGACAAAAGAATTCAAAAGCGTGAGTTTAAGGTCGGAGAATACGTTCTTTTGTACAACTTCCGTTTCAGATTATTTGCAGGAAAACTCCTCTCAAAATGGGAAGGCCCATACATCATCGAGGAGGTTTACCGGTCTGGAGCCATCAAAATAAATAATTCTGAGGTACTAACCCGAAGGTTGTCAATGGGAAACGAATAAAGCATTATATCTCGGGTACACCCATTATGTTGAAAGTAATATTATCCAAACTATGACACCAGAAGAACACATAAAAGAGTCCTTCCGGAACACTCCAAAATCGTGAAAATAAGGAGGTACGTGATACGGTAAGTAAAGGGACTCCGAAAAATCCGCAAAAATAATTTTTATCAGTTTTGGAATATTTAAGAATTTTGGGAATAAAGAAACTTCCAGGAAGCGTCCCCCTGGTGGGCACAAGACACTAGGGCGCGCTAGGTTGTGCCCACCTGGGACACCTTTCGTACTCCATTTTTCTACCATATGCTTGTCCTCCAAGGTAAAAAAAATCTAAATATAGTTCCCGAACCTGTTGATCACCGTATCGTGGAAAAATCCGCTGTTCTCTTTTCTTGCTATTCCTGCACAGTTTTGAAAATATGTTGTCCCAAGACTCCGCCGGTGAGAACTATGTCTCACATCTCATTGCTGACCCAAAGACATATGGTGACCTATCTCCTTATGGTCGAACTATGGATGACTAGGAGGATGCTCACTTGATGATGGTTGATGATTCAAGCTAGGAGGAGGATGTTCCTCTACCTCAACCTGGGGATATGCACATAGAGTTCAAGAAGTCCAGTCTGCCTAAGAGAGCTAACCAGTCTAATAACCGATCTATTCCTTCTTGTTTTTGGCAAAAAAAAACAAAGGAGATTTATGTGACAAGATCTTGAAGCTGGAGTTGGAGGTCGATGATTTAAAAGAGGAAATTTCTCTCCTCAACTAAAATATGAAATAGCTGAAGGCACAAATGTCATCACTACCACCATCCTCTTCACCACCAAAGGGGAACTGAGTATCGGGTATGGGCACTCCCCTTGGCTTCCGCCAAGCTTGGGGGAGGTGCCCCAGTATCGTATCATCCCACTATATTTTTTATTTTGCTTATTTTAGTTCGATACTTTTGCTTTAGATGAATAAAAGATTAGTTCGATCATTTCTTCTTTGAGAGTTTGCTTAGTGATCTATCCTTGTAATCGTGTGCAAGTTATATAATAAAGTTTAGTTTGAGTTTTCGCTTTCTTTACTTTCATGTTGCAAATAAAAGAAAAGAAGTAAAAAAGGAAACAAATAAAAGAAAGTAAATAAATAAAGAAAATATTATATGCTAATCCTATGGTAGGTGATGGCACCACATAAGAAAAAGTATAAGTAGAAAATTTTATTAGAGATTGACAAACATAGAATTAGTCAATGATGCAACTCATGAAAGAATTAATAAGGGAAGAGAAGATTCACATATAAATATATTGTCCTAGAAATCTTTTGTGATTTTGATCCCTCATCAAAATATTATATGCAAAAATTGTTGACGTTGGACAATGAAGACAACTTAATGATTTATGTTTGTTCATATTCACATAGAAGTCATATTGTCATAGATCCTTTAACATGTGGTGCTTGCCCCCTATCTTTGCTAGCCAAAAATTCCGCACTAAGTAGAGATACTACTTGTCCATCCAAAAACCCTTAAACCCAAATCTTATTTTCAAGTGTCCACCATACCTACCTAGGGATTGAGCAAGATCCCTCAAGTAAGTTGTCATCGGTGCAAAAAGGCAATAAAAATTGCTTCTAAAAGTGTGAGATCATTTAGTGTAAGAGAAAATTGAGCATTGCACGAACTTGTGATGGTGAAAATAAAAGCGACAGACTGCATAATAAAGGTCGCTATCACAAGGGGCAATGCAATGTGACGTTCTTTTGCACTAAGGGATTGAGCATACAAACAAATAAGTGCATGGCAACCTCTACTTCCCTCTGCGAAGGGCCTATCTTTTACTTTATGCAAGAGTCAAAGTTTTTCTCTCTATTCCTTTTATTTTTCTCCTTTGGCAAGCATCATGTGGTGAGGAAAGATCTAGGCACATATGTCCAGTTGAATATGGGTGGCATGAGTTATTATTGTTGACATCACCCTTGAGGTGAGTATGTTGGGAGGCGAAACCATAAGCCCCTATCTTTCTATGTGTCTGGTCGAAACGCTTTGCTCATGTGTACACGGTGAGTGTTAGCAATCATAGAAGACTATATGATGGTTGAGTATGTGGACTTACCAAAAGGCTTCGACACGTGACCCTTCTGAAAAGATGATGAATTGTAGTTGCAAAGTTGACTGAGAACATAGTTTGTTGGTTTCTAATAGAGTTTTTGCTTTATACTTCGATTGTATGATGAAGTATTACTTATTCATGAGAAGTGTCATGGAATTGTCATGGCAGATGTTCTAGTGTGAGGACTTAGTCGTGAGGCCAACACATCTATGTGGTCGCTTGAGAGGGGTTGATCGAAATCGAGAGACGCAACACAAGACAAAGGTTTGGACAGCTTCGGGCCCCGGGAACATCATCCGGTAACAACCCTACATGATGTTTGTCGCTAGGTCTCATTATGCTCATGAGGGAATCGCCGTAACCTGGCTCTCCTAGTTGTGTCTAGCCTAGATATTATTCAACTTGTCCCTCTTGGGGTGCCCTGCCCCTCCTTATATAAGTTGAAGGGGTGGGTTACACATAGAGTCCAACTCGGATTTAAGACTTAAACTATTCTGACTTCTCTTCACGGGCTTCTCTCCATGGGCTTCTTAACGTCTTGGGCTTCTTAACGTTTTGGGCTTATTAACCCCAGGCGACTCTGTCACAATATGACTTAAACATCTGGCTTAAACAATCTGTCGGCTTAAACATCTGGCTTAAACAATCTGCCAGCTTAACATCTGGCTTAAACAATCAGCCGGCTTACAATCTGCCAGCTTAACATCTGGCTTAAGCAATCTATCGGCTTAACATCTGGCTTAAACAATCTACCGGGTCACCAATGAAATACCAAGTCCTAGTCGGGTCATATCTCTGGCCAGGTCATACCGCAGAGTATATCCCCGACATTAGCCCCCAGTTTAATTTTGGATTTATCCATGTTAAACTGATCCTGTAAAACAAACACAAGAACAATTTTGACAGATTATGCTCCGGGTTAAGAACTCCTGTAACCCAGCACCTGAACATCCTTATGTCCTTGTCATTTCCTTCTTCTAAAAAATCCGGGTTAATAGGCCAGCTTCATAATCAATTTGCCGGCATTGGTTTCTCAGAGAGAAAAATTGTGAAGAATAATTCATTTGACTCAGCTCCCAATGCTTAAAAAATATTTGGTCTTTGGACTACTCATCTAATCTTCAGTCGGCTTAAAGATGAAAAAAACTTGTCGGTTTATCATTGCCAAAATTGCCGGGTTATAAAAAACTGAGAATTTTGAAGATTTCTATCCCTCATATCCATATTACCTGTAGCCCCCAAGTCTTGAGTAGAGCAAAGTGATGACTTAAGACTTGCTTCAATATAAATATTACCACTTTGAAGAAATCCATGTTGTTCATCTTAATCACTAGTCAGAACTGAATATTCCATATATGTAGCCCCCAAGTGCCAGGTTGTCATGCTTGCAGCAACATGGGACTTATAATTTCCTTATGCTCACAAAAACTTCAAGCAGTGTAGCCCCCAAGGGCCGGGTCATTATGCAATAATGAGAAGGGACTTTGTATGTACTTCATTGAAAATAATATCATATGATGTAACTGTGACGCCCGGATATTTAAGCTACAGTAATCTCTGCTAACAATGCCACATCACCATGATTACCGTTGTTAATCTCGCGATGATTCAGCCCCGTTCGAATTCAAAATTCAAATTCATGTTAAAACGATAAAAGTTTTCAAAATATTAAACTAAAATGTTCGGAGTGTGTAGTTTAATGTCTAGGTAATTATTGTGCAACAAACCACCCCCTTTTAGAAAATGTCTAAATATATTAAAATGAAATAAAACAGAAAAGCAAAGTAAATAAAAGGGAAAAGCAAACAGAAAACAAAAAAAGAGAAACCCCCCTCGGCCGTGGCCCAACTGGGCCAACCCACCAGGCCCAGCCGGCCACCCACCCCCCCACTCCTTATCCACTACACCACCCCACCCACTCCACCGACACCCCACACCCCCCCCCCAAATATCTCCTTCCCCTCCTCTCTCCCGATCTGAATTGGGATCGAGAGGAGGCCACCGCCACCTGGAACCGCTCGGCGCCGCCACGCCGGAGCCCCTACACCGGCCTGCCTCCTCTACGCCGTCATCCCCGTCACCCCCTCGACACCCACTGCCCCGATCCCTGCTTTTCCCCCGTGAGCTCACCCTCTCCTCCCCTGTTTTTCCCTCGAGCGCGCGCGCACCACCGCGCCCGTCCGCGCTCACCATCCCGCGTCGGCCACGCGCTGCATCGCCCCGGCCACGCTCACCGCGACCCTGCCCCACCCAGCACATGAAAGTTGCTCAGAACGACGAGACGAATCCGGATACATAGCCCATTCGTCTGACATGCATCCCTAGCATAGCAAACACGCAACTTTCCTCCCTCCGGCTCCTCTGTCCGAAAACGCGAAACACCAGGAATACTTTCCCGGATGTTTCCCCCTTCACCGGTACCACCTCGTCCCACGTTAGGGCACACCTAGCATCACGCTTTGTCATGTCATGCATCGTCGTGCATTTGTTTGCATTATATTTATTGTTTCTTCCCCCTCTTCTCTCGCTAGACACCAAGACCGACGCCGCTGCTACCCAGTACGACTACGGTGTTGACGACCCCTCTCCCTTGCCAGAGCAACCAGGCAAGCCCCCCCCCCTTGATCACCAGATATCGCCTACTCTACTCTCTATACTGCTTGCATTAGAGTAGTGTAGCATGTTACTGCTTTCCGTTAACCCTATCCCGATGCATAGCCTATCATTGTTGCTACCACTGTTGTTACCTTTACCTACACTCCTAATGCTTAGTATAGGATGCTAGTTTATCATCAATGGCCCTTCATTCTTGTCCGTCTGCCATGCTTTACTATCGGGCCGTGATCACTCGGGAGGTGATCACAGGTATATACTTATACTTTATATATGATACTTGTGGTGACTAAAGACGGGTCGGCTCATAGGAGTACCCGCGAGTGATTCACGGATTGGGTCCAAAAGGACGTTTGTCCCGACGGCCCTCTGAGTTGATCTTTGTGGCGAAGCGACAGGGTAGGTTGAGACCACCTAGGAGAGAGGTGGGCCTGGCCCTGGTCGGCGTTCGCGGTTATTTCAAAATAACACATTTAACGAGATCTTGGTATTTGATCTGAGTCTGGCTACTGGCCTATACACACTAACCATCTACGCGGGGACAGTTATGGGCACTCGATGTCGTGGTATTAGCCGAAGCCTTCATGACGTCAGCAATCGAGTGGCGCGCGTCGGATTGGACTGGAACGCCTGCTAGGCTAGGTCTGCTTCCGGCCACCCACGCAACGTGCATGTGTGCTAAGGGCGATGGGCCCAGACCCTTGGGCGCTTAGGTTTAGACCGGCGTGTTGACCTCTCTGTTGGTCTAGGTGGGGCTGCGGCGTGTTGATCTTCCGAGGCCGGGCATGACCCAGGAAAGTGTGTCCGGCCAAATGGGATCGAGCGTGTTGGGTTATGTGGTGCACCCCTGCAGGGACGTTAATCTATTCGAATAGCCGTGTCCCTCGGTAAAAGGACGACCCGGAGTTGTACCTTGACCTTATGACAACTAGAATCGGATACTTAATAAAACACACCCTTCCAAGTGCCAGATACAACCGGTGATCGCTCTCTCACAGGGCGACGAGGGGAGGATCATCGGTTGGGATTATGCTATGTGATGTTACTTGGTGAACTTACCATCTACTCTCTTCTCCTGCTGCAAGATGGGGGTTACCAGAAGCGTAGTCTTCGAAAGGACTAGCTATCCCCCTCTTATTCCAGCATTCTGCAGTTCAGTCCACATATGATACCCTTATTCCATTTGATACCAATGCATACATATGTAGTGTAGCTCCTTGCTTGCGAGTACTTTGGATGAGTACTCACGATTGCTTTCCTTCCCCTTTTCCCCTTTCCTATATCCGATTGCTGCAACCAGATGTTGGAGCCCAGGAGCCAGACGCCACCGTCGACGACGACTACTACTACTCGGGAGGTGCCTACTACTATGTGTAGCCCACTGATGACGACCAGGAGTAGTTTAGGAGGATCCCAGGCAGGAGTCCTGCGCCTCTTTCGATCTGTATCCCAGTTTGTGCTAGCCTTCTTAAGGCAAACTTGTTTAACTTATGTCTGTACTCAGATATTGTTGCTTCCGCTGACTCATCTATGATCGAGCTCTTGTATTCGAGCCCTCAAGGCCCCTGGCTTGTAATATGATGCTTGTATGACTTATTTTATTTGTAGAGTTGTGTTGTGATATCTTCCCGTGAGTCCCTGATCTTGATCGTACATGTTTGCGCGTATGATTAGTGTATGGTCAAATCGGGGGCGTCACAAGTTGGTATCAGAGTGGACTGCCTGTAGGAATCCCCCTTCCACACTCCTTGGCCGAAGTTGAGTCTAGACATTACAATTTTTTTTACTAACATGGCCGTGTGCCTTACGGGCCCACGTCGCCATCTGGGTGGTATTAGGATCTTTTACTCCTCGATCCTTACTCTGTGACTCTGAACACTCTCCTACCCGGGTTAAATGATTTTACTGACTCTAACGCTAGGATCACGTGACCACGTTCACCCCAAAGTTGGATAAGCCCTAGTTATTCTTTAGAGTAGTATTTGAACATTATCCATATTGTCATTTGACTCCTGTGAAAACATCTTTGTTTTCAGATGGAACCCATGAGGCAGGTCGTGCGCCACACGACGGCCATTGGTGCCTCAGGGTCACCTGCTATGTTGGTTGAGATGATGACCTATCTGGGTTATCGATGGCACCCTGAGTACGCCGTCTATGAGGAGTATCATGACTTCAACCAGGAGCAGTACCGTGCCATCGTCCACCTCTACTCTCGGGAGTATGACTCCACTACCGTGCTGCACACTGGTCATGGTGTTGGAGTGACTATCGACATGGCGGTCCATGATGCTGCTTATGCTGCTCTGACACGTCTTCGTGGAGAGTATTAGGAGTTGGATACCTCCCCCTTCAGGCACATTGCTATCGCATCCGATGTTGGTGCGGAGGGATACTACACTGCTGCCTACTCCACTGTCACCTGAGAGCCCTTCTACCATCAGAACCTGGTTCTGCATGCTGATGGGATAGATAGGGCTAACCGAGCTCTTCGCCACGAGTTGTACACCACATGTCAGCACCTGTATTGTGCTCTGACGCTGTTGCACCCCTCTGTCTGCTCTGGTGATCTGTCGCGTTCTGCGATCTACCCTGCCAGGACCGTGATGCCCCAGGGCGTCGGCTGGCCAGATGTGGGAGGCTACTCTCCTGCACTTGGTCCTCTCCTGCCACCTGCGCATCGGGTTCCGCACCAGAGTATCCGCGGACCCCAGGCTACTCGCGTGGAGGTCTTCCCTTCGCGTCACTACCAGCTGTCAGGCTACACCTACCTCCACAGTTCCTCCTGGGACTGATGTAGGCTTGCTTGTTAGTGTTAGATGCATTCGCCATGAGCCTGCGTGCCGCCTATGATGTATTAGTCTATGTGCTGATCTCTGTGTAACGAACTCTATGCATGATCTCTTTTGTAAGATATGCCGACTACTATGTAGTATCTATCGTGCTGCTTTCATTGTGCATGTTTCATCATGAATGATGCTTGTCTTTGCAAATTTCTCAGTGCTGAACTACCCCTGTTATATATTAGCAAGATGGTTAGACCAGGTGGTCGTGGACGTGGTGGCAACCTCCCACCACCGCCTGAGTACATGGCTGGTATGATCCAACAGCTTGAGATGAATCGCCAGTTCATATGGCTCAGTTTCCTCGCCCCAATATGAACCAGCCGCCAACCCCAGTAACTCTGCAGGATTTCATGCGCCTGAACCCAACTGTGTACCGCAGCTCAACTCAGCCTCTGGATGCTGATGACTTGCTCCGTGACATCACCTATGAGATGGAGTTTTCTGATGTAGCCCCTGCCAGCTATGTCACCTTTGCTTCCTTCTTCCTGAATGAACCCACAACTCAATTGTGGGACAGCCACAGGCGTACTCTGCCAGTTGGAACAATCATCACCTGGCCAGACTTCCAAGCTGCCTTCCGTGCTCGCTTCATTCCTCAGGGAGTCATGGACAGTAAGAAGCGCAAGTTTCTCAACCTCACCCAAGGCAACAAGACTGTTGAATCTTATCAGCGGGAGTTTCTTGACTTGTCCCGCTATGTTGAAGAAGACATTGCAACTGATGCACGCAGACAGGAGAAGTTCCGTGATGTCCTTCAAGCTGACATCAAGCTCACACTTCTAGTGCACGACTTTATTGATTTTTCCACCTTTGTGAACAAGGGCATCAATGTCGAAACTGGTCTGCAGGAATACTAGAGCTCTCACAGGCGCAACCGTGACACGGGCTCATCTTCGGGCCCGTCCTGGCAGAAGCGCAAGATATGGATTCCCAACAGCATGTACCAGCCGAATGCACCTGCCCCAAGGAAGACCTATGCTGCACCTCGTCTGCCTGCTCCTCCAACTGGGCAGCCAAGACTTCCAGCTCCACCACCACAAGCTCCTGTTCCCACTCCCAATAATGGGTTGTGCTTCAGGTGTGGACAACCAGGGCACTGTGCTAGGGAATGCAACCAGAACCAGAATCAACTGGACCTTCCAACAACTGGCCGTGGAAGCAACCAGCCCTGCAGCAACAATGCCAAGTCTTATGGTCGTGTTCATGCCAACGATGTTGATCTGAGCGAAGCTCAAGACCAGCCTACTACTGTGATGGGTACACTCCTCGTAAATTCAGTACCAGCATCCGTTTTATTTGATACAGGTGCATCGCATTCATTCATGTCAGAAGATTTTGCATGCTTGCACGACATTAAATGTGAGGACATGAATGCTTCACTATTAGTACACACCCCTGCGGGCCAATGTCGAACCTCCATGATTTGCAACGACGTCCCTGTAGAAATCGAAGGACTGGAATTCCTTGTCTCTCCCATCGTACTGAAGTCTTGTAGCATCGACCTCATTCTGGGAATGGATTGGTTAAAAGCGCATACTGCTTCTATAGTTTGCGCCACTAAGGTCGTCCATTTGCTACACCCTTCTGATGAAATAATTGCTTACCAAGCTCATCTAGTTCAGAACGTCGGGGCACGACTTTATGCCTTGAATGCGTTGAACGCTACACCACTCGAGGGCATTGAAAACATTCTCGTCGTTCATGAATTCCAAGACATCT
This sequence comes from Triticum monococcum, assembly GCA_034509565.1. NCBI lineage: Eukaryota > Viridiplantae > Streptophyta > Magnoliopsida > Poales > Poaceae > Triticum > Triticum monococcum. The sequence continues at coordinate 93,990,209 of CM067845.1, read as the reverse complement.
TCCCAGAAGAACTTCCAGGGATTCCCCCTGCTAGAGCTGTCGAATTCATCATCGACTTGAAACCCGGCACCACCCCTATAGCTAAACGACCCTACAAGATGCCGCCGCATGAACTCATTGAGCTTAAGGAGGAAATCGACAAATCTCTTGTCAAAGGTTTCATTCGCCCAAGTTGCTCTCCTTGGGGAGCACCTTCTCTCTTTGTTAAGAAGAAGGATGGGACAAACCGATTAGTCCAAGACTACTGTCCTATAAACCAAGCTACCATTCAGAATAAATACCCTCTTCCTCGGACCAATGATCTTTATGATCAACTGGCTGGTTCATCAGTGTTCTCCAAACTTGACTTGAGGTTGGGTTACCACCAGATCCATGTTCGTGAAGAGGATATCCCAAAAACCGCCTTCGTGACTCGGTATGGATCATACGAGTGCACCGTCATGTCATTCGGCTTAACGAATGCTCCCGCCACCTTCTCCCGTCTGATGAACTATATATTCATGGATTACCTCGACAAGTTCGTCATGGTATATTTGGACGATATCCTTGTATTTTCCAAGAACAAGGAAGAACATGCTGAACATCTTCGTCTTGTGCTGGAAAAGCTTCGAGAGCATCAGCTGTATGCTAAGTATTCCAAGTGTGAATTCTGGCTCCCCGAAGTAACCTATCTTGGGCATGTCATCTCCAAGGATGGTATTGCCGTCAACCCTGAACGTGTTCAGGCTATTCTTGATTGGACTCCTCCGAATAATGTCAAGCAAGTCCGAAGTTTTCTCGGTCTCGCCAGCTATTGCCGTTGATTCGTCAAGAACTTCTCCAAGATTGCCAGGCCTCTGACTAATCTGTTGCATAAGGGTGTCAAGTTCGACTGGATAGACAAGTGTCAGGAAAGTTTCCAGACGCTCAAAGACAAGTTGACTTCTGCCCCAGTGCTTGCTCCACCTAATACTAAGAAGGACTTCGTCATTTACTGTGACGCTTCCCATCAAGGATTAGGCTGTGTCCTAATGCAAGAGCGCAGAGTGATTGCTTATGCCTCTCGTCAACTGCGCCCTCACGAAGAAAACTACCCAGTTCACGATCTCGAGCTTGCTGCTGTCATTCATGCACTGAAGCAGTGGCGACATTACCTTCTCGGTAATCGTTGCGAGATCTTCACTGACCACCAAAGTCTGAAATATCTATGTACTCAGCCAGATCTGAACCTCCGCCAGCAAAGATGGATGAAGACTATTGCAGACTTTGACATGGGTATATCCTATACCCTCGGCAAGGCTAATGTAATGGTTGATGCCTTGAGCCGCAAGTCTTACTGCAACCACCTCCAGGTTCACAAAGTTCAGCCCTCGCTCGTCGAAGAATTTAGAAAGCTGAACCTTCATATTGTTCCTCCTGGAGCACTTGCTCCCCCTCCCTCGGAGTTCCGCAAGATGAATCTTCTTGTTGTTACTAAGGGTTTTCTAAATACCCTGGTTGTCGTACCAGATCTCGTAGCTGGTATAAAGACTATTCAAGGTTATGACTCTGAAGTCCATAAGATTAAACGCCATCTAGCAGAAGGAAAGCCCTCATTCTTCACTATCGCCGACGATGGCGCCTTGTACTTCAAGGGCCGCCTAGTGGTACCATGTTTGAAGAAAAACCTGGATAAGACTAAAAGGGTTATGCAAGAAGCTCATGATACGCCTCTGTCCATCCATCCTGGTAGTACAAAGATGTACCAGGATATTCGTCAAAGATTCTGGTGGTCTAATATGAAGCAGGACATTGCTCGTTATGTTGCTGAGCGTGACGTTTGTCGCCGTATCAAAGCAGAGCATCAAAGGCCTGCTGGAACTCTACAACCTATCTCTATTCCTGAATGGAAATGGGACCATGTTGAAATGGACTTCGTCACTGGATTTCCCAAATCGCAGAAAGGTAATGATGCTATTCTTGTCGTCATTGACCGGCTTTCCAAAGTTGCCCATTTTCTGGCGGTCAAAGAGACAATCACTGCTAGTCAGCTTGCTACTCTCTACATGGCCAGAATTGTTTCACTTCACGGTATTCCACTGGTTATCAGTTCAGACCGTGGCAGCTTATTCACTTCAAGGTTTTGGGCAAGTTTCCAAGAAGCTATGGGAACTCATCTGTCGTTCAGTACGACGTTTCATCCTCAATCGCAAGGACAGGTTGAACGTGTCAACCAAATTCTCGAAGACATGCTTCGAGCTTGTGTGATTTCCTTCGGCAAGAAATGGGAGGAATCTCTTCCATATGCTGAGTTCTCTTATAATAATAGCTATCAAGCTAGTCTAAAGATGTCCCCCTTCGAAGTACTATATGGACGAAAGTGTCGGACCCCTCTGAACTGGTCAGAAACTGGGGAACGTCCACTCTTCGGTTCGGATATTATCCAACAGGCCGAAGAACAAGTTCGCATTATTCGCGAGAATCTCAAGACTGCTCAGTTACGTCAGAAAAGTCAGTATGACCGTCATCACCAAGACATGGTCTATCAACCTGGCGACAAGGCTTATCTTCGAGTTACACCAATGAAGGTTGCTCACCGCTTCGGGATCAAGGGAAAGCTAGCTCCTCGCTATATTGGTCCCTTCACTATTCTCGAAAGGCGTGGAAAAGTGGCATATCAACTGGAGCTTCCGGTGAACCTTTCTCGGGTTCACGATGTGTTCCATGTGTCACAACTCTGCCGTTGCTACAAGGATCCAATCCGAGCAGTGGACCATGAAGTGCTCGAATTACAATAGGACCTCTCCTATAAAGAGCATCCGGTCCGCATTCTCGACCAAGCTGAACACCGCACACGTCAGAAGGCGATCAAGTTCCTCAAGGTCCAGTGGTCGAATCACTCTGAAGACGAAGGCACCTGGGAACGCGAGGATCGTCTTCGCGATGAATACCCTGCGTTGTTTCCTTCTACCTCCTAAATCTCGGGACGAGATTTCTTGTAGTGGAGGAGAATTGTGATGCCCGGATATTTAACCTACAGTAGTCTCTACTAACAATGCCACATCACCAGGATTACCGTTGTTAATCTCGCGATGATTCAGCCCCGTTCGAATTCAAAATTCAAATTCAAGTTAAAATGATAAAAGTTTTCAAAATATTAAACTAAAATGTTCGGAGTGTGCAGTTAAATGCCTAGGTAATTAGTGTGCAACAAACCCCCTTTTAGAAAATGTCTAAATATATTAAAATGAAACAAAACAGAAAAGCAAAGTAAATAAAAGGGAAAAGCAAACATGAAACAAAAAAGAGAAACCCCCTTGGGCCGTGGCCCAACTGGGCCAACCCACCAGGCCCAGCCGGCCACCCACCCCCCACTCCTTATCCACTACACCACCCCACCCACTCCACCGACACCCCACAACCCCCCCCCCCCCGAAAATATCTCCTTCCCCTCCTCTCTCCCGATCTGGATCGGGATCGAGAGGAGGCCACCGCCGCCTGGAACCGCTCGACGTCGCCACGCCGGAGACCTTGCACCGGCCTGCCTCCTCTACGCCGTCATCCCCATTACCCCCTCGACACCCACTGCCCCGATCGCTGCTTTTCCCCCGTGAGCTCACCCACTCCTCCCCTGTTTCTCCCTCGAGCGCGCGCGCACCACCGCGCTCGTCCGCGCTCACCGTCCCGCGTCGGCCACGCGCTGCATCGCCCCGGCCGTGCTCACCGCGGCCCCGCCACACGCAGCGCTCGCGCCGTTCCCTTCGGCCCCCGCCGCAGCCGCACCCTGCGCGCCCCACCTGCCGAGCCCTCGCCCGCGACCACGCTGCTGGCGCCGCTGTTGGTCGCCCCGCCTTCGCCCACTGCTGGCACCGCTGCTGCCATGCCGCGCTCGCCTTCTGCCCGCTGCTGCCATGCCGCGCTCGCCTTCTGCCCGCTGCTGCCGCGCCGCGCTCGCCTTCTGCCCGCTGCTGCTGGCCGCCCCACCTCCGCTCGCTGAACTGCGCTCCTCCTGCCATCTCGCCTCCCCTGCGCACCGCGCCCGCCCCCCGCGCACCACGCCCGCTTCCCGCGCCCGCCCCCCGCGCACCACGCCCGCTTCCCGCGCTCGTGTGCCGCGCGCGTCCGCAGTGTGCTGCTGATGCGGCTTGCTGCCGCTGCTGCCCGCCTCCACTCGCCGGCAGCTGCGGCGTGCACTGCTCACCGCCTCGCTGCTCCAGGCCGCAGCCATGGCCGCCTTGCTACCCGCCTTCGTCAGCCCGTCTCCGCCTAACCTCACCGGCGGTGAACCGCATCCGCCCCGCGGCCACCCCTGCCGTCCACCGCACCACCGCCCTAGCTGGCGCCCCGCCGCAGCCGCTTGCCTCGCTCGGCGGCGGCCTGTCGGGCGCCCGTGCCCAACGCTCGTGCCCGCTTTGGCCCCTAAGCCTATGACAAACGGGGCCCACCCCTGAGAACGGAAATGAAAAAAGTATGAGAATTAAAAATAAATAATAAATAAAATTATTAATTAATTAACTTAATTAACTTAATTAATCTTGTATAGTTGACCTAAATAATTAACTTAATTAATTATGTTTAAATTAACTAATTATGATTAGTTAACCTAATGACTAATTATCCTGATTAACTGTTGTTAATTAACAAAACAGTCAATGACATGTGGGACCCACATGTCAGGTTGGCCAGGTCAACTGCTGACGTCAGCAAACACTATTCTGGTTAATGTTGATTTAATTAATTAAATAAATCCTAAAAACGATTTAAACCTTTTAAAAATTAATATAGAATAAACCGTAGCTCGGATGGAAAAACTTTGTACATGAAAGTTGCTCAGAACAACGAGACGAATCCGGATAGGCAGCCCGTTCGTCCGACACGCATCCCTAGCATAGCAAACACGCAACTTTCCCCCCTCCGGCTCCTCTGTCCGAAAACGCGAAACACCGGGAATACTTTCCCGGATGTTTCCCCCTTCACCGGTACCACCTCGTACCGTGTTAGGGCACACCTAGCATCACGCTTTGTCATGTCAGGCATCGTCATGCATTTGTTCGCATTATATTTATTGTTTCTTCCCCCCTTCTCTCGCTAGACACCGAGACCGACGCCGCTGCTACCCAGTATGACTACGGTGTTGACGACCCCTCTCCCTTGGCAGAGCAACCAGGCAAGCCCCCCCCCCTTGATCACCAGATATCACCTACTCTACTCTCTATACTGCTTGCATTAGAGTGGTGTAGCATGTTACTGCTTTCCGTTAACCCTATCCTGATGCATAGCCTGTCATTGTTGCTACCACTGTTGTTACCTTTACCTGCAATCCTAATGCTTAGTATAGGATGCTAGTTTATCATTAGTGGCCCTTCATTCTTGTCCGCCTGCCATGCTTTACTATCGGGCCATGATCACTTGGGAGGTGATCACGGGTATATACTTATACTTTATATATGATACTTGTGGTGACTAAAGACGAGTCGGCTCGTAGGAGTACCCGCGAGTGATTCACGGATTGGGTCCAAAAGGACGTTTGTCCCGACGGCCCTCTGAGTGGATCTTTGTGGCGAAGCAACAGGGTAGGTTGAGACCACCTAGGAGAGAGGTGGGCCTGGCCCTGGTCGGCGTTCGCGGTTATTTCAAAATAACACGTTTAACGAGATCTTGGTATTTGATCTGAGTCTGGCTACTGGCCTATACGCACTAACCATCTACGCGGGGACAGTTATGGGCACTCGACGTCGTGCTATCAGCCGAAGCCTTCATGACGTCAGCAACCGAGCGGCGCGCGCCGGATTGGACCGGAACGCCTGCTAGGCTAGATCTGCTTCCGGCCGCCCATGCAATGTGCAGGTGTGCTAAGGGCGATTGGCCCAGACCCCTGGGCGCTTAGGTTTAGACCGGCGTGCTGACCTCTCTGTTGGTCTAGGTGGGGTTGTGACGTGTTGATCTTCCCAGGCCGGGCCTGACCCAGGAAAGTGTGTCCGGCCAAATGGGATCGAGCGTGTTGGGTTATGTGGTGCACCCCGGCAGGGAAATTAATCTATTCGAATAGCCGTGTACCTCGGTAAAAGGATGACCCGGAGTTGTACCTTGACCTTATGAAAACTAGAATCGGATACTTAATAAAACACACCCTTCCAAGTGCCAGATACAACCGGTGATCGCTCTCTCACAAGGCGACGAGGGGACGATCATCGGTTAGGATTATGCTATGAGATGTTACTTGGTGAACTTACCATCTACTCTCTTCTCCTGCTGCAAGATGGAGGTTGCCAGAAGCGTAGTCTTCGGAAGGACTAGCTATCCCCCTCTTATTCCGGCATTCTGCAGTTCAGTCCACATATGATACCCTTATTCCATTTGATACCAATGCATACATATGTAGTGTAGCTCCTTGCTTGCGAGTACTTTGGATGAGTACTCACGGTTGCTTTCCTTCCACTTTTCCCCTTTCCTATATCCGATTGCTGCAACCAGACATTGGAGCCCAGGAGCTACAGGCCACCGTTGATGACGACTACTACTACTCGGGAGGTGCCTACTACTACGTGCAGCCCGCTGACGACGACCAGGAGTAGTTTAGGAGGATCCCAGGCAGGAGGCCTGCGCCTCTTTCAATCTGTATCCCAGTTTGTGCTAGCCTTCTTAAGGCAAACTTGTTTAACTTATGTCTGTACTCAGATATTTTTGCTTCCGCTGACTCGTCTATGATCGAGCTCTTGTATTCGAGCCCTCCAGGCCCCTGGCTTGTAATATGATGCTTGTATGACTTAGTTTATTTGTAGAGTTGTGTTGTGATATCTTCACGTGAGTCCCTGATCTTGATCGTACATGTTTGCGTGTATGATTAGTGTACGGTCAAATCGGGGGCGTCACAGTAACCCTCACCATGGGGCTCGAACCGACATCCATTGATAAATAATAGCCATTGCGTTGAAGCGACTTTGAAAACCTTAATCATTATACTGGTTATTGATAACCACAATAAAAATCCAGCCATATTGGCTACTAAAGATTTGAGTAATATAACCCGGCCTGAAAACTAGTTCCTGCAATATAAACCAGTATATCTATGCATATATGATGCATGTTATAATGATGTAATGATGATGCAATGTATGATGCAATATATGATGATGTGTGTGTATGATGCAATGTATGATGATGTATGTGTATGATAACAGAATACTTCAATGAAACTAGCATGAGCCACTGGATTGTTCGTGCGTTCCGTGAGCCGGACTCATAGTACCCAATCGACATTTGAACCCTAGATAATGTCTGGTCTTGCTCAAAGACTTATTAGGAGTACGTGGGGTCAGAGTAACAACATACATCACGGGCCGATTTATCCAAGTTTCAAGGAAGGCGGCTTATGAAGCCTGGATCTATCTTGACTATCTGTAAACCATGCTCTCGCATGACAAGCCGCCGTTTGAACCTTAACAAGCTCATATCTTGGTTGAATATGACGTAAAGTTTGATCGTTAAGAGTTTGACGGGTCAATCGGGATTGCCCGATGGAGTTGAAGCAGCTGGTTCAGGTAGGATGACCCGGAAATGTTATGTTCTCTTTGGTCGAATACGCCTATGTTTGAACAGACCTGGTCAAGAGGTAGTAACGCTATGTTCTCTTTGGTCGAAGACGCCTATGTTTGAACAGGAAGCCCCCAAGTGACATACTGACAATTTGTGCTCATCAAGGACCTATGTTTGAGCTGTGCTGTGCATCCAACTCTCTTAGGTCCCTGTAATTTTCCTGAGAACTCGAACTTGCGAGAGATGGATATTCTTCTTGAGCCGGAGTTTTAAACCAGATTTGAGAGCTTTAGAGCTTTGTGGGAGACAGATTTCCCTTGATCCGGATTGTGAACCGCATATTAAGAGCTTCAGTGCTTTGTGGGAGACAGATTTCCCTTGAACCGGAATCCTTCTTCTTAAGCCAGAAATTTTCTAACGGCCTTTCAATTTTCATCAATATGGCAGCAGCTTCCAAGATCGGGTTATCTTTCCCTCCAATGACCCGGAGTTCTTGAATTGGCTGAGTCGCTTCATCGTAGCCCCTAAGTCTTAAGACGACTCAAGGAGTATTCTTGAGATTCTCCGTATTTGACCATAGCAGAAAGTGTATATCATTGGCGTTGATAGCACGATGTGTATCCATAGAATCTTGAAGTGACTACAACGATTTATAAATGATCCCGTATGAGCTGTGTCGGCAACTCGGCCAATGGTTCCTTCCAACTAGCTATTTGAAGTTAACCAAACTGTAGTGGCGACAACTTGTGCACATGCCCATTGAGCCATCCAGTGTAGAGTGGCTGATAATACCTGATACGTTGCCTCCAATTTGTTGGAAGAAAACCGGGCTACCCAAGCAGTGACTTGCTCATACTCAATAAACAGCTCATGCAGATAGGTGCGGCCCGGTGTGTTGATGTAGACCAGGCCGCGAAAGATGGACGGAAAAGACGACCGCAGCATCAGAGGCGGCTAAGACAGATTAATCGGCCGCGGAGTTGTAAGCCGGCATGGACGGGCGAGTCAATCGCAGGCACGGTAAGCTGCGCGAACGGGCGAGTCAACCACGTCGTGTTGATGTAGTGAACAATTGTCCTGCATCAAAAACATCGCAAGCCAGAGTAATTGTTCTTTGACAAAAAGTAATATATGCTAAATAAAATAAACTTAAATGGATAGATATCACCTGATTGTTCGGATGACGGATGATCCGTTCAACGCAACAGAGGCGGCTCAACGCGGCCCCAGCGTCTCAACACAGTAGCGAAACGGAGGAATCACCATGGCGGCGGCTCAAAAACTGTAGTGGCAGCGCGTTTGAGACGGCGGAGGCGGTGACCTGAACAGCTTGAATTGGACGCGAGTCGACCCAAGGGAAAATGGCATCTCATTGTGTGATGAATAGTAGTACCGAAGTAGTACCTTCATAGATCTGGACGTGAGTGCTCAACTAGCACATGGTAGATGAATTTGTAGTGGCCAAAACAGCGGTGGCAACCAACGGTCGAGGCAAGCTGGGATAGCCGGCGGCTTAAAGACAGCCCAGCCGCTCATGGCGACTCGACGATTTAAATGCAGACACAGCCGGAGGAAGAGTAGGGCGTCCAGGCACCGGAGGCTCGATTCCTGGCGGCTCATGAGTAGCGGCTCAGAAGCGGAGGGTAGGGCCGGCCACAGCGGTGGCGGTTCGTGGTGCGCGAGGCGGCTCGCTAGCAGCGGCGGCTTGCGGCAGAATCGGCAATGGGCCACCACGGCGGCTTGGCGAGTTGACGACGCGGCAAACCACAGCAACGCCTGGTCGGCAATGGTGGATTGGTAACTTGAAGGCCAGCCGATGTGAGTCAACAGGGTGGTGATTTTGTCAGAGTCCCCATGCATGTTGCGGAAAACCACAAATACGAACAAACTTTTCTAATGTACGCTTGGACAGAAACGGAGACCGCCACAGTGGCTCTTCCACGGCGTAGGTGATTTGGAGCAGCAACCTGAAAACCGGCCAGCGCATTGGCTACCTGAAGGTCGGCCAGTGTGGCGGCTTACCGTGACGGCTCAAGGCCGCAAAGGGACGGCAGCTCACCGTGAAGGTGAGAGGGCAGCGGAGGCGTGAAGCGCCGGGCGGCCTCACAGGGCGGCTCCTCAACGGTAGCTCTCCATGAGGCACATGGACCCCAGCGATTTAGAAGTGAGGCCAACCACGTTCACTGCCTTATATAAAGCGACTTGATGGTGGTCTTGCGTGATTCGGGCGGCTCTGCGAGGCGAGCTGGTGGCAAGGTGCTAGAGGCGGTCGGCTCATAGGCGCGGCTGCGAGCCTCAGTGGCTTCAGGTGAAAGCGAGACCGCGATCGCGGAGAGGTGTTGGCAGATCAACGGCTTGCAGTATGACCCGGCCGGCAATTTGAGGTCGCTTCGGCCAGGGAGGCCTCGGAATAGGCACAAGGCGGTGGTTGCTGCTTGGCGCACGGTTAAGATGGCGACTTAGTGACGCAGAGCCGCGGCAGGGAGGAGTGCAACGGTGGCGGCGGCTCCGAGCAGAGGCTCGGACGCGGCGTGCAGTGAAGGCGGATCTTGGCGGAGGTCGGTGCTCCAGCGGCGGCTCTACCAATGTTTTGAAGGTGGCAGATCACAGCAACGGGGAACCGGCTTCGGAAACAGATGCCAGGTATCACCTGGAGGGGGCGGCTCCAGACGATTTAGAACAACGGCGGAGCCAGGCGGGTCACTGCATGGTGACTCGGAAGGTGGGCGGTCGACGGCTGGTTAAGGAGGCCATGTGGTGAGCCGGCTGAGGGCGCAACATCGCGGAGGAGGGAGTGTGAGGACACACGCGAGGTGGTCGAGGCCGCGAAGGGAGGGCGTAAAAATCACGGTAGCTCAGTGCTAGCTGCGGTTGAGGGAAGCCCCCGGCAAGGCGGAGCTCGGCGTCACGGAGGTTAAAGAGGTGTGGGCATGTGGCCGACTTGAGGAGCCTCTCTAGCGGAGGCCAGTGGACAGGGCCGGCTCAAAGCGCGGCGGCGGCTCGCGAGTGGCGACGACTGAGGCCACCGCAGGAGCGACTGGAAGTAGAGGCGACTTAGCAACATCGGTGAGGGGAGACCGTAGCAGCAGCCAAGGCGCAGCTCACAGATCAACAAAGCGACTCAGGGAGAATCCATCTTGACATCTTCCAGATTGTGGCTCTTTGGTTGTTTCAGGTGTGGTTACAGACGAGGGCCAAGCCGGGCCACTTGGCAACTACAACTCGGACGGCCACAGGGGCGGTGGTGAGGCCGGGTCAACTTGATCCAGCGGTGGCTCAACACCGGGACGGCGACCCGTGTCAGAAGGCATCTTGGCAAGCTGTAGCGGAGGCGGCTTGAAAAAGAGGCGAAGCGGAGTCGAACAGGCAGTGTTGACTCATCCTCCAGGTCAAACAAAGCTGGGTCGGCAGAAGGAGCAGTGGATCAAATTTCGTTCTTTCCTTGCTTTCAACAGCAGACCACATCAACCTGCGCTGGCAACTCAGCAAAAACAACTCGGATCGCTACTGGGCCGGCTCTCAGGTGAAGGCAGGGGTGATGGAGGCATATGCTGCCCGCCCGGGCAGATTGTAGGTCGCGGCAAAGCATAGATGCAACTTTAAACTCTCTTGATCTCAATCTCATACATGCCACCACTAAAAATTTCTTCAATCTTGACTGACGAACTCGCAGTTGATATGACTCCTTCCATGCTGGCTCTTGTTCACCCGGAAAATTGCAAACTTCTTAATCCGTGAGAGAGATCCCTCCAAGAACTCAACACCATCGTGCGCGAGCCCCACGGTGGGCGCCAACTGTCGTGGAATTATCACGGTAGATGTCCTAGTGTGAGGACTTAGTCGTGAGGCCAACGATTCTATGTGGTAGCTTGATAGGAGTTGATTGGAATCGAGAGACGCAACACAAGGCAAAGGTTTATACAGCTTCGGGCCCCGGGAAACATCATCCGCTAACAACCCTTGATGACCTACAAGTATAGGGGATCGCAACAGTTTTCAAGGGTAGAGTATTCAATCCAAATTTATTGATTCGACACAAGGGGAGCCAAAGAATATTCTAAAGTATTAGCAGCTGAGTTGCCAAATCAACCACACCTAGAAACTTAATATCTGCAGCAAAGTGTTTAGTAGCAAAGTAATATGATAGTAGTGGTAACGGTAGCAAAATAAAAATTTTTGGGTTTTGCAGTGATTGTAATAATAGCAACGGAAAAGTAAATAAGCAAAGAACAATATATGGAAAAGCTCATAGGAATTGGAACGGTGATGGAGAATTATGTCGGATGCAATCGATCATGTAACAGTCATAACATAGGGTGACACGGAACTAGCTCCAATTCATCAATGTAATGTAGGTATGTATTCCGAATATAGTCATACGTGCTTATGGAAAAGAACTTGCATGACACCTTTTGTCCTACCCTCCCGTGGCAGCGGGGTCCTATTGGAAACTAAGGGATATTAGGGCCTCCTTTTAATAGAGTACCAGACCAAAGCATTAACACATAGTGAATACATGAACTCCTCAAACTATGGTCATCACCGGTAAGTATCCCGATTATTGTCACTTTAGGGTTAACGGATCATAACACATAATAGGTGACTATAGACTTGAAAGATAAGATCAAGAACTCACATATATTCATGAAAACATAATAGGTTCAGATATGAAATCCTGGCACTCGGGCCCTAGTGACAAGCATTAAGCATAGCAAAGTCATAGCAACATCAATCTCAGAACATAGTGGATACTAGGGATCAAACCCTAGCAAAACTAACTCGATTACATGATAAATCTCATCCAACCCATCACCGTCCAACAAGCCTACGATGGAATTACTCACGCACGGCGGTGAGCATCATGAAATTAGTGATGGAGAAAGGATGATGATGACGATAGCGACGGATTCCCCTCTCCGGAGCCCCGAGCGGACTACAGATCAGCCCTCCAGAGAGAGTTTAGGTCTTGGCGGCGGCTCCGTATTGTAAAACGCAATGAATCCTTCTCTCTGATTTTTTATCCCCCAAAGTGAATATATGGAGTCAAGGTTGAGGTCGGTGGAGCGTCAGGGGGCGCGCGCCCCACCCTCGTGGACAGGGTGTGGGCCCCCTGACGTGGATCTTTTCACCAATATTTTTTATATATTCTAGAAATAATCTCCATTGATTTTCAGGTCATTCCGAGAACTTTTATTTCTGCACAAAAATAATACCATGGCAATTCTGCTGAAAACTGCGTCAGTCCGGGTTAGTTCCGTTCAAATCATGCAAGTTAGAGTCCAAAACAAGGGCAAAAGTGTTTGGAAAAGTAGATACGACGGAGACGTATCAACTCCCCCAAGCTTAAACCTTTGCTTGTCCTCAAGCAATTCAGTTGATAAACTGAAAGTGATAAAGAAAAACTTGTACAAACTCTGTTTGCTCTCGTTGTTTTAAATATGTAAAGCCAGCATTCAAGTTTTCAACAAAGATTATGAACAAACCATATTCACAATAACATTTAGGTCTGATGTTTACACATATCAATGGCATAATCAACTAGCGAGCAATAATAATAAATCTCGGATGACAACACTTTCTCAAAACAATCATAATATGATATAACAAGATGGTATCTCGCTAGCCCTTTCTGAGACCACAAAACATAAATGCAGAGCACCTTTAAAGATCGAGGACTGACTAGACATTGTAATTCATGGTAAAAGAGATCCAGTCAAGTCATACTCAATGTAAACTAACAGTAATGGATGCACATGACAGAGGTGCTCTCCAACTAGTGCTTTTTAATAAGAGGATGATGACTCAACATAAAAGTAAATGGATAGGCCCTTCGCAGAGGGAAGCAGGGATTTGTAGAGGCGCCAGGGCTCGGTTTTGAAATAGATATGAATAATATTTTGAGCGGTATACTTTCATTGTCAACATAACAACCGATAGATCTCGATATCTTCCATGCTACACACATTATAGGCGGTTCCCAAATAGAATGGTAAAGTTCATACACCCCCTCCACCAACAAGCATCAATCCATGGCTTGCTCGAAACAACGAGTGCCTCCAACTAACAAGAGTCCCGGGGGAGTTCTGTTTCCAGTTATTTTGATTTGATTTGCATAAAGCATGGGACTGGGCATCCCGGTGACCAGCCATTTTATCGTGAGTGAGGAGCGGAGTCCACTCCTCTTGAGAATAACCCGCCTAGCATGGAAGATACAGATAGCCCTAGTTGATACATGAGCTATTCGAGCACACAAAACAGAATGTTTATTTGAAGGTTTAGAGTTCGGCACATACAAATTTACTTGGAACGGCAGGTATATACCGTATATAGGTAGGTATGGTGGACTCATATGGAAGAACTTTGGGGATTTATGGAGTTGGATGCATAAGCAATATTCCTGCTTAGTACAAGTGAAGGCTAGAAAAAGACTGGGAAGCGACCAGCTAGAGAGCAACAACAGTCATGAACATGCATTAAAATTAATCGACACCGAATGCAGTCATGAGTAGGATATAATGCACCATGAACATAAATATCGTAGAGGCTATGTTGATTTTGTTTCAACTACATGCGTGAACATGTGTCAAGTCAAGCCACTCGAATCGTTCATAGGAGGATACCACCCTATCATACCACATCACAACCATTTTAATAGCATGTTGGCACGCAAGGTAAACCATTATAAGCTCCTAGCTAATTAAGCATGGCATAAGCAACTATAATCTCTAATTGTCATTGCAAATATGTTTCTTTCATAATAGGCTAAATCAGGAACGTTGAACTAATCATATTTACAAAAACAAGAGAAGTCGAGTTCATACCAGCTTTTCTCATCTCAATAAGTTCATCATATAATCATCATTATTGCCTTTCGCTTGCACGACCGAACGATGTGGATAATAATAATAGTGCACGTGCATTGGACTAAGCTGGAATCTGCAAGCATTCAATTCAAGAGAGAAGACAAGGTAATATGGGCTCTTTGTTAGATCAACAATAATGCATATAAGAGCCACTCAACATTTTCATTATCGTCTTCTCCTCTCGATCCCCAAAGGAAAGAAAATAAATAAAACTATTTACACGGGAAAGCTCCCAACAAGCAAAAGAAGAACGACAAATCTTTTTGGGTTTTCTTTTTAATTACTACTACTATGGGCATGGAAAGTAAACTAGCTAAAAGCTACAACTAATTTTTTTGTTTATCTTAAGGTTTATCAAACACACAAGAAGAAAGCATAAAAAGGGAAATAAACTAGCATGGATGATAAAGTGAAAAAGTATGAGCACCGACAACTAGCATGAGTGTGTGAACATGAATGTAATGTTGGTGAGAAATACGCACTCCCCCAAGCTTAGGCTTTTGGCCTAAGTTGGTTTATGGCCACGGCTGGCCTAGCGGATATCCAAAGTTCTAGCTGGGGTCGTACTGAGATGCAGAGGCAATTGCCTGATGAGCTACAGCTTGGAGGCGAGCTGTCTCTGCCCTTCTTTCATACTCAGTCACCTCCTCCCTAGTTATAAAATATCTCCCCTTTGCCTGAAAGTCAAAGGAAGCGGGAGCGGGGAGAGCGACGTGATAGGTGCGTCGTCTGTCAAAGATTAGTCGGTACTAGAGGGACTGGTCATTCCTCTCAACAAACTGATGACGAACCATAGCATCATAATCTAAATAAGCAGGAGGCAACTCAATATCATATCCATGTATGGGTATCTCAAGATAGTTAGCTATACGAGTTTCATAAATTCCACCAAAGAAATCTCCATGAATACGATTATTATGCAACCTACATGCAACAATGGCCCCCAAGTTATATTGTCTATCTCCTAATACAACACTCTTGAGAACACTAAGATCTGGCACACACATGTGACATGCTTCATCCTTACCATTAATGCATCTACCTATGAAGAGAGAAAAATAATGTATAGTAGGAAAATGAATGCTCCCTATGGTAGCTTGCGTGATTTCCCTAGATTCTCCCACAGTTATACTAGCAAGAAAGTATCTATATTCAGATTTGCGAGGTTCGCTAACATTACCCCACTGTGGAAGTTTACAAGCAGTGTTAAAATCTTCTAAGTCCATGGTATAAGATTTATCATAAAGATCAAATAGGACAGTGTGAGAATTATGTGAAGATGAAAATTTGAACCTTCTCACAAAGGAATCAGTTAGGTGATAATGTTGAGGGCACTTATCTAGCATGAAGCCCTCGAGTTCAGCATTATGCACATATGCGTCAAATTCCTCCTTAATTCCTGCTTGGACCATGAAATCCTCTGACGGTCATTCACAAGGCCGCACTTAAGCTTCCCTTGGTGGTTCCTCATCCGCATCGCATATTGCGAGCCTGGGTCCTTGCTTTCTTGAAGAACCACCTTGGTACATTTTCCTAAACATATTTCTTCCTTTGAAATTTTCTGAAATTTTTAGTAACTCAAAAAAAAGTGAACCAAACTCAACAATATTGATAGCAACTACTGCTACAAGTGCCTAGAGGCAATATCATGCATTAAAACTACTTTTGACCACATAAATTTGACATGCAAGCTCAAGAACAGGGTCACCTAAGCAGCAAAAATTTGCAATGAATAAAGCACTAGAACAAAAACTAACTGGACCATTGGAGGAGTCACATACCACGGAACAATCCCCCAAAGCAGTTTTGTGAATGGAGCTTTGAGCTACGAGATCAAAAATGGCAGCCAGATGAGCTAGAACTCGTGCTTGAGCTAGTTGGTGATTTTTTTGGGAGGAAGAAGGAGTGTGTGGTAGCTGGGATAAGTGGAGGGGAGCCACCATGGGCCCACGAGGCAGGGGGCGCGCCTAGGAGGTGGGCACGCCCTGGACCCTCGTGGCCAGGTGCTTGCTCCCCTGGTGTGTTCTCAGTGCTAGATATTCTCAAATATTCTAGAAAAAATCATATTTAAATTTTAGGGCATTTGGAGAACTTTTATTTTCGGGGTATTTTTTATTGCATGGATATTTCAGAAAACCGACAGAAAATATTATTTTTGCTTTATTTAATATAAATAACAGAAAGTAAAAAGAGGGTACAGAAGGTTGTGCTTTCTAAATTCCTCCATCTCATGCTCATCAAAAGGAATCCACTAACAAGGTTGATGAGGTCTTGTTAACAAACTCATTTCGAATAACATGAAACCGGAGAATTTTCGAATAACACTAGGTTACCTCAACGGGGATATGCACATCCCCAACAATAAGAATATCATATTTCTTTTTGATAGTAGGAAGAGGAAATTCAAAACCTCCAATAGTGATTGTTGAAATTTTTCCAATAGAATTGATACTGTGGACTTGAGGTTGTTTCCTCGGAAAGTGTACTGTATGCTCATTACCATTAACATGAAAGTGGCATTGCCTTTGGTGCAATCAATAACAACACCTGCAGCATTCAAAAAGGGTCTTCCAAGAATAATAGACATACTATCATCCTCGGGAATATCAAGAATAACAAAGTCCGTTAAAATAGTAATGTTTGCAACCACAACAGGCACATCCTCACAAATACTGACAGGTATAGCAGTTGATTTGTCAGCCATTTGCAAAGATATTTCAGTAGGTGTCAGCTTATTCAAATCAAGTCTACGATATAAAGAAAGAGGCATAACACTAACACCGGCTCTAAGATCACATAAAGCAGTTTTAACATAGTTTGTTTTAATGGAGCATGGTATAGTTGGTACTCCTGGATCTCCAAGTTTCTTTGGTATTCCACCCTTAAAAGTATAATTAGAAAGCATGATGGAAATTTCAGCTTCCGATATCTTTCTTTTATTTGTAACAATATATTTCATATATTTAGCATAAGGATTCATTTTAAGCATATCAGTCAAATGCATACACAAAAAGATAGGTATAATCATTTCAGCAAAGCGCTGAAAATCCTCATCATCCTTTTTCTTGGATGGTTTAGGAGGAAAATGCATGGGTTTTTGAACCCATGGTTCTCTTTCTTTACCGTGCTTCCTATCAACAAAGTCTCTCTTATCATAACGTCGATTCTTTGATTGTGGGTTATCAAGATCAACAACGGGTTCAATCTCTACATCATTATTATTGCTAGGTTGAGCATCAACATGAACATCATCATTAACATTATCACTAGGTTCATGTTCATTACCAGATTGTGTTTCAGCATCAAAAATAGAAATATCATTAGGATTCTCATGTGTGTCAATAACAGGTTCACTAGAAGCAGGCAAAGTCCTATCATTTTTCTTTTTCTTCCTTTTAGAAGGACTAGGTTCATCAACGTTATTTCTCTGAGAATCTTGCTCAATTCTCTTAGGGTGGCCCTCAGGATACAAAGGTTCCTGAGTCACTTTACCAGCTCTCGTTGCAACTCTAATAACAATGTTATTATTCTTACTATTCAATTCATTGAGTAAATCATCCTGAGCTTTAAGTACTTGTTCTACTTGAGTGGTAACCATAGAAGCATGTTTACTAATAAGTTTAAGCTCACCTTTAACACTAGCCATATAATCATTCAAGTGTTCAATCATATAAGCATTATGTTTCAATTGTCTACCAAAATAAGCATTAAAATCTTCTTGCTTAGCCATAAAGTTGTCAAATTCTTCCAAACATTGGCTAGCAAACTTAGCAGGAGGGATTTTAGCTTTATCATATCTATAGAGAGAATTTACCTTTACTACCTGTGTCGGGTTATCAAGACCGTGTGTTTCTTCAATAGGTAATGAATTAAGACCATTTATTTCTTCAACAAGAGGTAAATTCTTAACATCTTCACCTTTTATACCTTTTTCTTTCATTGTCTCTTGCATATCTTCAGGACTGAGAGATATAATACCCCTTTTCTTCGGAGTTGGCTTAGGAGTTGGTTCAGGAAGTGTCCAATTATTTTCATTGGTCAACATATTATTCAATAGAATTTCAGCTTGATCAACTATTCTTTCCCTAAAAACACAACCAGCACAACTATCCAGGTAATCTCTGGAAGCATCGGTTAGTCTATTATAAAAGATATCAAGTATTTCAGTTTTCTTGAGAGGATGATCAGGAAAAGCATTAAGTAATGGGAGAAGCCTCCACCAAGCTTGTGGGAGACTCTCTTCTTCAATTTTCACAAAATTATATATTTCCATTAAAGCAACTTGTTTCTTATGAGCGGGGAAATATTCAGCAGAGAAGTAGTAAATCATATCCTGGGGACTACGCACACAACCAGGATCAAGAGAATTAAACCATATCTTAGCATCACCCTTTAATGAGAACGGAAATAATTTAAGGATATAATAGTAGCGAGTTTTCTCATCATTAGTGAACATAGTAGCTATATCATTTAATTTAGTAAGATGTGCCACAACGGTTTCAGATGCATAGCCATAGAAAGGATCATATTCAACCAAAGTAATTATATTAGGATCAACTGAGAAATCATAATCCTTATCAGTAATAAAGATATGTGAAGTAGCATAAGCAGGATCATATTTCATTCTAGCATTCAAAGATTTTTCCTTTAAGCTTAGCTAATAATTTCTTAAGATCACTTCTATCATTGCAGGCAAGAAAGTCTCTAGCAGTTTCCTCATCCATAACATAACCCTCAGGAACAACAGGCAATTCATATCTAGGAGGAGAATCTTCATCATCACTTTCATCTATATTATCAGTTTCAATAATTTCATTCTCTCTAGCCCTAGCAAGTTGTTCATCAAGAAATTCACCAAGTGGCACAGTAGTATCAAGCATAGAAGTAGTTTCATCATAAGTATCATGAATAGCAGAAGTGGCATCATCAATAGCATGTGACCTACCGGAATCAATAATATGTGTATGTGTCGCAAGTTTACTCAAAACAGAAGGTGAAAAAAGTGCAGAGCTAGATGGCAGTTCCTTACCTCCCCTCATAGTCGAGGGATACATCTTGGTTCTTGGATATTTCAAGTTCTTCATAATGATAAGCAGATATAAATCCCAAGTGACTCAAAGAATAGAGCTATGCTCCCCGGCAATGGCGCCAAAAAATGGTCTTGATGACCCACAAGTATAGGGGATCGCAATAGTTTTCGAGGGTAGAGTATTCAACCCAAATTTATTGATTCGACACAAGGGGAGCCAAAGAATATTCTCAAGTATTAGCAGCGGAGTTTTCAATTCAACACACCTGGAAACTTAATATCTGCAGCAAAGTGTTTAATAGCAAAGTAATATGATAGTAGTGGTAATGGTAGAAAAATAATGTTTTTGGGTTCTGTAGTGATTGTAATAATAGCAACGGAAAAGTAAATAAGCGAAGAACAATATATGGAAAAGCTCGTAGGCATTGGATCGGTGATGGAGAATTATGTCAGATGCGATCGATCATGTAACAGTCATAACATAGGGTGACACAGAACTAGCTCCAGTTCATCAATGTAATGTAGGTATGTATTCCGAATATAGTCATACGTGCTTATGGAAAAGAACTTGCATGCCATCTTTTGTCCTACCCTCCCGTGGCAGCGGGGTCCTATTGGAAATTAAGGGATATTAATGCCTCCTTTTAATAGAGTACCAGACCAAAGCATTAACACATAGTGAATGCATGAACTCCTCAAACTATGGTCATCACCGGTAAGTATCCCGATTATTGTCACTTCGGGGTTAACGGATCATAACACATAATAGGTGACTATAGAATTGCAAGATAGGATCAAGAACCCACATATATTCATGAAATAAAAATAGGTTCATATCTAAAATCATGGCACTCGGGCCCTAGTGACAAGCATTAAGCATAGCAAAGTCATAGCAACATCAATCTCAGAACATAGTGGATACAAGGGATCAAACCCTAACAAAACTAACTCGATTACATGATAAATCTCATCCAACCCATCACCGTCCAGCAAGCCTATGATGGAATTACTCATGCACGATGGTGAGCATCATGAAATTGGTGATGGAGGAAGGTTGACGATGATGATAGCGACGGATTCCCCTCTCCGGAGCCTCGAACGGACTCCATATCAGCCCTCCCGAGAGAGTTTAGGGCTTGGCGCGGCTCCGTATCGTAAAACGCGATGAATCCTTCTCTCTGATTTTTTCTCTCCCCAAAAGTGAATATATGGAGTCAAGGTTGAGGTCGGTGGAGCGTCAGCGGGCCCATGAGGCAGGGGGCACGCCCAGGGGGTAGGGCGCACCCCCCCACCCTCGTGGACAGGGTGTGGGCCCCCTGACGTGGATTGTTTCGCCAATATTTTTTATATATTCCAGAAATAATCTTCGTTGATTTTCAGGTCATTCCGAGAACTTTTATTTCTGCACAAAAATAACACCATGGCAATTCTGCTGAAAACAGCATCAGTCTGGGTTAGTTCCATTCAAATCATGCAAGTTAAAGTCCAAAACAAGGGCAAAAGTGTTTGGAAAAGTAGATACGATGGAGACGTATCAACCCTACATGTTGTTTGTGGTTAGGTCTCATTATGCTCATGAGGGAATCACCGTAACCCGGCTCTCCTAGTTGTGTCTAGCCTAGAGATTATTCAGCTTGTCCCTCTTGGGGTGCCCTACCCCTCCTTATATAAGTTTAAGGGGCGGGTTACATGTAGGGTCCAACTCGGATTTAAGACTTAAACTATTCTGACTTCTCTCCACGGGCTTCTCTCCAAGGGCTTCTTAACGTCTTGGGCTTCTTAATGTTTCGGGCTTATTAACCCCAGGTGACTCTGTCACAATCTGACTTAAACATCTGGCTTAAACAATCTGTCACCTTACAATCTGCCGGCCTAAACATCTGGCTTAAACAATCTACCGGCTTACAATCTGCCGGCCTAAACATCTGGATTAAACAATCTGCCGGCTTACAATTTGCCGGCTTAACATCTAGCTTAAACAATCTGCCGGCTTAGAATCTGTCGGCTTAACATCTAGCTCAAACAATATACCAGCTTACAATCTGCCGGCTTAACATATGGCTTAAACAATCTGCCAGCTTACAATCTGCCGGGTCACAAATGAAATACCAAGTCCTAGCCGAGTCATATCTCCGGCTGGGTCATACTGCGGGGTATATCCCCGACAAGAAGTATATGATAAAAGTTCTATGATAAAAGTCTTATGTTTAATTTTGTTGCTGTTATAACAATCAACATGATGCTTCTATGTCCGTATTTTGTTTTTATCGACACTACTCTTGTCACATCCCTAGTTCTGGCAATGCTTAGTGCTTGCATTAGAGTGATGCATCATGTTTAAATTTTTCAGAAACTTGAAATGGGGATTGATCAAACCCTAGCACCAGATAAAATCAAATAGGTTCAACATAAAATCAATTTCAATGAACCCAAAATGCCCTTTGAAAATGTTCATGATTTCTGATAAAGGTGAAAACCTCCTCCAAAAATAGTGCACATTTTCCTAGGTCATTTGGGGTCACTGATTTAAATCATAAGTATTTGCATTTGTACAATTGAATGCTATAAATATTTTCAAATGTCCAAATAATTCTGAAAGTATTTGGGGGCTGTTGAGAATAATTCAAATAGTGCCCACAATTATTTTCAGGATTTTTACAAGTGTTCTGGTATTTTAAATAAACCAGAGAACAAACTGAAGGAAATATGCCCTAGAGGCAATAATAAAGTTATTATTTATTTCCTTATATCATGATAAAAGTTTATTATTCATGCTAGAATTGTATTAACCGGAAACATAATACATGTGTGAATACATAGACAAACAGAGTGTCACTAGTATGCCTCTACTTGACTAGCTCGTTAATCAAAGATGGTTATGTTTCCTGACCATGAACAAGGTGTTGTTATTTGATTAACGAGGTCACATCATTAGTTGAATGATCTGATTGACATGACCCATTTCATTAGCTTAGCACCCGATCGTTTAGTATGTTGCTATTGCTTTCTTCATGACTTATACATGTTCCTATGACTATGAGATTATGCAACTCCCGTTTACCGGAGGAACACTTTGTGTGCTACCAAACTTCACAACGTAACTGGGTGATTATAAAGGAGCACTACAGGTGTCTCCAAAGGTAGATGTTGGGTTGGCGTATTTCGAGATTAGGATTTGTCACTCCGATTGTCGGAGAGGTATCCCTGGGCCCTCTCGGTAATGCACATCACATAAGCCTTGCAAGCATTGCAACTAATGAGTTAGTCGCGAGATGATGTATTACGGAACGAGTAAAGAGACTTGCCGGTGACGAGATTGAACTAGGTATTGGATACCGACGATCGAATCTCGGGCAAGTAATATACCGATGATAAAGGGAACAACGTATGTTGTTATGCGGTCTGACCGATAAAGATCTTCGTAGAATATGTAGGAGCCAATATGGGCATCCAGGTCCCGCTATTGGTTATTGACCGGAGATGTGTCTCACTCATGTCTACATTGTTCTTGAACCGTAGGGTACGCACGCATAACGTTACGATGACAGTTATTATGAGTTTATGCATTTTGATGGACCGAAGTTAGTTCGGAGTCCCGGATGTGATCACGGACATGACGAGGAGTCTCGAAATGGTCGAGACATAAAGATTGATATATTGGAAGCCTATATTTGGATATCGGAAGTGTTCCGGGTGAAATCGGGATTTTACCGGAGTACCGGGAGGTTACCGGAACCCCCCGGGAGCCATATGGGCCTTAATCGGCTTTAGTGGAAAGGAGAAAGGGGCAGCCCAAGGTGGCCGCGCGCCTCCCCCCTCCCCTAGTCCTATTTGGACTAGGAGAGGTGGCCGGCCCCCCTCTCTCTCTTTCCCCTTCGGGGAATCCTAGTCCAACTAGGATTGGGGGGGAGTCCTACTCCCGGTAGGAGTAGGACTCCTCCTGCGCCCTCCTCCTGGCCGGCGGACCCCTCCCCCTTGGCTCCTTTATATACGGAGGCAGGGGGCACCTCTAGACACACAAGTTGATCATTGAGATCGTTCCTTAGCCGTGTGCGGTGCCCCCTGCCACCATATTCCACCTCGATCATATCGTTGTAGTGCTTAGGCGAAGCCCTGCGTCGGTAGAACATCAAGATCGTCACCACGCCGTCGTGCTGACGGAACTCCTCCCCGACGCTTTGCTGGATCGGAGCCTGGGGATCGTCATCGAGCTGTACGTGCGCTAAGAACTCGGAGGTGCCGGAGTAACGGTGCTTGGATCGGTTGGATCGTGAAGACGTACGACTACATCAACCGCGTTGTCATAACGCTTCCGCTGTCGATCTACAAGGGTACGTAGACAACACTCTCCCCTCTCGTTGTTGTGCATCACCATGATCTTGCGTGTGCGTAGGAAAATTTTGAAATTACTACGTTCCCCAACAGTGGCATCCGAGCCTAGGTTTTATGGTTTGATGTTATTTGCACGAGTAGAACACGAGTGAGTTGTGGGCGATATAAGTTATACTACCTACCAGCATGTCATACTTTGGTTCGGCGGTATTGTTGGACGAGACGACCCGGACCAACATTACGCGTACGCTTACGCGAGACCAGTTCCCCCGACGTGCTTTGCACACAGGTGGCTTGCGGGCGACTGTCTCTCCAACTTTCGTTGAACCGAGTGTGGCTACGCCCGGTCCTTGCGAAGGTTAAAATGGAGTCTATTTGACAAACTATCGTTGTGGTTTTGATGCGTAGGTGAGATTGGTTCTTGCTTAAGCCCGTAGCAGCCACGTAAAACTTGCAACAACAAAGTAGAGGACGTCTAACTTGTTTTTGCAGGGCATGTTGTGATGTGATATGGCCAAGACATGATGCTAAATTTTATTGTATGAGATGATCATGTTTTGTAACCGAGTTATCGGCAACTGGCAGGAGCCATATGGTTGTCGCTTTATTGTATGCAATGCAATCGCGATGTAATGCTTTAGTTTATCACTAAGCGGTAGCGATAGTCGTGGAAGCATAATATTGGTGAGACGACAACGATGCTACGATGGAGATCAAGGTGTCGCGCCGGTGACGATGGTGATCATGACGGTGCTTCGGAGATGGAGATCACAGGCACAAGATGATGATGGCCATATCATATCACTTATATTGATTGCATGTGATGTTTATCTTTTATGCATCTTATCTTGCTTTGATTGACGGTAGCATTATAAGATGATCTCTCACTAAATTATCAAGAAGTGTTCTCCCTGAGTATGCACCGTTGCGAAAGTTCTTCGTGCTGAGACACCACGTGATGATCGGGTGTGATAGGCTCTACGTTCAAATACAACGGGTGCAAAACAGTTGCACACGCGGAATACTCAGGTTATACTTGACGAACCAAGCATATACAGATATGGCCTCGGAACACGGAGACCAAAAGGTCGAGCGTGAATCATATAGTAGATATGATCAACATAGTGATGTTCACCATTGAAACTACTCCATCTCACGTGATGATCGGACATGGTTTAGTTGATTTGGATCACGTGATCACTTAGAGGATTAGAGGGATTTCCATCTAAGTGGGAGTTCTTAAGTAATATGATTAATTGAACTTGAATTTATCATGAACTTAGTCCTGGTAGTATTTTGCAAACCATGTTGTAGATCAATAGCTCGCGTTGTTGCTTCCCTGTGTTTATTTTGATATGTTCCTAGAGAAAAACTATGTTGAAAGGTGTTAGTAGCAATGATGCGGATTGGATCCGTGATCTGAGGTTTATCCTCATTGCTGCACAGAAGAATTATGTCCTTGATGCACCGCTAGGTGACAGACCTATTGCAGGAGCAGATGCAGACGTTATGAATGTTTGGCTAGCTCAATATGATGACTACTTGATAGTTTAGTGCACCATGCTTAATGGCTTAGAATCGGGACTTCAAAGACGTTTTGAACGTCATGGACCATATGAGATGTTCCAGGAGTTGAAGTTAATATTTCAAGCAAATACCCGAGTTGAGAAATATGAAGTCTCCAACAAGTTCTATCGCTAAAAGATGGAGGAGAATCGCTCAACTAGTGAGCATGTGCTCAGATTGTCTGGGTACTACAATCGCTTGAATCAAGTGGGAGTTAATCTTCCAGATAAGATAGTGCATGACAGAATTCTCTAGTCACCATCACCAAGTTAGTAGAACTTCGTGATGAACTATAATATGCAAGGGATAACGGAAACAACTCCCAAGATCTTCGTGATGCTGAAATCAACGAAGGTAGAAATCAAGAAAAACATCAAGTGTTGATGGTTGACAAGATCACTAGTTTCAAGAAAAGGGCAAAGGGAAAAAGGGGAACTTCAAGAAAAATAGCAAGCAAGTTGTTGCTCATGTGAAGAAGCCCAAGTCTGGTCCTAAGCCTGAGACTAAAGTGCTTCTACTGCAAAGGGACTGGTCACTGGAAGCGGAACTACCCCAAGTGATTGGCAGATAAAAAGGATGGCAAAGTGAACAAAAGTATATTTGATATACATGTTATTGATGTGTACTTTACTGGTGTTTATAGCAACCCCTCACTATTTGATACTGGATCAGTTGCTAAGAGTAGTAACTCGAAACGGGAGTTGCGGAATATACAGAGACTAGTTAAGGGTGAAGTGACGATGTGTGTTGGAAGTAGTTCCAAGATTGATATGATCATCATCACACACTCCCTATAATTTTGGGATTAGTGTTGAACCTAAATAAAAGTTATTTGGTGTTTGCGTTGAGCATGAATATGATTTGATCATGTTTATTGTAATACGGTTATTCATTTAAGTAAGAGAATAAATTGTTGTTCTGTTTACATGAATAAAACCTTATATGGTTACACACCCAATGAAAATAGTTCGTTGGATCTGATCGTAGTGATACACATAATCATAATATTGAAACCAAAAGATGCAAAGTTAATAATGATAGTGCAACTTATTTGTAGCACTGCCGTTTAGGTCATATTGGTGTAAAGCGCATGAAGAAACTCCATGCTGATGGGCTTTTGGAATCACTTGATTATGAATCAGTTGATTCTTGCGAACCATGCCTCATGGGCAAGATGACCAAGACTCTGTTCTTCGGAACAATGGAGCGAGCAACAGATTTGTTGGAAATCATATATACTGATGTATGTGGTCCGATGAATATTGAGGCTCGCGACAAGTATCATTATTTTCTGATCTTCACAGATGATTTGAGCAGATATGGGTATATCTACTTAATGAAACACAAGTCTGAAACAGTTGAAAAATTCAAAGAATTTCAGAGTGAAGTGGAGAATCATCGTAACAAAAATGAAAGTTTCTAGGATATGATCGCAGAAGTAAAATATTTGAGTTACGAGTTTGGTCTTCAATTGAAACAATGTGGAATAGTTTCACAAACTCATGCCACCTGGAACACCATAGCATAATGGTGTGTGCGAACGTCATAATCGTACTCTATTGGATATAGTACAATCTATGATGTATCTTACCGATCTAGCACTATCGTTTTGGGGTTATGCATTAGAGACAACTGCATTCACGTTAAATAGGGCACCATCAAAATCCGTTGAGACGATGCCTTATGAACTGTGGTTTGGCAAGAAACCAAAGTTGTCGTTTCTTAAAGTTTGGGGTTGTGATGCTTATGTGAAAAAGTTTCATCTCGATAAGCTCAAACTCAAATCGGAGAAATATGTCTTCATAGGATACCCAAAGGAGACAGTTGGGTACACCTTCTATCACAGATCCAAAGGCAAGACATTTGTTGCTAAGAATGGATCCTTTCTAGAGAAGGAGTTTCTCTCGAAAGAAGTGACTGGGAGGAAAGTAGAAAACTTGATAAGGTAATTGTACCTTCTCCCTTATTGGAAAGTAGTTCATCACAAAAATCTGTTCTTGTGACTACTACACCAATTAGTAAGGAAGCTAATGATGATGATCATGTAACTTCAGATCAAGTTACTACCGAACCTCGTAGGTAAACCAGAGTGAGATCCGCACCAGTGTGGTACGGTAATCCTGTTCTGGAGGTCATGTTACTTGATCATGACGAACCTACGAACTATGAGGAAGCGATGATGAGCCCAGATTCCGCGAAATGGTTTGAAGCCATGAAATCTGAGATATGATCTAGGTATAAGAACAAAGTTTGGACTTTGGTTGACTTGCCCGATGATCGGCAAGCAATTGAGAATAAATGGATCTTCAAGAGTAAGACGAACGCTGATAGTAGTGTTACTATCTACAAAGCTAGAATTGTCGCAAAAGGTTTTCGACAAGTTCAAGGTGTTGACTACGATGAGAGCTTCTCACTCGTATCTATGCTTGAGTCTGTCCGAATCATGTTAGTAATTGCCGCATTTTATGAAATCTGGCAAATGGATAAACAAAACTGCATTCCTTAATGGATTTATTAAAAAAGAGTTGTATATGATGCAACCAGAAGGTTTTGTCAATCCGAAAGGTGCTAACAAAATGTGCAAGCTCCAGCGATCCATCGATGGACTAGTGCAAGCATCTCGGAGTTGGAATATACGCTTTGATGAGTTGATCAAAGCATATAGTTTTATACAGACTTGCGATGAAGCTGGTATTTACAAGAAAGTGAGTGGGAGCACTACAACATTTCTGATAAGTATATGTGAATGACATATTGTTGATCGGAAATAATGTAGAATTATTCTGTAAAGCATAAAGGAGTGTTTGAAAGGAGTTTTTCAAAGAAATACTTTGGTGAAGCTGCTTACATATTGAGCTCCAAGATCTATAGAGATAGATCAAGACGCTTGATAAGTTTTTTCAATGAGTACATACCTTGACAAGATTTTGAAGTAGTTCAAAATGGAGCAGTCAAAGAAAGAGTTCTTGCTTGTATTACAAGGTGTGAAGTTGAGTAAGACTCAAAGCCCGACCATGGCAGAAGATAGAAAGAGAATGAAAGTCATTCCCTATGCCTTGGCCATAGGTTCTATAAAGTATGTCATGCTGTATACCAGATCTATTGTATACCCTGCACTGATTTGGCAAGGGAGTACAATAGTGATCTAGGAGTAGATCACTGGACAACGGTCAGAATTATCCTTAGTGAAATAAGGATATGTTTCTCGATTATGGACGTGACAAAAAGGTTCGTCGTAAAGGGTTACGTCGATGCAAGTTTTGACACTAATCTAGATGACTCTAAGTCTCAGTCTAGATACATATTGAAAGTGGGAGCAATTAGCTAGAGTAGCTCCATGCAGAGCATTGTTGACATAGAAATTTGCAAAATACATGAGGATCTGAATGTGGCAGACCCGTTGACTAAAATTCTCTCACAAGCAAAACATGATCACACCTTAGTACTCTTTGGGTGTTAATCACATAGCGATGTGAACTAGATTACCAAATCTAGTAAACCCTTTGGGTGTTGGTCACATGGCGATGTGAACTATGGGTGTTAATCACATGATGATGTGAACTTTCGATGTTAATCACATGGAGATGTGATCTAGATTATTGACTCTAGTTCAAGTGGGAGACTGAAGGAAATATGCCCTAGAGGCAATAATAAAGTTATTATTTATTTCCTTATATCATGATAAAAGTTTATTATTCATGCTAGAATTGTATTAACCGGAAACATAATACATGTGTGAATACATAGACAAACAGAGTGTCACTAGTATGCCTCTACTTGACTAGCTCGTTAATCAAAGATGGTTATGTTTCCTGACCATGAACAAGGTGTTGTTATTTGATTAATGAGGTCACATCATTAGTTGAATGATCTGATTGACATGACCCATTTCATTAGCTTAGCACCTGATCGTTTAGTATGTTGCTATTGCTTTCTTCATGACTTATACATGTTCCTATGACTATGAGATTATGCAACTCCCGTTTACCGGAGGAACACTTTGTGTGCTACCAAACGTCACAACGTAACTGGGTGATTATAAAGGAGCACTACAGGTGTGTCCAAAGGTAGATGTTGGGTTGGCGTATTTCGAGATTAGGATTTGTCACTCCGATTGTCGGAGAGGTATCTCTGGGCCCTCTCGGTAATGCACATCACATAAGCCTTGCAAGCATTGCAACTAATGAGTTAGTTGCGAGATGATGTATTACGGAACGAGTAAAGAGACTTGCCGGTAACGAGATTGAACTAGGTATTGTATACCGACGATCGAATCTCGGGCAAGTAACATACCGATGACAAAGGGAACAACGTATGTTGTTATGCGGTCTGACCGATAAAGATCTTCGTAGAATATGTAGGAGCCAATATGGGCATCCAGGTCCCGCTATTGGTTATTGACCGGAGATGTGTCTCAGTCATGTCTACATTGTTCTCGAACCGTAGGGTCCGCACGCTTAACATTACGATGACAGTTATTATGAGTTTATGCATTTTGATGTACCGAAGTTAGTTCGGAGTCCCGGATGTGACCACGGACATGACGAGGAGTCTCGACATGGTCGAGACATAAATATTGATATATTGGAAGCCTATATTTGGATATCGGAAGTGTTCCGGGTGAAATCGGGATTTTACCGGAGTACCGGGAGGTTACCGGAACCCCCCGGGAGCCATATGGGCCTTAATCGGCTTTAGTGGAAAGGAGAAAGGGGCAGCCCAAGGTGGCCGCGCGCCTCCCCCCTCCCCTAGTCCTATTAGGACTAGGAGAGGTGGCCGCCCCCCCTCTCTCTCTTTCCCCCTCAGGGAATCCTAGTCCAACTAGGATTGGGGGGAGTCCTACTCCCGGTAGGAGTAGGACTCCTCCTGCGCCCTCCTCCTGGCCGGCGGCCCCCTCCCCCTTGGCTCCTTTATATACGGAGGCAAGGGGCACCTCTAGAAACACAAGTTGATCATTGAGATCGTTCCTTAGCCGTGTGCGGTGCCCCCTGCCACCATATTCCACCTCGATCATATCGTTGTAGTGCTTAGGCGAAGCCCTGCGTCGGTAGAACATCAAGATCATCACCACGCCGTCGTGCTGACGGAACTCCTCCTGACGCTTTGCTGGATCGAAGCCCGGGGATCGTCATCGAGTTGTACGTGTGCTAAGAACTCGGAGGTGCCGGAGTAACGGTGCTTGGATCGGCCGGATCGTGAAGACGTACGACTACATCAACCGCGTTGTCATAACGCTTCCGCTATCGATCTACAAGGGTACGTAGACAACACTCTCCCCTCTCGTTGCTGTGCATCACCATGATCTTGCGTGTGCGTAGGAAATTTTTTAAATTACTACGTTCCCCAACACAAACAACAGAAAGGATAAAAAGAAAACTAAAAAACTAGAGAGAGAGAACTAGCCTGACCTCACCTGGCACAGCTCACCTTGAGGCCCAGCCCACCAGGGGCAGCCTCGTCTTCTACCTCTTGCCAGTAGGTAGAGGAGAAGCTGGCCATGGCGCGCCACGCCGGCAGCTGTCTGTCTGGCTTCCCCTCGATGTCCTGGAGGCTCTAGACGAGCGCCACGACACCCCCCTCTTGCTCTCGACCCCCTCCTCCTCCTCCTCTTCTCTCTCTCTCTCTCTCTCGTGATCGACCAAGAGCACCCGAGAGCACCGACGAGCACCACCACGGCCATCGTCCACCCCTCGCCTCGTCGATGCTTCTATAAGAACCGTCGCGCCTTCCTCTTCGTCTCCACCAACCCACGTGACGCTAGGCGCACCATAGCTTCATCCCCGATGCTTTCATCGCTGCTTCTGTCCGGCGATCGCCGCGGTCGATTCGTTGTCGACAACGCATCGCCGACCTCGCTCTCGCGCCGTCGACCCCGCTGTGAGCTTCTACTTCATCTCCCCCTTCTACCCTACTCGCGCATGCCCTCTAGCCATCGAACCACCATGGTCGAAGCTCCCTGTCGTCGCATTTACCGCCGCCGTCGCTAGAGCTCGCGCCGGTCACGCCCGAGATTAAAGCCGAGATCCTCACATCAACAGGAGTCCATAGATCCCCTCCGCAAGCTTCCCCATGCACCACCGCGACTAAACCACCGAGGCCGAACTCCGGCCCGCCGTCTTGCTCCTCGCCACCGCCGTTTCCGGCCACCCCAGCCACTGACTCCGGTCCCGTTGGATGCAGAAGAGCGCCAGGTACGCGTAGAGCCTGTCCGCCGCTCGTTTGGTCGCCGGACGGCAAAACCCGACGCCCTCCACCGTGTGTGTCGTCACCGGCGTCGAGCCGTGGGCCAAGCCCGGCGGGTTTGACCCTGCTGACCAGGGGTTTGACCTCCCTTGGCTGACAGACGTCTCCCAGGCCCCTGTCTAATTATTGTTAGGTTTATTAGTGTTAATTAACTTAGTTGATTAGATGAGGCACTGACATGTGGGCCCAGCCCTGCTGACATTTTAGTTAGGGCTAGCTTAGCACTAATTAACTCGGTTAATTAACTGAGTCACTGACCAGTGGGACCCACTGGTCAGGTTTGACCTGGACCGGCCCTGATGACTTGCTGACGTCACCCAATGTCATGCTGACACAGTATAGGAATTTCTAGATTAAAACTAATTCAGGAAATTCCAGAAAATGACTTAAACTTCAAAAATCCATAGAAATTAATCTATAACTCCAAATGAAATAATTTAGATATGAAAAATGATCAGAAAAATCCAATCTATCTATCTTACTAGTTTCATGCATGTTTAAGCAAGTTAACTTGTTGTTTAGTGCAAAACATGATAAAGCACTATTAAGATCACAAATGAGTTTGAACTTTGAATCTTTGGTTCAAAATAGCTCAAACCCATCTGGTTATAGATGCATTATCCCAACACACTCATTTTACCATGTCATGATCATGCATCATATTGTGCATTGCATTGATTGTTTTCCTTCTCTGTTGCCGGTGGTTGTTTCCTCTCGGTAGACGTGTTCCAGCGATGAGTTCGATGACACCAATGAAGAACTATACTATCTTCAGAAGTGCCAGGTAAGCAGAACCCCCTTGTTCATTCCGATACAATCCCACTCTCTCGCTCCTGCTCTTTTTTACTGCATTAGGACAACAATGATTCAACTCTTACATGCTGCGGTAGTTGAACCCCTTTTCCTCTGCATGACCTATCATTGCCACAGTAAATAGATGAAACCCATTAGCATGAGTAGGAGTTGTTTGAGCCCTGATGTGCCTACTCATTCATGCTTGTTTGTCATGCCTGCTACTATTTATAGTTGAGTCAGGTCTGATTCATCGGGGATGAATTGGAATGGTGATGAACATGTCCTACTGTGTGTGAGCTAAGTGTGTGAACACGATTTGGTAAAGGTAGCGGTGAGAGGCCATGTAGGAGTACATGGTGGGTTGTCTCATTGAAACCGTTCTCAGGAACTAAGTTCTGTGTTTGTGATCCATGAACAGCTACTACCACACATTAGGCTCCGGGTACTCCAAGCTCTCTCGACTTATTAATCAACCCGATCTCTGTCCAGGAGTTGCAACTAGTTTCTGGTGTTTGTAGGATATGTGTTGGGGGGCGTGCATAGCGCTGGCCCTAGGGGTGGGCTATGATGCGGTAGAGACACGAGGCACGGTGTACCGAGACGCCCGTTTGGTGCCTCGGGAACCCTGCTCTCATCGTTTGGGGCCGTGAGCGAAACCCCGACCAGATCTCCTTGCGGATGGAACCCGAATAGGCGATAAACCTGGACTAGAGACTTGTGTGGTTAGTCAGGTTGTGGCCAACTCCCTCGCCAGGCTTCCGCTTGAAGGTTGCCAAGATACACAACGTGTACATGGTGGTAAGTGGAGAGAGCGTGTGTGAATAAGTACACCCCTGCAGGGTTAACATCATCTATTTGAATAGCCGTGTCCGCCGTAAAGGACTTTTGTGTTGCCTGTACAGTTCATAGACAAGTGAAAGTGGATACTCTAAAATGCGCAAGATAAGCGTGAGTGCCATGGATGGCGTTCTCGTAGGGAGACGGGAGCGGATGCATAGTGGTGTATTGATTGGTGAATATGTCGACTCGTTGCGGTAGTAGTTCAGGTTAGCCACTGAGTCAAAGCTGGCTTGCTGCAATTAAACCCCACCATCCCTTTGTTGATAATGATGCATATGTAGTTAGTTCTGATGTAAGTCTTGCTAGGTACATTTATACTCACGTTTGCTTAATTTATGTTTTTGCAGAGAGACTTCAGTCTCGCTAGTAGTTCCGTGTGGACTTCGACGTTTAGCTTAATACCTCAGCTACGTTCTTTTGCCCTCGGCAAGATCTGGTAGATAGTCAGGCTTCTCAGCCTTTTTCATTTGTAGATGTCTATACTCAGACATGTTAAGCTTCGGCATGTGCTATTGCTTGTATGACTTGAATGCTGGGTCATGAGACCCATGTTTGTAATATCTGACTCTTCGGAGTCGTATGAATAAATACTTTGAGTTGTAGAGTTTTGTTGTGATGCCATGTTGTATTTGCACATATCGAGCATATTGTGTGTATGATTTGAAATGCTTGGTATGTGTGGGATCCGACAACCTAGTTGTCTATCCTTGGTAGCCTCTCTTATGGGGAAATGTAGTCTAGTGCTTCCACTGAGCCATGGTAGTCTGCTACAGCCCGGATAACCGGAGTCCTGTTAGCCCAGTTGCTACTGCTCCGGAACACTTAGACTGGCCGGCATGTGTCCTTCGATCATGTGTCTATCCCTTCGGGGAAATGTCATGCAGTGTATTTCAGAGTCCTATTAGCCTGCTACAACCTAGAATCCCGGAGTCCTGCTAGCCTAGTTGCTACAGCCTAAAATCACTCGCTGATGACCGACACATTCGTCGCTGGGTCATGTATGTCTGTCCCTATAAGTTAGTGCCACTTCGGGTTCACGACTAGTCATGTCGGCCCGGGTTCTCTGTCATATGGATGCTAGCGACACTATCATATACGTGAGCCAAAAGGCGCAAACGGTCCCGGGCCAGGTAAGGTGGCACCTGTGGGAATACCATGCGTGAGGCCGCAAAGCGATATGATGTGTTACATGCTAGATCGATGTGGCTTAGGATCGGGGTCCTGACAACTCTCTCAAAGCATGTGGACATGTTTTCGATTTCGGTTTTCGCTTGAGGACAAGTGAGGGTCTAAGCTCGGGGGAATTGATACGTCCATTTTGCATCATGTTTTCTTGCTGTTATTTACAATATTTTTATACATAATAATGCTTTTTGGAGTAATTCTAATGCCTTTCCTCTCATAATTTGCAAGGTACACACCAAGAGGGAGAATTTTGGCAGCAGGAAATCTGGACCTGGAAAAGCTACGCCAGGCCACCTATTCTGCACAACTCCAAACAAGCTGAAACTTCATGGAGATTTTTGATGGATTATTTAAGAATTATTGGAGCAAATAACTACTAGAGGGGGCCCACCAGGTGGGCACAACCCACCTGGGTGCGCCCTAGTGGGCTGTGCCCTCCTCGGTCCACCTTCGGTGCCCATCTTTTGGTATATAAGTCATTTTTACCTAGAAAAAATAAGGGGAGAAATTTCGGGATGGAGTGCCGCCGTATCGAGGTGGAACTTGTGCAGGAGCACTTTTGCCCTCCGACGGAGCATCCCATCTTGGGGAGAGCAATCTCCATCAACATCTTCAACAACACCATCTCCTCTCAAACCCTAGTTCATCTCTTGTGTTCAAAATTGTTACCGGAACTATAGATTGGTACTTGTGGGTGACTAGTAGTGTTGATTACATCTTGTAGTTGATTACTATATGGTTTATTTGGTGGAAGATTATATGTTCAGATCCAATATGCTATTTAATACCCCTCTGATCATGAGCATGTTTATCATTTGTGAGTAGTTACCTTTGTTCTTGAGGTTATGAGAGAAATCATGTTGCAAGTAATCATGTGAATTTGATATGTGTTTGATATTTTGATAGTGCGTATGTTATGATTCCCTTAGTGGTGTCATGTGAACGTCGACTACATGACACTTCACCATATTTGGGCCTTAGGGAATGCATTGTGGAGTAGCAATTAGATGATGGGTTGCGAGAGTGATAGAAACTTCAACCCTAGTTTATGCGCTATTCCGTAAGGGACTGATTGGATCCAAAAGTTTAATGCTATGTTTAGAATTTACTCTTAATACTTTTCACGTAGTTGCGGATGCTTGCGGGAGGGTTAATCATAAGTAGGAGGTTTGTTCAAGTAAGAACAACACCTAAGCACCGGTCCACCCACATATCAAATTATCAAAGTAGCAAACACGAATTAAACCAACATGATGAAAGTAACTAGATGAAATTCCCGTGTACCCTCAAGAATGCTTTGCTTATTATAAGAGACCGTTTTGGCCTATCCTTTGCCTCAAAAGGATTGGGCTACCTTGCTGCACTTTTGTTACTGCTATCGTTACTTGCCCGTTACCAATTTCTTGCTATCAAACTACTTTGCTACTTACAATTTCAGCACTTGCAGACATTACCTTGCTGAAAACTACTTGTCATTTCCTTCTGATCCTCGCTGGGTTCGACACTCTTACTTATCGAAAAGAGCTACAATTGATCCCCTATACTTGTGGGTTATAATACACTAGTATCATATGCATGATACTATATATAGTATATGATACTCCCCACTATATAAGCCTGGCCATAGTGGTGGTATCGTAGCCGACGATATCATGCACTCGGAAATAGCAAGTATGCTGATGTGGCAAAGAATTAAGTATATATAGAGAGGGTTAGAGTAACATATAGGTAGATACCATATCATGTTAAATGCGATGCTAATTTGTGTCATGCATGGCAATAAATATGATCTATGATACTATACTCTATGTATTATACTATGCGCTATAATTAATTAAAGGTAGTATCATACACTAGTATCATATATATATATATATATGCATGATACTAGTATATGACACTCTCCACTATGAGTAGCCTAAGTATATATAGCCTAACTAAAACACCCACATATAGTTGTACTATGGTTTTTGACTTTAATTAATTATATGCACTAAAATGCAATGCAAGGTAAGTGCAAAGAATGACTTAAACATAGCAGATGACCTGAAATGGGCCAGAACGATGTAGCTAGTAACTGACGATTTGTAGTCCGAAGTGCCACATCTCCTTTTGGAAATTATGAACCTTCTTGTGAGATGCTCCGGTATGGAAGGTGCGAGCACCAAAACTCATGCCAAACTTTACTAAAAAAAATCATGCAATCGTGAGAGCACGCGACAGTGACACAATGATTTTTGTTATTTTACGGACTCTATATGCATTTCCTGAAATTAAAATACCAACAAGGCCTATGCCTCTGGCCGCACCCTGCGGCCGAACTGTTTGAACTTTTTCCCATTTCACGCACAATGAATGAAAACTCGCAAAGCAACACACAAATGATCTTGCTAACACGCACGTGTAGTTGCGACTATACATACATACATACATACAAATGAGATATCTTTTTTTGGCATATTCAAAGTTTGAGATTGCTAGCGAGGCCCGCCGCCTGGTAAAATGTAACGAAAAATCAAACCATAGGGTACAATCGTGATTTCTTAC
Source organism: Triticum monococcum (assembly GCA_034509565.1). Lineage (NCBI taxonomy): Eukaryota > Viridiplantae > Streptophyta > Magnoliopsida > Poales > Poaceae > Triticum > Triticum monococcum. The sequence continues at coordinate 93,953,315 of CM067845.1, read as the reverse complement.
CATGGAACAAAATTGGAGGCAAAATGATGAACTCATGTTTTCATTCAAACAAAAATATGATGTTAGGTAATGTAAATGTTTTCAAATAGCACACAGTTCACTCACGAAAGCCGTGTGTCCACTAAACCGTGGCTGATGCCCCCCTTTGCCACGCGCGCAATCTGAGTCGTGCATTCTGATTGGCCAGAACCCAAACCCCACGGATTGTACGTCTGCACCGTTGGATTCTCCTTGATCAAACGGCGATCCTCATCCCTTTTGACAACACATGTAAATGTTTTCAAATAGCCCCTCACAAAAAAATATTTTCGAATAGCACACGGTTCACTCATGAAAGCTGTGTGCCTACCAAACCGTGGTCGATGCACCCCCTTTGCTGAGCGCGCGATCTGAGTCGTGCATTCTGATTGGCCAAAACCCAAACCCCACAGTTCATACGTCTGCACCGTTGGATGCTCTGAGATCAGACGGCAATCCTCATTCCCTTCCACAGGAAATGCAGAACAGCTAGGAATTGATTTATATGCTAAAATGCATGGTAAATGCCAAAAAAATGTCTTACATATAGCACACGAGACCTGAAGTGCACCAACAAGTCAAACTCGTGGTATAATTGTGATTGCTTTATGTGGGGAAAATTTAGAGGCGAAACGATGAACTCACATCTTCATTTCAAAATTAGTACGTCTTCATTTCAAACAAAATTATTCTCCTTGTGCACACGAGCACTTAGAGGCAACCGTTTGCATAGGCCTTTCCGCGCGCGCGGCGATCGGGGATATTTTTCACCCTTTTCACCTAGGCCGCCAACACCCCCCCCATCGTCCGCCCGCGTTTCACTCAACTAGTCCACCCAATCTCCATCACTGGCTCCCCCTCCCCCAGATCCACAGCAGAACCCTCTCTGGCACCGCCGTGCTCAACCCTGCTGTGTGCCCGCTCTTCGGCGTCAAGCCTACCTCCACTATCATTCCCAACACGCGGTGGCCCGCGCCTTGCCCTCTTCGTTTGCTCGCCAGCCACCCTCGAGCATATCGATGCAGTAACCCTCGCCTCTCCTATGGTCCGGCCGGGTTTGCATTAAGATGCATGTTAGTTACTGCTCTCCATCACGGTGAGGCATATTTCCTCGCAATCCCTCTTCCTATTTCGTTCCATATGTTCCCAAATTGGCTATAAAATAATGAAGAGCGTATATATGTTCATTATCTACCTTCCTTACTACATATAAGTTGTATTTGTTCCAATAAGTTACTGCCTATTTACTGACCGTGGGCGCCCGAGTCACACAAACTTAACAAATTAGCCGTACATTTTCTAAATTATTGCATGGCATGTTTAGAAAGCTTGATACCAAGTTGTTAGTTTTATGCTTATCCACCTTTCCTGAGTTTTGCATGTGTTCTCTATAGATACCGAGTAGCAGCAACAACACTCATGCTTCAGGTGATGTATCTTCATCTGATTCGGACAACCCTAGGTCTTCAGCAGATTGTGAGGGATCAAGGAAGCCCACACACCAGCCTACAGGTGTATATGAAGTAACCGAGATTGATTTAAAGTCTTGGCCACCAACTAAACCAGATAAAGCACGCACGAGGTTTAGGAGTGTGTGTGGATTTGTTGGAAGGGCAAGGCTCAATATTAATCTGCCGGGGTTTCGAAAGGCTGACGCAGAAACACGGCGAAGGACAGTCCGGGAGATCATGGATCACTTCAACGTTCCAGAGCAGTGGAGAATGCAGGTGGAACATGCTGCACTGAACAAGGCTAGGGATGCTTGGAGAAACTGGAAACACGTGTTGTACAAGAAGTACTTGAGTGAAGGCAAGGACCCAATCCCCGCATACCCCCAAATTACAAAGGTAGACTGGGTAGAATTCAAAAGGGTCAGGACAACTAAAGAGTTTGCTGAGAAGAGTTTCAAGCAATCGAAACTTTAGAAGAAGAACATACACCCCCATCGTATGGGTGTGGCAAGATACTACGGCATGAAACTGATATGGGACCAGGAGGACAAAGAAGTAGTAGCGGCGGGTGGGAATCCGGCCTTTAGTGAAATTAGGGGCCAATGGGCTAGAGACTACTTGCAAGCACATGCAAAGAGGCGTGATGACGAAACTTATTACTTTGAAAACTCACGTGATGCCGAACTATATCAAGTGATGTTAGAGGCTTCCAAGATCCCTGAAAGGTTCTACAGGAACTCAGGGCCATGTGACATTCTGTCCATTGCTCTGGAAACAAAAGACCCCCCTGGCTGTGCAAGGGGTCTAGGTGTTAATGTCCCGCACAAGAGGGCTTTCACACTCAGCAAAGAAGAGAGGTTCAGCATGAAAAAATGCAAGGAGTGAAATGAAGCAGAATGCATTGTATGAAAGGTTGAGGAAGGAGATTTATCCGACTGTTCAAAGGGATGTTGATGAGTCAATGATGATGCAGAAGACTCTAACACTAACAGATAGCCAGCAGATGGGACGGGAGGCGGGCATGGAGGATGTTGCTTATTGCGTGACAACACTGCACGAGAGTAGTTGTGCATCAGCTGACCCCTGCGACACTGAGACTGCAGCTGCTCGTGATGATGCTATATCTGATCTATCTGGAATGAAAGACAGACTGAAGGGCATTCTTACACATTATGAAGGTACATTAAAATGTGCAACAGCTTGGGTTTGCCCACCCTTCTTAGAAGATGGCCTCTTGTTGGACAATGTGCCATTGAAGTCGGGCTGTGTGAAGTGCTACGTGACTGAAGTAAAGCCTGGATTCAATTAATTTTCCTTGAAGAATGTCCTAGGAGACTTCGATGAGCAAAGGACCTTGGAAGAAACACTGTTACATCACATCTAGTGGCCACGAAAGGAAATAGAGTTCATCGATGAGATCCCTGAAGCCCCGCCAAGAGCAACCACTGTCACCCCTCAACCGGTGACACTCTCCTTGCCACGGCAGCTCTCGCGGGCTGATGCATCAACCTGTGATCAGCCAGCCCGACTTTGTGGTGTACATGCCATGTCATCCTCTGCCCCAAAGTAGCCAGTGGAAAGGCCTACAACTGTTGAAGACGCACCACCGGTTCAGATGCCGGCCACTGAAGCAGCAGGGGGAGACCTAGCTGCCACACATGCTCAGCAGACCAGCCTGGTGGAACGGACTGCTAAGCATTCTGATGCTTCGGAACCGCCTGCTAAGCAGTCTGTAGGTCCAGAACCGACTGCTCATCAGTCTATCGGTCCACAGTCGCGTGATCAACATACCAATGCGTCAGCACTTCCTGCTCAGCAAACCAACATGTTGGCACGGCCTCCTCAGCACATTGACAAGTTGGCACCACCTGCGCAGAAACCCAACATAGCTTCAATGCATGGTCAGCAGTCCGATGCTTCTACTCCTACATCCCAACAGTCTGTCACAGTAGCACCGCCAGCTCAGCGGTCCGGCATAGATAAACCGTTTGCTAAGTAGTCTGTCCAAGCATCACCGTCTACTCGGCAGTCTACCTTCCAGGCAACTAGACATTTTGCCAGAAATGCTTCAAGTACCAAGAAGGAAGTGGCCAAAAAGGCTACACCCCCGAGGAAGCACAACGGGAAAGTGAAGAGGAAAGAGAACGATTTCCTCTTACTTAAAGCACTCATCACCCAGAACCAAATTAACAGCAGGTTGTTCGAATCGGGGAGTAATATTATTTCTGACGGCATGGATGATGAAGAAGTATGTTTATTGCTTGCTAAAAGTAAAGCAGACGTACTTGAAGCACGCAATTACGTCCATGGACAGCCATTTCTTGTTGGCGAATGCTTTGATGAGTGCAACTCCAGTTGCCGTGAGTTACATGAATATTGCATGGATCAAATGTCAGCAGGTCTTCATGGTTTGCTAGTCCACTACAACAGAGATCATTTCCAACACGATGTTGGTTCCATCAATGTGAGTTTCGAGGACTTACATATCTTCTTCAATTTCAACGTGCTCGATGCTACTCTTGTTAGATGCCTGATTTTGTAAGTACTAAACAAACTCTGATCAACTTCTCCATACAAGGCTATAAATGATAAACAACTAACTGCATTTTATTCCTCTCAGGGGATTGAACGCGTAGATAAGAAAAAGGGAGAGTGTGTATTTCATAGATCCTGAATTAGCAAATGGCACAACAATACATGGTAAGGACCTACGGGACTGGGCCATTAACACGGTCATCCGTGTCATTGAAAACACGTCCCATGCAGAATCATTTCTCTGGCCATATCATGAACGGTAAGTCAAGTAAACAACCATGCATACACTGATTGTCTTTGAGATTTCAACATAATTCGTAAGTTCATGGCTTTCTTAATATGTAGCAATCATTGGATATTGGTATTCATTGTTCCAAACAAGAACATAGTTTACTACATCGATTCTCTCAGAGAGTCAACAAACGCTCAGGATCTGACGCATCTTCAACAATTCATGGATAGGTATTGAATTCTATGATGTTGAAATTAATTTGCATTCATATCTGGTTCAATAATTTTGTTGTCAAAATTCATCATCCTTTGCATTGTGCTCTCATTGTGGAAAACTAAACCAAGGAACCTGTTCAAGAGGGAACTACCTGTGCAGCACGAGATCGTTTCTCCGGTAACACACTGAAATCCGTTATTTTTGGAAAATTTGTCCAATAGTCTGCAAATACCTTTTCTTACGCTAGTCAAATGTTCAAGCTTCTAAATAAACCTCTTTCTATTTTGTAGAAAGAAAAAATAATGCATCTAACACTGGTTAGGTTGTTCCTAATAGGACAAATACATGACTAATTCTGTACAAAAAAATTTAGTGTCCTCAGCAAGAAGCAGGGACCAACCTTTGTGGATACTGTGTTTGCAGACACATGATCTCCATCTGCAAATCTGCTGATAGTTGTGATGATCCTCGCGAATTAGTACGAGTAAGTCTATCTTAATTAATATCTTCTATTCCGCTCATATGGCACATTCTGATCTTAAAAATACTGCAGCTCATCTTAAAACCGAGGACCCCTGAACCGCTCTCGGCTGGTGAATTGCAGATAGTTTGGAGATTTATCAGCGACTTCTTCCTAGATCACTACATCAATCCCACTGGTGATAATGAAGATTTCAGCATGCCTTCTCCTGAAACATTGAGTAAGAGTTAGCCGCTAAACATATACGCATGGATCCATTGTTTTCCATCTGATGACGTCTTCGTATTTCATAAACTATGATTAATTATGTAATGCATATATGTGTGGACAAATCATTGGAATTTAGCTACCATATGTTCAATTGCAATTGTTGCAAAATGTGATGAATGTTCTTCCTATGGACACTATTTGTTCAATTGAATATTGTGGCGAATTTGCTTTTTGCGTGCCAATTCAAAATGGGATATTTTTGTTTATTTGTTCAATTGAATATTGTGGCGAATTTGCTTTTTGCATGCCGATTCAAAACGTGATATTTTTTTATTTGTTCAATTGAATATTGTGGCAAATTTGCTTTTTGCATGCCGATTCAAAATGGGATATTTTTGTTTTAACCTAGCAATTGCTTCGCACACGGTTCAACTAAATGAGTGTGTGTGATCCACATCGGAAAGCATACGTCAATCGTACCAGAACCGTCGGTGATACACAGCAGATCGCAAATGATTTGCAGAGCTACTACGTGTGTGTAGGGTCTCCGGAACCATTTGTGATATCGCGTTATCACACACGAGAATTCGGAGTAAACCGTGCCCAATGTAAAATACAATCCCAGTCTTAATTTTTCAGGAAATGTGTGGGATCCCAAACAAAAAGCACACGTCACTATTGCGGCAACCGTCGGTGATACCCCACAAATCACAAACGGTCTGCAGCACTTGTATGTGTGCGAAGGGGCTCCTGCACCGTTTGTGATAGAACATTATCGCAGACGGTAATTGTTGGGAAACATGTGCGGTGGAGTCTTGCATGGCAGATGGGTTACGCAGAAAACTCGTGTGTGATGGGGCACAAATCGCACACAGTTCATATGTTGGCCCATGTGCCTTACATACTGTTTCCCAAATGGTTCATTACGACAGACCGTATGGTTTCACTGCGTGATTAGAAACATTTAATCACCAATACCACACGTGCGAAAGAATTTAGTGTGTGCTGCATCGCACATGATTACATTTTGGAAGGCATCTGGATCATTGCTCCATATCCCCGACGGTTTCTGGGTCATGTGGGAAGGACATCCTATCGCCCACACTTACTTAGCGACGGTCCCAAATGTCGTCGCCGAAAGGGGTTAAAAACCGTTTGTATAGCACCAACGCGTACCAGTATAGTGATATGTGAGTCACGTTGATGAGTAATTATGCTTTAGTAAGAATATTGGTGTTAAGGTTTGTGATTCCCTATGCAAGCATGAAAGTCAATAGTTATGCAATGAAATTACATCCTACTTGTGGTGCATTATTCGGTGTTAGTTATGCTTAATGCTCACTTATCAGATTTTTTTGTTTCTTGGTTGGATGCTTCTCAATCTTTTGCTAGCCTTCATTTGCAATAAGTATGATCACTACTTGTGCATCCAAAATCCTTTAAACCAGTTTTTGCCACAAGAGTCCACTAAACCTAGCTATATGCGGTATTATTTTGCTGTTCTAAGCAAATTTGTATGTGCCATCTCTAATTTTCAAAATAAATTTCTCTTTTGTGTGCTCCTACCACTCATGAAACGGTAGGGGGTGGCTGATATATTTCCATGCTAGATGTGTTATTCTCAAGATGAGTGTTTATTCACTTATCATTGCACGAGAGTACGACAAAGGTATTAGGGATGCCCGGTCCTAAAATGAAAAATGAATTTACTTTATGTTGTCAAATAATAAATTCCTTGGAAAGTGTTGGTATAGACGACACCCATGGATTCGGTTAGCCGTGGAATGTGAAAGTATGGTGGAAAAAGGAATAAACTTTCTTTTTTGTTTGGGAACCGCCTATGATATATCTAGCATGGAAAGTATTGGGAACTACTCGATCATTTTCGTTGACAGGAAAAGCATGCCCCCCAAAATGTTTTATCTCTATCTTTTTCGCTTTGAGCTCTAGCACCTCTACAAATCCCCACTTCCCTTCGCGTAGGGCCTTTCTATTTACTTTATGCAATTTTTATTTTTACTTGAGTCTCCATCTTCTCTTATAAAGCACCAACTAAGGGGCACTATGATCGTACTTGAGCATTGGGTGTAGCTAATATGCGAGTGTGTGTAACATCCCAATTTTCAATTTGGATGTTATACATAGGTCATCATATGCATATCATATTTTATTTGCATTTTGGTTGTGATCCTAGAAATCTTAAGCAACTCAACGACCCAAGGAGAGAGTTAGGGATTTCATAAATTTTCATATTTGAATTTTCTCAAATTTGAAAAGAGGATCAATTTGATTTTAATTTTTTTTCTCCAATTATTTCCAATATTAAAATAAAAGAGTGAAGATAATATGACTTCTTCAAAAGAGAGGAATAGTGGAGGAGAAAATTTTAAAATCAAATTTATATTTTATTTGAATTTAGAAAAATGTGCATTTTTGAAAATTGCATTTTTAGGCCAGAAAAATGTTCACTTTGTTCTAAATAATAGGTTTAGACGGTGAAAATAGTTTCTGGTATTTTTAGATTTTTTTTATATTTTATTAGGATTTTCTTCAGGCGAAATTTTATTTTAAAAAAACTTCCCGCCCGCCTGAGCCGAAGGCCGAGCCGAGCAGGCTGGCCCACTCTCGCGCCGCCTTCCTCCCGCGCAAGGAGACCTAGCCGCCGCCGCCCGAGTCCGGCCGAGGCACGACTCCCGGTCTGACCCGGCACCCCCTCGCCCAAGACAGCGTCGCCGCCCCCCCCTTTAAAGCCGCCGACCCCGCCACCTCCTCCCCACCTCGCCCTGACCGCAGCCACCGCCGCCCGCTCGCTGCCGCTGCTGCCGCCACTGCACGTTGCCGCCACCGCCGACCCGCGCCGCAGCCGCACTTTGCTTCGCCGGAGCTGCCGTTCGAGGGAAACCGCCGCCGCCCCCCGGTTTTTCGCCGGTTTTAGGTATAAAACCTAGATCGGTTTTTTAGGGTTTTATCTGTTTTACTTTTTGGTTCGACGGTTTAGATCGGTTTTTTTGGGGTTCGCTAGTTAGTGAACATTTACTATTTAGCTTCTTTAAACGAACATGCTCGTTCGTTTGGTTCTATTAGCGAATGTTCATTCGATAGGTTTTTCTTTTTATTTTATTTTCAACCAGGGACCTATCCGTGATTACTTTTCTCATAGATTAGTCCCTAATCTTCAAACCCTCGCAACTTTTTGCTCGCTTGTCCGAATCCAGTGAAACCAACGAAAAAATATTCGTATTGTTCCCCTCTTTCTAGATAATCAACTTGAACATGGTTTTGACAATTTAAAATTTGGTTTCAAGAAGATTTGAATTCAAACTTCTTTTGATCGTAGTATGAGTTTCGTTGCTCTGATTGGATTGATTCTTTTTGCAAATCGAAGCTCTTCAGTTGGGATCTTTTTATTTGAGTTTTACCCTTGCATCTTATGCCTGAGTGCTTATGTGTGTTATTGTTTGTTCATGATAGAGTTTCCGGAGTGTGAAGCATGCTTCTACGAGTCACTAGGGTTTTCAGATCGTCAGCAAGGCAAGTAACACTTTGATCATACCCTTTATTACCCTGTTTTATGCACTAGTTTCAATCCTCAAACACTGCATGGTTAGGACTTGAACACTTGTGGGTATTGGGAAGTAGTGATGAGGTAGAACCTATTGTCTTTATTTTCAAACCCTGGGAGTTACTTCTACGTTATGCTTATATTGCTATGATATGATCGTAGACGTGGTTTGGTTTGAGTGATCCATGATAGATGTGAGAGTTTCAATTAATGGGGTTAAACTTAAGGTGGATACTTTAATACACATCTGGGTGGATTGGTTGAGGCACCCTGGAGCACCCTGTGGTTGTCCGGGCACCTGGAGCAATCCAGTGTTGTCCTGGGATACCCCAGAGTACCCGTGTGATCATCCTATAGTTTGCCACCCAGGCTCAAAGGGATCATAAGATTATTCATGCGGGAAACTTCTGTGTGCAGCCACAAGCCATTATGGGCTCTGGCATAATTGAGTATGTTGTGTGACCTCTTTAAGTGGTAGGCTAGTAGATGTAGGGGATGTGGGTGGTACTGTCTACCTAGAGTAAAGAGTTAATACTTTTGAAAGACTGTTTCTTGGTCATCTGTTTCTCAAACACCATGTAGTGTGAGAAATCCAACGAAGGAGATCGAGTCTTGTGGGGAAAAGTGTGCAAACCTCTACAGAGTGTATAAACTAATCATGGTTAGCCGTGTCCCCGGTTGTGGACATCTTGAGTATCTGGTACTTGAATTATTGATTTGATCTCATCACTAAATTTAATTAATTTTTTGGGTTGATGATTATTTAATTTGGGATTCAGTTGGAGGAACCTTCTCAATGTTTTCAACAAACTTTGTAGTTAAATAAAATATATTCCTTTGTTGTAGGAAAAAACTAGCTTTCTGCAAAAATAGCCATAGAGCCTCCACCAGCCAAATATGCATATAGTTATAGTTGTTGCATGTTCATTGTTTTATAGTGCTATCTTGCCAGCATATTCCATGTGCTGACCTACACATGCTGCAATGTATTATGTTGGAGAGTTTTCAGATGATGAGTAAGGTGTGCTAGGTCATTGTCATGCACTCAGCTATGTCGTTGGAGTTGATGGACTCATTTACCTTCGAAGCTTCCGCTGTTATCTTATTTTAGATGGCCCTCAGCCATATTATTGTAAGAAGTACTCTCTTTGAGACATTCGATGTAATAAGTGTGTGATTGAACTCTGTTATAATTCCGCGAGTACTGTGTGTGTCAGCATTACCGATCCAGGGATGACACTTATACACAGAGATTTAACCGTTTGAGGTCGGATCGCTACAAGATGGTATCTGAGCACACGCTAACTGTAGGTCACGAACACTAAGATGAGCCATAGGACACTTTTCTCTACTCATTTTTGACTCTTCTCCTCTTTCCACTCTCTAGATGGCGGACCCAAGGAACAAGGTTGCTCAACCGCATGAAGCCACCCCTTTTGGACGACACTTGAAGGAAGCCACTAGATACCTGAATATCGGAATGCCAAGCTTCACAGGGACCTACACCGCCACTCTACAGGAAGAAGAGCGCTGGACAGTTCGAGTACATGTTTCAGGAAGGACATTCACACCAGTTACTGAGACCATAGAGTTTTCCTTTGATGCACCAACCTGGAGTCTAGGAAAGAGCATGGCAGCTCACATCGCCATGGGACGCATCGGCGAAGTTTACCACAAGGATCTTAAGGACACCATCTACCAGATATGTGGACGCCGAGATGAGCAATGGGAGATGATTTGCACCAGGAGGGACAAGTCCATTGCAGCCTACATCCAGGAGTTAAACCAACACATTCGTCGTCAGGAGAACCAGATGTGCGCCAGCATGATAGACCTGAAGAAGGTGATGACCAGGAACATTGAGCTAGAAGAGGAACTCAAGTCTACACACGATGGATATGAAGAGGAAATTGCAGTACTACTGAAGAAGAATGAAGACATGAAGAAGAAGCTAGGAATATTCATGGGAGACCTTGCACCAGGAAGTGACGACCATCCCGAAGACTACATCATCGTCGACAACACCGACTCCGACCCCGACAGTGATGATGATTATGAAGACGTAGCTGGAGCAGATATCATGGAGTCTTCTTCCAATCAAAAATTTTAGTCGACCACCATATTATCAGTAGTATTCCCCCTTGTATATAGTAGTAGTCCGAGTATTTTGTAACGGTAGCTAGATCGATTGTATGCCCTTGTTTGAATTGAGTGGTGTGATATGAATGTGTTTGTCTCATGTGCATATGGGTAGTGATTTTCCCCTTAGACCTCACTCTATTATAATCTATCCCCTCTAAACCTATCAGATGCCTCCGAGACGTGACCCCGGATTTGTCTTCCCACCGGAGCTCACCCAGTTGATCCAACAGTAGAATGCCTTGATGCAGCTACTAGTCCAGAACCAAGGAAACAACAACAACAATAACAACCCAACCACCACCTCCTCCAGTTGACAACTTAGCTCATTTTCTGAGGTTAAACCCGCTGGTGTTCTCCAGTAGCACCGAGCCGCTTGTTGCTGATGACTGGCTCCACGGGATTGGAAGGGAGCTGACCACCATAGGTTGCACAGATGCTGAGAAGGTGCACTTTGTCGCACATCAATTGGATGGACCAGCAGCCTCATGGTGGGAGAATTACACAACCACTTTTCCCATAGTCAATGTCACATGGGATCAGTTTCAGCAAGCTTTCCACACAGCCCATGTCTAAACTAGAGCAATGAGTATGAAGAAGCATGAGTTTCACAACTTACGCCAGGGAAATCATACTGTGGGGTAGTACGTGGATGGGTTTAGTAAGTTAGCCCTCTATGCCCCAGATGATGTGACCATAGATACCACAAAGCAGGAGAAGTTTATGGAAGGGCTGAATGGTGAGCTGAGTATGCAATTGATGGTGGAAACATTCAATATCTACCAGGATTTGGTAGATAGGGCCCTTATGATTGAAGGCAAGCAGCAACAGATAGAGAGCCGCAAAAGGAAGTATGGACAAGGCAAGTACGATTCTGGAGCTCAGCAGAAGCCTCGTTTTACCCCAAACTCGGGAGGACACACTCATAACCATGGAGGCCATACTCATAATGGAGGGAGTTCGCATAACCACAATGGCCCTATGAATGGGAATGGGAATGGGAATGGAGAAAGCAACGGACAGAATCGTTCCAACCCAGCAACACCCGCCAGGAAGGATCTAAGTCACATTACTTGTTTCAAGTGCGGGAAGACTGTACACTACGCCACTGAATGTCCTGAAGCAAAGAATAGAAATGGTAATGGCAGCTCAGGGAAGAAGCCAAACCCTTTCACCAGAGGTTAGGTGAACCACATCAACGTGGAGGAGGTTCAAGATCAGCCTGACATAGTGATTGGTAAATTTTTGATTAAGTCATTTACCCCAATCGTTCTTTTTGACACTGGTGCATCGCATTCATACGTATCAAGGGGATTTGTGGACAATTTTAAGTTGCCAACCTTAGCCCTTAGGTCACCTATGTTAGTAAGCTCGCCAGGAGCAGAGTATATGGTCAGCCGATGGTGTGATTGGTTACCCCTAACCATTGGTAGCCACGTTTTACCCTCAGACCTAATAATTTTGGAGTCCCAAGGATTGGATATAATATTAGGCATGGATTGGTTATCAAAGTATGGAGGAAACATCGACTGTGCTAGTAAGTCAATTTTACTCACCACCTCGGAGGGAAAGAGGATCAAGTACGTGTTTAGGCATGCGCCAAGGAGGACCCAAGTGAATTCTCTCTCGAGAGTTGTTCAGGAAGAAGTGCCTATTGTGAAGGATTACCCAGATGTATTTCCAGAGGAGTTACCAGGCATGCCGCCAGATCGAGACATAGAGTTTTTGATAGAGTTGTTGCCAGGCACCGGACCAATATTGAAGAGACCGTATCGGATGCCCGCAAATGATCTGGAGGAAATTAAGAAGCAGATTGAGGAGTTATTGGAGAAAGGTTACATCCGACCAAGTTCGTCACCTTAGGGAGCCCCAGTGCTCTTAGTTGAGAAGAAGGATGGATCTTTGAGAATGGTTGTTGATCATCGGGCTTTGAACGAAGTGACGATCAAGAACAAGTACCCACTACCGATGATCAATGATTTGTTTGACCAGTTGCAAGGTGCTAAAGTGTTCTCCAAGATCTACCTTTGATTAGGATACCACCAGTTGAAGATCCGAGAACAGGATATACCTAAGACAGCTTTTACCACAAGGTACGGGCTATATGAGTACACGGTCATGTCATTTGGATTGACTAATGCCCCTGCCTATTTTATGAGTATGATGAACAAGGTATTCATGGAGTTTTTGGATAAGTTTGTTGTGGTGTTCATTGATGATATTTTGGTGTACTCGAAGAATGAAGAGGAACACAAGGAACACTTGCGATTAGTTCTCGAGAAGCTCAGGGAACATGAGCTATATGCCAAGTTCAGCAAGTGTGAGTTTTGGTTGAAGGAAGTTGGATTTCTTGGACATGTTATATCAGGAGAAGGTATAGCCGTAGACCCTACGAAGGTTCAGTCTGTCATTGAGTGGTTGGCACCCACCTCAGATGGAGAGATCGGAAGTTTTCTGGGACTCGCGGGATATTACAGGAGGTTCATTGTGAATTTCTCCAAGATTGCGAAACCCATGACAGAGTTGTTGAAGACGGACACCAGGTTCAAATGGACCCAAGATTGTGAGGCCAATTTTCAGGAGTTGAAGAAATGTTTGGTTACAGCCCAGTGTTGATCCTTCCGAATATATGCAAGGATTTCCAAGTTTATTGCGATGCTTCTCGCCTAGGACTTGGAGGTGTACTTATGCAAGACGGAAGAGTTGTTTCATATGCCTCATGATAGCTTCGACCTCATGAGTTGAATTATGCCACACATGATTTGGAGTTAGCAACCGTAGTGCATGCGCTCAAAACCTGGAGACATTTTCTGATTGGAAATAGATCTGATGTGTACATGGATCACAAGAGTTTGAAGTACATTTTCACACAGAAGGAGTTGAATCTTAGGCAGAGGAGATGGTTGGAGCTCATAAAGGATTACGATATGAAGTTGCATTATCATCTAGGAAAGGCCAATGTCATAGCAGATGCGTTGAGCTGCAAGAGTTATGCCAATAGCCTCGTATGCGGAGGATTACCGCAGGAGTTAGTAGACAATCTCAAGGAACTTCGTTTGGAGATAGTTGCAAGAGGTTTTGTTGCAACAATGGAGTTTCAGTCTAAATTATTGGAAAAGATTCGAGAAGCTTGGAAGGATGATAAGGAAATTGCTGAGATAAAGGAGAAGATGAGCAAAGGAAAAGCCAAAGGTTTTCGTGAGGATGAGCACGAGATTTTATGGTTTGAGGATCGTGTTTATGTGCCCAATGACCCAGAGATCAGGAAGTTAATACTTCAGGAAGCTCATGACTCGCCATACTCGATTCACCCCAGAAACACCAAAAATGTATTTGGATTTGAAGGAACGTTTCTAGTGGACAGGTATGAAGAAGGATATTGCCGAGTATGTAGCAGCATGTGATGTATGTTAGAGAGTAAAGGTAGAACATCAGAAGTCAGCCGGATTATTATAGCCTATGCCGATACCTGACTGTAAGCGGGATAAACTTGGCATGGACTTTATCACCGGATTACCCAGGACACGATCGGGATATGATTCTATCTGGGTTGTAGTTGATCGTTTGACCAAGGTAGCACACTTTATCCCAGTGAAAACCACATATACAAGCGCGAAGTTGGCCAAGATATATATGAACAGGATCGTATGTCTGCATAGAGTTCCGAGGACCATCTTATCAGATAGAGGGACACAGTTTACCTCAAAGTTTTGGAATCAGCTGCACCAGACTTTGGGTACCAGGCTAGAGTTCAGTACAGCCTTTCATCCATAGACAGATGGACAGACCGAGAGAGTCAATTAGACTCTAGAGGACATGTTTAGAGCTTGTGCGCTAGATTATGGATCTAGTTGGGATGACAATTTACTGTATGTAGAGTTCTCATACAACAACAGTTATCAGGCTAGTTTGAAGATGGCACCTTTCGAATCCTTATATGGAAGAAGGTGTAGGACACTGTTAATGTCGGATGAAGTTGGAGACTGTCAATTGTTTGGACCAGATTTGATCAAAGAGTCTTAAGAGAAGGTAAAGTTGATTCGTGGTAGGCTGAAGGTAGTTCAGTCCAGGCAGAATAGTTATGCCGATACTAAACGCAAGGAGGTAGTCCAAGGTTGTCAAAATTGTGATTCTGTTAGACGATTCTACGACTTTATGATCCAAACTAACCCCTATGATTCTACGACTTTAGTTCTTAGAATCTACGTTTCTACGATCCTGATAGTGAAGATTCTACGATTTGCGATCCTACCATCGAAGCTCTGATCCGATTCAAAATCACGATTCTGACAACCTTGAGGTAGTCTATGAAATTGGAGACAGGGCATATCTTCGTGTGTCACCACTCCGAGGACTTAAATGATTTGGAGTAAAGGGAAAGTTAGCCAGGAGATTTGTAGGACCATACCGAGTTCTGGAACATATGGGAGAGGTTGCCTACAAATTGGAGTTACCCAAAGGATTGTCAGGAGTTCACGATGTGTTTCACGTTTCCCAGTTGAAGAAGTGCCATGCTGAGATGGCCGGTATTCCTCTAAGAGATACAGTGCCCCTGGAAGCAATTCAGTTGGAGAGTGATCTGACATATGAGGACAAACCTGTAAAGATTATTTAGTTTGCCAGCCGAGTTACCCACAGCAAGGTTATCAAGTTTTGCAAAGTTCAGTGGAGCTACCATACCGAGGATCAAGCCACCTGGGAGCGAGAAGAAGACCTACAAAAAGACCACCCATACCTATTTTCTAGCCAACCCGAATCTCGAGGGCGAGATTCATCTTAAGGGGGGTAGGTTTGCAACAACCCAATTTTCAATTTGGATGTTATACATAGGTCATCATATGCATATCATATTTTATTTGCATTTTCGTTCTGATCCTAGAAATATTAAGCAACTCAAGGACCCAAGGAGAGAGTTGGGGATTTCATAAATTTTCATATTTGAATTTTCTCGAATTTGAAAGGAGGATCAATTTGATTTTAATTTGTTTTCTCTCCTATTATGTACAATTTTAAAAATAAAAGAGTGAAGATAATATTACTTCTTCAAAAGAGAGGAATAGTGGAGGATAAATTTTTAAAATCAAATTTATATTTTATTTGCTATTTTATTTGAATTTAGAAAAAATATGCATTTTTGAAAATTGCATTTTTAGGCCAGAAAAATGTTCACTTTGTTCTAAATAATAGGTTTAGACGGTGAACATTGTTTCTGGTATTTTTAGAAGTTTTTTATATTTTATTAGGATTTTCTTCGGGTGAAATTTTATTTATAAAAAAACTTCCCGACCGACTGGGCTGAAGGCCCAGCCGAGCAAGCCGGCCCACTCCCGCGCCGCCTTCCTCCCGCGCGGGGAGACCGAGCCGCCGCCGCCGCCCGAGTCTGGCCGGGGCCCGACTCCTGGTCCGACCCGACGACCCTCGCCCAAAACAGCGCCGCCCCGCCCCCTTTAAAGCCGCCGACCCCGCCGCCTCCTCCCCACCTCGCCCCGACTGCAGCCTCCGCCGCCTGCCGCCCGCCACTGCTGCACGCTGCCGCCGCCGCCGACCCGCGTCGCCGCTCGGTGCTGCCGTCCCGTGTCGCCGCCGCACTTTGCTTCTCTGCAGCCGCCGTTCACCGGAAACTGCCGCCGCCCACCGGTTTTTCGCTAGTTTTAGGTATAAAACCTAGATTGGTTTTTTTGGGGTTTTATCGGTTTACTTTTTGGTTTGACGGTTTAGATCGGTTTTTTGGGTTCTCTAGTTAGCAAATGTTTACTATTTAGATCATGTAAACAAACAAGTTCATTCATTTGGTTATGTTAGCGAATGTTCGTACGATAGGTTTTCTTTTTATTTTATTTTCGGCCAAGGACCTATCTACGATTACTTTTTTCATAGATTAGTCCCTGATCTTCAAACCCTCGCAACTTTTTGCTCGCTTGTCCAAATCTAGTGAAACCAACGCCAAAATCTTTGTCTTGTTCACCTCTTTCCAGATAATCAACTTGAACATGGTTTTGACAATTTAAATTTTGGTTTCAAGAAGATTTGAATTCGAACTTCTTTTGATCGTAGTATGAGTTTCGTTGCTCCGATTCGATTGATTCTTTTTGCAAATCAAAGCTCTTCAGTTGAACTTTTAGTTGGAATCTTTTTATTTGAGTGTTACCCTTGCATCTTATGCTTGAGTGCTTATGTGTGTTATTTTTTGTTCATGATTGAGCTTCCGAAGTGCGAAGCGTGCTACTACGAGTCACTAGGGTTTTGAGATCGTTGGCAAGGCAAGTAACACTTTGATCATACCCTTTATTACCATGTTTTATGCATTAGCTTCAATCCTCAAACACTGCATGGTTAGGACTTGAACACTTGTGGGTATTGGGAAGTAGTGATGAGGTAGAACCTATTGTCTTTATATTCAAACCCTGGGAGTTACTTCTATGTTATGCTTATATCGCTATGCTATGCTCGTAGACGTGGTTTGGTTTGAGTGATACATGACAGATGTGAGAGTTTTAATTAATGGTTAAACTGAAGATGGCTACTTTAATACAAATCTGGGTGGATTGGTTGAGGCACCCTGGAGCACCCAGTGGTTGTCTGGGCACCTGGAGCAATCCAGTGTTGTCCTGGGATATCCCGGAGTACCCGTGTGATCATCCTACGGTTTGCCACCCAGGCTCAAAGGGATCATAAGATTATTCATCCTGGAAGCTTCCATGTGCAGCCATATGCCATTATGGGCTCTGGCATAGTTGAGTATGTTGTGTGACCTCTTTCAGTGGTAGGCTAGCAGATGTAGGGGATGTGGGTGGTACTGTCTACCCAGAGTAAAGAGTTAATACTTCTGAAAGAGTGTGTCTCGGTCATCCATTTCTGAAACACCATGTAGTGCGAGAAATCCAACGGAGGAGATCGAGTCTTGTGGGGGAAAGTGCACAAACCTCTGCAGAGTGTATAAACTAATCATGGTTAGCTGTGTCCCGGTTATGGACATCTTGAGTATCTGGTACTTGAATTATTGATTGGATATCATCACTCTATTTAATTAATTTGTTGGGTTGATGATTATTTAATTTGGGATTCAGTTGGAGGAACCTTCTCAATGTTTTCATCAAACTTTGTAGTTAAATAAAAATATATTCCTTTGTTGTAGGGAAAAACTAGCTTTTTGCAAAAATAGTCATAGAGCCTCCACCAGCCAAATATGCATATAGTTATAGCTGTTCCATATTCATTGTTTTATAGTGCTATCTTGCCAGCATATTCCATGCGCTGACCTACATAGGCTGCAACGTATTATGTTGCAGAGTTTTCAGACGAAGAGTAAGGTGTGATAGGTCGTTGTCATGCACTCAGCTATGTCGTTGGAGTTGATGGACTCATTTACCTTCGAAGCTTCCATTGTTATCTTATTTCAGATGGCCTTCAGCCATATTATTGTAATAAGTACTCTCTTTGAGACATTCGATGTAATAAGTGTGTGATTGAACTCTGTTATAATTCCTCGAGTACTATGTGTGTCAGCATTACCGATCCAGGAATGACACTTATACACAGAGATTTGACCGTTTGAGGTCGGATCGCCACAGTGTGTTTCATGAATGGATCAATGATTGAGCATAATGGGCTAGGGATAACTTGCTTTACTGTTGATATTTTGAAAGACATGATTGTTTGTTGATGTTCTTGAGTATTAAAGTCCTCATGTCAAAACTAGACTATTGCTTTGAACCATATAAAAGTCCAATTGTCCATGCTATAAGAGAAAAAATATGTATTGAACATGTTAGGCAGCATTCCACATCAAAAATTCTATTTGTATCATTTACCTACTCGAGGACGAGCAGGAATTAAGCTTGGGGATGCTGATACGTCTCCAACGTATCTATAATTTTTGATTGTTCCATGCTGTTATATTATCATTCTTGGATGTTTTACAATCATTTTATAATCATTTTATATCATTTTTTGGGACTAACCTATCGACATAGTGCTAGTTGTTGTTTTTTGCTTGTTTTTTACATCGCAAAAAATCAATATCAAACGGAGTCCAAATGAAGCAAAACTTCTTATGGATTTCTTTTGAACCAGAAGACACCAGATGGGCCAGAGAAGCACCTGGGGGTTGCCCATAGGGGGGCACAACCCACCAGGGTGCGCCTGGGCCCCCAGGCGCGCCCAGGTGGGTTGTGCCCACCTCGGTGGCCTCCCGGACCACCTCTTTGCTCTATAAATACCCCAATATTCCAGAAACCCTAGGGGAGTCAATGAAAATCAATTCCAGCCGCCACAAGTTCCAGAAACCACAGATCCAATCTAGACACCATCACGGAGGGGTTCATCATCCTCATTGGTGCCTCTCCGACGAAGCATGAGTAGTTCATTGTAGACCTACGGGTCTGTAGTTAGTAGCTAGATGGCTTCCTCTCTCTCTCTCTCTATTGATTCTCAATAACAACTTGTCTTGGAGATCTATTTGATGTAACTCTTTTTGCGGTCTGTTTGTTAGGATCCGATGAACTTTGAGTTTATGATCAGATCTATGTTTTTATCCATGAAACTTATTTGATTTATTTGATCTCTTATATGCATGATTACTTGTAGCCTCGTATTTCTTCTTTGAATCTTTGGTTTAGTTAGGCCAACTAGATCGAATTTTCTTGCCATGGGAAGAAGTGCTTTGTGATGGGCTTGATCTTACGGTGCTTGATCCCAGTGACGGAAGGGGAAACGACACATATGTATCATTGCTATTAAGGATAACAAGGTGGGGTCTATTTCTGCATAAATAGATCTTGTCTACATCATGTCATCGTTCTTATTGCATTACTCTGTTTCTCCATGAACTTAATACAGTAGATGCATGCTGGATTGTGGTCGATGTGTGGAGTAATAGTAGAAGATGCAGGCAGGAGTCGGTATACTAATCTTGGATGTGATGCCTATATAATGATCATTGCCCGGATAGTGTCATGATTATTTCAAGTTCTATCAATTGCCCAACAATAATGTGTTTACCCTCAGTATGCTATTTTTCTCGAGATAAGCCACTAGTGAAATCTACGGCCCCGGGTCTCTTCTTTATTATATTTTCCATCCTGATCTATTTTTATTTGCTTTTATTTTCATATATATTAATCCAAAAATACCTTGCTACAATTTTTATTTATTTATTTTATCTCGCGTTCCCGCGAGATCTATTTATCCAATCTACTACAATTGCACCTATCTTTTTCAAGGAAATATGCCCTAGAGGCAATAATAAAGTTGTTATTTCTACTTCCTTATATCATGATAAATGTTTATTATTCATGCTAGAATTGTATTGACCGAAAACTTAGTACATGTGTGAATACATAGACAAACTGTGTGTCACTAGTATGCCTCTACTTGACTAGCTCGTTAATCAAAGATGGTTAAGTTTCCTAGCCATGGACAAAGAGTTTTGATTAACGGGATCACATCATTAGAGAATGATGTGATTGACTTGACCCATCCGTTAACTTAGCACGATGATCGTTTAGTTTGTTGATATTGCTTTCTTCATAACTTATACATGTTCCTATGACTATGAGATTATGCAACTCCCGAATACCGGAGGAACACTTAGTGTGCTACCAAACGTCACAACATAACTAGGTGACTATAAAGATTCTCAACATGTGTCTCTGATGGTGCTTGTTGAGTTGGCATAGATCGAGATTAGAATTTGTCACTCCGTGTATCGGAGAGGTATCTCTGGGCCCTCTCGGTAATGCACATCACTATAAGCCTTGCAAGCCATGTGACTAATGAGTTAGTTACGGGATGTTGCATTACGGAACGAGTAAAGAGACTTGTCGGTAACGAGATTGAACTAGGTATCGAGATACCAACGATCGAATCTCGGGCAAGTAACAGATCGATGACAAAGGGAACAGCGTATGTTGTTAAGCGGTTTGACTGATAAAAGATCTTCGTAGAATATGTAGGAACCAATATGAGCATCCAGGTTCCGCTATTGGTTATTGACCGGAGATGAGTCTTGGTCATGTCTACATAGTTCTCGAACCCGTAGGGTCCACACGCTTAATGTTCAGTGATGATCGGTATTATGAGTTTATGTGTTTTGATGTACCAAAGGTAGTTCGGAGTCCCGGATGTGATCACGGACATGACGATGAGTCTCAAAATGGTCAAGACATAAATATTGATATATTGGATGACTATATTCGGACACCGGGTGAGTTCTGGAGGTCACCGGATAATTATCAGAGTGCCGGGGGGTTATCAGAATCCCCGGGGGATCTAATGGGCCAACATGGGCCTTGTGAGAGAGAGGAGGGGCTTTAGGGCTGCCCCCCCTTGAGGAGTCCGAATTGGACAAGGAGGGGGGCGGTGCCCCCTCTTTCCCTCCCTCTCTCCCTCTCATTCCTTCCCCCTTCCTCCTCCTAGTTGGACTAGGAAAGGGGGAGTCCTACTCCTACTAGGAGGAGGACTCCCCCCTCCTTGGCTCGCCCCAAGGGCCGGCCAACCTCCCCCTTTCTCCTTTATATACGGGGGCAGGGGGCACCCTAGAACACACAAGTTGATCATTGATATCTTAGCCGTGTGCGGTGCCCCCTCCACCATAATCCACCTCGGTCATATCATAGCGGTGCTTAGGCGAAGCCCTGTTCCAGTAGCATCATCATCACCGTCACCACGCCATCGTGCTGATGAAGCTCTCCCTCGACACTCTGCTGGTCGTGTGCAGGTGAGTTCATGGGACGTCACCGAGCCGAACGTGTGCAGATCACGGAGGTGTCGTACTTTTGGTACTAGGATCGGTCGATCGTGAAGACGTACGACTACATCAACCGCGTTGTCATAACGCTTCCACTTACGATCTACGAGGGTATGTAGACAATAATGTCCCCACTTGTTGCTATGCATCACCATGATCTTGCGTGTGCGTAGGATAATTTTGAAATTACTGCGTTCCCCAACAGTGCCATCCGAGCCAGGTCTATGTGTAGATGTTATATGCATGAGTAGAAAACAAAGGAGTTGTGGGTGTGGGTATATACATATTGCTTGCCGTCACTAGTTGTTTCTTGATTCAGCAGTATTGTTGGATGAAGCGACCCAGACTGACATTACGTGTATGCTTACGCGAGACTGGTTCTACCGACGTGCTTCGCACACAGGTGGCTAGTGGGTGTCAGTTTCTCCAACTTTAGTTGAATCGTATTTAATGAATAGGGTTCTTTCTGAAGATCAAAAAGCAATCACTATACCGCATTGTGGTTTTTGATGCGTAGGTAAGAACGGTTCTTGCTTAGCCCATAGCAGCCACGTAAAACTTGCAACAACAAAGTAGAGGATGTCTAACTTGTTTTCAAGGCATGTTGTGATGTGATAAGGTCAAGACGTGATTATATAAATTGTTGTATGAGATGATCAAGTTTTGTCAAAGTTATCGGCAACTGGAAAAAGCCTTATGGTTGTCTCTTTATTGCATAAGATGCAAGCGCCATATAATTGCTTTACTTTATCGCTATGCGATAGCAATAGTTGGCGAGACAACCATGTGACGACTGACAAAGATCAACATGATGGAGATCATGGTGTCATGCCGGTGACGATGGAGATCATGATAGTACTTTGGAGATGGAGATCAAAGGCACAAGATGATAATGGCCATATCATGTTACATATTTTGATTACATATGATGTTTATCTTTTATGCATCTTATTTTGCTTAGTACGACGGTAGCATTATGAGATGATCCCTTACTAAAATTTCAAGGTATAAGTGTTCTCCCTGAGTATGCACCGTTGCGACAGTTCTTCATGCTGAGACACCACGTGATGATCGAGTGTGATAAGCTCTACGTTCACATACAACGGGTGCAAGCCAGCTTTGCACATGCAGAATACTCGGGTTAAACTTGACGAGCCTAGCATATGCAGATATGGCCTCGGAACACTGAGACTGAAAGGTTGAGCGTGAGTCATATTGTAGATATGATCAACACAGTGATGTTCACCATTAAAAGCTACTCCATCTCACGTGATGATCGGACATGGTTTAGTTGATATGGATCAAATGATCGCTTAGATGATTAGAGGGATGTCTATCTAAGTGGAAGTTCTTAAGTAATATGATTAATTGAACTTAAATTTATCATGAACTTAGTCCTGATAGTATTTTCATATCTATGTTGTAGATCAATTGCCTGCGTATAGCTTCCCCATTTTATTTATGATATGTTCCGAGAGAAAACTATGTTGAAAGATGATAGTAGCAATGATGAGGATTGGATCCGTGATCTGAGGATTATTCTCGTTGCTGCACAAAAGAATTATGTCCTTGATGCACCAGTAGGTGACATAACTATTGCAGGAGCAAATGCAGACGTTATGAACGTTTGACAAAGCTCGGTATGATATCTACTTAATAGTTTAGTGCACCATGCTTTATGGCTTAGAACCAGGACATCAAAAATGTTTTTGAACGCCACAGAGCTTATAAGATATTCTAAGAGTTGAAATTGGTATTTCATACTCATGCCCGTGCCGAGAGGTAGGAGACCTCTGACAGTATTTTGCCTACAAGATGGAGGAGAATAGATCAACCAGTGAGCATGTGCTCAGATTGTCTGGGTACTACAATTGCTTGAATCAAGTGGGAGTTAATCTTCCAGATAAGATAGTAATTGACAAAGTTCTCTAGTCACTACCACCAAGTTACTAGAACTTAGTGATGAATAATACTATGCAAGGGATGACGAAAGTAATTCCCAATCTCTTCGCGATTCTAAAATCGGTGAAGGTAGAAATCAAGAAATAACATCAAGTGTTGATGGTTAACAAGACCACTAGTTTCAAGAAAATGGCAAAGGGAAAGAAAGAGGAACTTCAAAGAACAATAGCAAGCAAGTTGTTGCTCCCATGAAGAAGCTCAAAGCTAAACCCAAGCCTGGAACTGAGTGCTTCTACTGCAAAGGAAATGGCCACTGGAAGTGGAACTGCCCTAGATACTTGGTGGATAAGAAGGATGGCAAAGTGAACAAAAGTATATTTGATATACATGTTATTGATGTGTACTTTACTAGTGTTTATAGCAACCCCTCAGTATTTGATACTGGTTCAGTTACTAAGAGTAGTACTCGAAACAGGAGTTGCAAAATAAACAAGAGACTAGTTAAGGGCGAGGTGATGATGTGAGCTGGAAGTGATTCCATGGTTGATAAGATCACCATCGCACACTCCCTTTACCTTCGGGATTAGTGTTGAACCTAAAATAAATGTTATTTGGTTTTTGCGTGGAGCATAATATGATTCAATCATGTTTATTGCAATACGGTTATTCATTTAAGTCAAGGATTATTGTTATTCTGTTTACATGAATAAAACCTTTTGTGGTCATACACCCAAGGTGAATATTTTATTGAATCTCGATCGTAGTAATACACATATTCATAATATTGAAGCCAAAAGATGCAAAGTTAATAATGATAGTGCAACTTATTTGTGGCACTCCCATTTAGGTCATATTGGTGTAAAGCGCATGAAGAAACTCCATGCTGATGGGCTTTTGGAATCACTTGATTATGAATCACTTGATGCTTGCGAACCATGCCTCATGGGCAAGATGACTAAGACTCCGTTCTCCGGAACAATGGAGCGAGAAACTGACTTATTGGAAATAATACATACTAACGTATGCGGTCCGATGAGTGTTGAGGCTCGCGGCGGGTATCGTTATTTTCTGACCTTCACAGATGATTTGAGCAGATATGGGTATATCTACTTGCTGAAACATAAGTCTGAAACATTTCAAAAGTTCAAAGAATTTCAGAGTAAAGTGGAAAATCATCGTAACAAGAAATAAAGTTTCTATAATCTGATCGCGGAGACGGATATTTGAGTTACGAGTTTGGTCTTCAACTAAAACAATGTGTAGTTTCACAAATTCATGTCACCTGGAACACCACAGCATAATGGTGTGTCCGAACGTTATAACCGTACTTTATAGGATATAGTGCAATCTATGATGTCTCTTACCGATTTACCACTATCGTTTTGGGATTATGCATTAGAGATAGCTACATTCACGTTAAATAGGGCACCATCTAATCCATTGAGACAACACCGTGTGAACTATGGTTTGGCTAGAAACCTAAGTTGTCGTTTCTTAAAGTTTGGGGTTGTGATGCTTATGTGAAGAAGTTTCAGCCTGATAACCTCAAACCCAAATCAAAAAAATACGTCTTCATAGGATACCCAAAAGAAACTGTTGGGTACACCTTCTATCACAGATCCGAAGGCAAGATATTTTGTTGCTAAGAATGGATCCTTTCTAGAGAAGGAGTTTCTCTCGAAAGAAGTGAATGGGAGGAAAGTAGAACTTGATGAGGTAATTGTACCTTCTCCTGAATTGGAAAGTAGTTCATCACAGAAATCAGTTCTAATGATTCCTACAGCAATTAGTGAGGAAGCTAATGATGATGATCATGAAACTTCAGATCAAGTTACTACCGAACCTCGTAGGTCAACCCGAGTACGGTCCGCACTAGAGTGGTACGGTAATCCTTTTTGGAAGTCATGTTACTAGACCATGACGAACCTACGAACTATGAGGAAGCGATGACGAGCCCAGATTCCGTAGAATGGCTTGGGGCCATGAAATCTGAGATGGGATCCATGTATGAGAACAAACTGTGGACTTTGGTTGACTTGCCCAATGATCAGCAAGTCATTGATAATAAATGGATCTTCAGGAGGAAGACAGACGCTGGTAGTAGTATTACTATATACAAAGCCCGAATTGTCGCAAAAGGTTTTCAACAAGTTCAAGATGTTTACTACGATGAGATTTTCTCACTCATAGCGATGCTTAAGTCTATCCGAATCATGTTAGCAATTGCCACATTTTATGAAATCTGGCAATTGGATGTCAAAACTGCATTCCTTAATAGATTTCTTAAAGAAGAGTTGTATATGATACAACAAGAAGGTTTTGTCAATCATAAAGGTGCCAACAAAGTGTGCAAACTCCAGCGATCCATCTATGGACTGGTGCAAGCATCTCGGAGTTGGAATATATGCTTTGATGAGTTGATCAAAGCATATAGTTTTATACAGACTTGCGGTGAAGCTTGTATTTACAAGAAAGTGAGTGGGAGCACTACAACATTTCTGATAAGTATATGTGAATGACATATTGTTGATCGGAAATAATGTAGAATTTTCTAGAAAGCATAAAGGAGTGTTTGAAAGGAGTTTTTCAAAGAAAGACCTCGGTGAAGCTACTTACATATTGAGCATCAAGATCTATAGAGATAGATCAAGACGCTTGATATATTTTTCAATGAGTACATACCTTCACAAGATTTTGAAGTAGTTCAAAATGGAACAGTCAAAGAAGGAGTTATTGCCTATGTTGCAAGGTGTGAAGTTGAGTAAAGACTCAAAATCAAACCACACCAGAAAATAGAAAGAAAATGAAAAGTCATTCCCTATGCCTCAGTCATAGGTTCTATAAAGTATGCTATGCTGTGTACCAATCCTATTGTATACCTTAGCATGATTCTGGCAAGGGAGTACAATAGTGATCTAGGAGTAGATCACTGGACATCGGTCAAAATTATCCTTAAAGGACTAAGGAAATATTTCTCGGTTATGGAGGTGATAAAAGAGTTCGTCGTAAAGAGTTAAGTCGATGCAAGCTTTTTGACATCGATCTAGATGACTCTAAGTCTCGATCTGGATACATATTGAAAGTGGGAGCAATTATCTAGAGTAGCTCCATGCAGAGTATTGTAGACATAGAAATTTGTGAAATACATACGGATCTGAATGTTGTAGACCCATAGACTAAACTTCTCACACAAGCAAAACATGATCACTCGTTGGGTATTAATCACATAGCGATGTGAACTAGATTATTGACTCTAGTAAACTATTTGGGTATTAGTCACATGAAGATGTGAACTAATCACATAAAGATGTGAACTAGATTATTGACTCTAGTGCAAGTGGGAGACTGAAGGAAATATGCCCTAGAGGCAATAATAAAGTTGTTATTTGTATTTCCTTATATCATGATAAATGTTTATTATTCATGCTAGAATTGTATTAACCAGAAACTTAGTACATGTGTGAATACATAAACAAACTGAGTGTCACTAGTATGCCTCTACTTGACTAGCTCGTTAATCAAAGATGGTTAAGTTTCCTAGCCATGGACAAAGAGTTGTCATTTGATTAACGGGATCACATCATTAGAGAATGATGTGATTGACTTGACCCATCCGTTAGCTTAGCACGATGATCGTTTAGTTTGTTGCTATTGCTTTCTTCATAACTTATACATGTTCCGATGACTATGAGATTGTGCAACTCCCGAATACCGGAGGAACACTTAGTGTGCTATCAAATGTCACAACGTAACTGGGTGACTATAAAGATGCTCTACATGTGTCTCCGATGGTGTTTGTTGAGTTGGCATAGATTGAGATTAGAATTTGTCACTTTGTGTATCAAAGAGGTATCTCTGGGCCCTCTCGGTAATGCACATCACTATAAGCCTTGCAAGCAATGTGACTAATGAGTTAGTTATGGGATGTTGCATTATAGAACGAGTAAAGAGACTTGCCGGTAACGAGATTGAACTAGGTATTGAGATACCGACAATCAAATCTCGGGCAAGTAACATACCGATGACAAAGGGAACAACGTATGTTAGTATGCAGTTTGACCGATAAAAGATCTTCATAGAATATGTAGGAACCAATATGAACATCCAAGTTCTGCTATTGGTTATTGACCGGAGATGAGTCTCGGTCATGTATACATAGTTCTCGAACCCATAGGGTCCGCATGCTTAATGTTCGGTAACGATCGATATTATGAGTTTATGTGTTTTGATGTACCGAAGGTAGTTCAGAGTCCCAGATGTGATCACGGACATGACGAGGAGCCTCGAAATGGTCGAGACCTAAAGATTGATATATTGGATGACTATATTCGGACACCGGATGAGTTCCATAGGTCACCGGATAATTATCAGAGTGTTAGGGGGATTATCGGAACCCTCGGTAGATCTAATGGGCCAACATGGGCCTTGTGAGAGAGAGAGGAGGGGGATTTAGGGCTCCCCCCCTTGAGGAGTCCGAATTGGACAAGGAGGGGGCGGCACCCCCTCTTTCCCTCCCTCTCCTACCTTCCCCCTTCCTCCTCCTAGTTGGACTAGGAAAGGGGGAGTCCTAGTCCTACTAGGAGGAGGACTCCTCCCCTCCTTGGCGCGCCCCAAGGGACGGCCGGCCTCCCTCCTTGCTCCTTTTTATACGGGGCCAGGGGCACCCTAGAACACACAAGTTGATCATTGATCTCTTAGCCGTGTGCGGTGCCCCCCTCCACCATAATCCACCTCGGTCATATCGTAGCGGTGCTTAGGCAAAGCCCTGTTCCAGTAGCATCATCATCACCGTCACCATGCCGTCATGCTGACGAAGCTCTCCCTCGACACTCTGTTGGATCATGAGTTCGTGGGACGTCACCGAGCCGAATGACTACATCGTGAAGACATACAACTACATCAACCGTGTTGTCATAACGCTCCCACTTACGGTCTATGAGGGTACGTAGACAATACGCTCCCCTCTCATTGCTATGCATCACCATGATCTTGCATGTGCATAGGAAAATTTTGAAATTACTGTGTTCCCCAACACTTTTTACCCCTGAGGGGTTGACAACCTGTCACAGCCCTCGAATTTGATTGCAATTAGTTTCATAAGCATCCTGCATCATGTCTAAATTTCTGAAACTTGAATTGAGGAAAGTGGAAACCTCAAAAACTTAAATAAAAAAGGGGCAAGAACCCTTAAGCTTGCATTTAGTGAAACCAAAATGGCCTTCATTAATGTTTGATAATTTTGGCAAGGGTTTGTATCCAAACCAAAAATATTGAACATTTTTAACGAATTATTTTAGCAATAAATTTAAATCATTATTGTATTTGAATTTGGAATTATATTCATAATATATGGGATATATTTTCAATTAACTTTGAAATGTTTTATGTGCTATTGGAAAAGTCCATCTAGCAACATAAAATTATTCTAAGGGTTTTGTCACTGTTTTGAAATTCTTTTGAATTCGAACAAGTGGCAAAATGATTACATAAAAAGAAAACAAAACAGAATTATAAAATAGAGTAGAAACTCACCTGACTTACCTGCAGCCCACTTAGCCGGCCGTTACTGTGCAGCCCAGCAGCCCACCTCCCCTACCAGTTGTCTTCCTCCTCTCGCCAGAAGGCATAGGGGAAGCAACGCACGGCGTCAGCGCGCCATGCCGACAGCAGCTTGCCTGCCTGCCCCTCCCCGATGCGTTTGGACGAGCGCCACGCGACCCTCCCAAGCTCTCTCTCACTCTCTCTTGTCCCCATCCCTTCCCCTGGATTTCCCTCTCTCTCACAGCCGAGCGCGCCGTCGCCACCGTCAACAGCCACTGCGGCCACAGCCGCCCTTGAAAGTGCAACTATCCCTAGGTGGTTTTGGCAATTCATAACAACATATAGCTCATTGAGATAATGCTATTCCAAGATGATCATTTCAGGAAAGCTCAATGATTGGCATGGCATGGATGGTGAAAGTGGAACCCTCAAAACGCTAAGGACAAAGGATTGGCTCTAGCTCATATGCTCAAGACTCTTCATTTTACATTTTAGTGGTCCAAGATCACATTGAGTCCATAGGAAAAGCCAATACTATCAAGGAGGGATGAGGTGTTGCTTAATGAGCCTCTTGCTTCATGTGCTTAATGATATGCTCCAAAATCCTCAGCTACTTTCCTATATCCACATTTGACCTAAACCCAAAGCCAAACTCGGCCCTACCGATTCTTTCAACCTGGCGCCACCGAGTTTCACTTGTCATAGCCATTGCCAAACCCTAAGCAAATCGATTCTACCGATAGGGATCTCGGTCTCACCGAGATGGGATTGCAATTTCTCTGATTCCTTTTCGTAACTTTTCGGTCTCACCGAAAAAGCGGATCGGTCCCACCGAGATTGCAATGCAAACTCTTTGTTTCCTTTTTGTAACTTTTCGGTCTCACCGAAAGAGCAAATCGGTCCCACCGAGTTTGCCTGACCAACCCTATGGTTAGCTTATTACCAAATCGGTCTCACCGAGTTTGTGTAATCGGTCTCACCGAGATTATGTTATGCCCTAACCCTAACCATATCGGTCCTACCGAGTTGCATGTCAGTCCCACCGAAAATCTGTAACGGTCACTAGGTTTACTATTTCGTTCCGACCGAGTTTGTTGTTTCGGTCCCACTGAGATTGGTAAATTGTGTGTAACGGTTGGATTTTGTGTGGAGGCTATATATACCCCTCCACCTCCTCTTCACTCGTGGAGAGAGCCATCAGAACACATCTACACTTCCAACTCATATGTTCTAAGAGAGAACCACCTACTCATGTGTTGAGGCCAAGATATTCCATTCCTACCATATGAATCTTGATCTCTAGCCTTCCCCAAGTTGCTTTCCACTCAAATATTCTTTCCACCAAATCCAAATCCTGTGAGAGGGAATTGAGTGTTGGGGAGACTATCATTTGAAGCACAAGAGCAAGGAGTTCATCATCAACACACCATTTGTTACTTCTTGGAGAGTGGTGTCTCCTAGATTGGCTAGGTGTCACTTGGGAGCCTCCGACAAGATTGTGGAGTTGAACCAAGGAGTTTGTAAGGGCAAGGAGATCGCCTACTTCGTGAAGATCTACAGCTAGTGAGGCAAGTCCTTCGTGGGCGATGGCCATGGTGGGATAGGCAAGGTTGCTTCTTCGTGGACCCTTCGTGGGTGGAGCCCTCCATGGACTCGCGCAACCGTTACCCTTCGTGGGTTGAAGTCTCCATCAACGTGGATGTAGGATAGCACCACCTATCCGAACCACGGGAAAAACATCCGTATCTCCAATTGCGTTTGAATTCTCCAAACCCTTCCCTTTACAACCTTGCAAGTTGCATGGTTTACTTTCCGCTGCCAATATACTCTTTGCATGCTTGCTTGAATTGTGTGATGATTGCTTGACTTGTCCTAGAATAGCTAAAATCTGTCAAGAACTAAAATTGGGAAAAGGTTAAGTTTTTATTTGGTCAAGTAGTCTAATCACCCCCCCCTCTAGACATACTTTCGATCCTACAACCCTCGAGCCTCTCCGACACGTCCCCGAGCTCCGTCACGACGTCTTCGTCCTCTCCACCAAGTCACGCTACGCCAGAAGCTCTGCTGCATCTCCAACACTGCCGTTTTCCTCCTCGGTCATCCGAGATCGCCGCCGCCCGTACGTCGCAGTCCGGCCTTCCCCGAGCCCGCGTCGACGCCCGCTGCTACCACTGTGAGCTCCTGCCTCGAAACCCACTCTTCCCCGAGCTCGTTACGCCCTATAGCCGTAGCCCCTTGCCGACCGAATCACACCGCTGCCTGAGCTCCTCACCGCCGTGGCCACGTCCACTTGAGCTTGAAACCGAGCGCGTCACCGCGCTCAGCGCGTCACCACGGGGCCGTAGCAACCACCCGTTGCTCCTGCCGTGCCCTGCGGTGTCGGAACGGTCAACGTCCGAACTCCGGCCGCCGCGGACGTGCTTGCCGCCGTTGTCTCCGGCTTCCCCAGCAGCTGCCACCACCACCATTGGGCTCGCCGCCTCGCGGGAGTTCCAACGAGCCCAACCCCGCCTCCTCTCATCGCCTGAATCGCCGGGACGAGTGACTACGCCGCATCTGTGTGCTTGTCGGCGATTAACCGCCGATGAAAACCATTGTTAGGGGCTAATCACCCCACTAACCAACCCCCTGGGCCACTGACGCATGGGCCCCATGCCCTAATTAAGCTCAGCTTTATTTCTGCCTAGTTTAGTTATAACCCAACGGGACCCACACATCAGAGTTGACCGCGCTGACGTGGCTGTTGACTAGGCCCACCTGTCTATGACACTAGCCAGCTCTGTGCCGCTGACGTGTGGACCCCACACATCAGGTTTAACTTGGACCAGCCTCAGTTGACTCGCTGACATCATGCTTGCACAATGCTAATGCAGTTAATAATTTTTTGGATTAAAAAATAATCCAGGAAATTTCAAAAAATATCCAAAACTTTGAAAAATCATAGAAATTAAACCGTAACTCCAAATGAAAAGATTTATATATGAAAAATGATCAGAAAAATCCAAAGAATCTGAATATGGCATTTTCATGCATGTTTGAACAAGTTAACCTCACTGAATAGGACAAATGATGATTAGGGCAATTTATGAAATAACATTTGGAGTTGGAATTTGATCTTGTTTGAGTTCCACTTCAATTAACTTGGCTAGATATTGCATTAGGTGAATTCAGTACCTTAACATGACATGTCATTCATGTGAATGTGCATTGCATTGATTGTGTTCCTTCTTTGCTAGTCGGTGGTTGTTCCCCCTCAATAGACGTATGTTCCGACGATGAGTTTGATGACACCGATGAAGAGCTACTATCTTCAGAAGTGCCAGGCAAGCAAAACCCCCCTTGTTCATTCCGATATGATCCCACTCTCTCGCTCGTGCTCTCTTTTATTGCATTAGGACAACACCGTTTCAACTGTTACATGCTGCGGTAGCTGAACCCCTTTCCTCTGCATGACCTGCCATTACCACAGTAAATAGATGAAACCCACTAGCATGAGTAGGAATTGTTTGACCCCTGATGTGCCTACTCATTCATGCTTGTTGTCATACTTGCTACTGCTTAGAGTTGAGTCCGGTCTGATTCATCAGGAATGAATTGGAATGTGGTGAACATGTCCTGCCGTTGAGAGCTAAGTGTGTGAACATGATTTGGTAAAGGTAGCAGTGAGAGGCCATGTAGGAGTACATGGTGGGTTGTCTCATTGCAGCCATCCTCAGGAACTGAGTCCTGTGTTTGTGATCCATGAACAGTTACTACCACACATTGGGTTCCGGTAACTCGGCCCCTCTCGGCTTATTAATCAACTCGATCTCTGTCCAGGAGTTGCAACTAGTTTCTGGTGTTTGTAGGTAGTGTTAGTAGTCTACCAAGTGGCACCCGGTACAGGTGGGTTTGGAACAGACTAGGCACAGTGGCACGGTGTACCAAGTGGCACCCGGATGGTGGGCTTTGGAACCCTACACACATCGTTTGGGGCCGTGAGCGACACCTCGGCCGGTTCTCCTTGCGGATGGAACCCGAATAGGCGATAAACCTGGACTAGAGACTTGTTGGTTAGTCAGGTCATGGCCGACTCCCTCGCCCGGCTTCCGCTTGAAGGTTGCTGAGGTACATGACGTGTACAGGGCGATAAGTGGCGAGAGCATGTGTGAAGAAGTACACCCCTGCAGGGTTATCATTATCTATTCGAATAGCCGGATTCCTCGGATATGGAAACTTGGACCCCTTGCATAGTTCATAGACAAGTGGAAGTGGATACTCTAAAACTCGCAAGATAAGCGTGAGTGCTATGGATGGCATTCTCGCATGGAGACAGGAGCGGATCCATAGTGGTGTATTGATATGGTGAATATGTGGACTCGTGTGCGCCACCTCAAAAGAGTTACTTGCAGTCGTAGTTCAGGATAGCCACCGAGTCAAAGCTGGCTTGCTGCAGTTAAACTCCACCATCCCTTCGTTGATAATGATGCATATGTAGTTAGTTCTGATGTAAGTCTTGCTGAGTACATTTGTACTCTTGTTTGCTTAATTTATGTTTTTGCAGAGAGACGTCAGTCTCGCTAGTAGTTCCGTGTGGGCTTCGACGTTTAGCTTGCTACCTCAGCTACGATCTTGTGCCCTCGGCAGGATCTTGTAGATAGCCAGGCTTCTGAGCCTTCTTCATTTGTAGTTGTCTGTACTCAGACAAGTTAAGCTTCCGCATGTGCTTGTTGCTTGTATGCTCTGTATGTTGGGTCATGAGACCCATGTTTGTAATATCTCGCTCCTCGGAACCTAATGAATAAATACTTTGAGTCGTAGAGTTATGTTGTGATGCCATGTTGTATTTGCACATATCGAGCATATTGTGTGTATGATTGAAATGCTTGGTATGTGTGGGATCCGACAACCTAGTGGTTTATCCTTGGTAGCCTATCTTATGGGGAAATGTAGTCTTGTGCTTCCATGAGCCATAGTAGTCCGCTACAGCTCGGTTCACCGGAGTCCTGCCAGCCCAGCACTACTGCTCAGGACACTTGACTAGCCGGCATGTGTTTCACTTCGTTACTGTGTCTGTCCCTTCGGGGAAATGTCACGCGGTGACATCCAGAGTCCTGCCTAGCCTGCTACAGCCCGGGTTACCGGAGTCATGTTAGCCCAGTGCTACAGCCCGGATTCACATGCTGCTGACCGACATGCTCGAAGTTGATTCATGTATGCCTGTCACCATGGGTTAGTGCCGCTTTGGGTTCATGACTAGCCATGTCGTCCCGGGTTCTCTGTCATATGGATGCTAGCGACACTATCATATACATGAGCCAAAAGGCGCAAACGGCCCCGGGCCATGGTAAGGCGACACCCGTGGGAATACCGTGCCTGAGGCCGCAAAGTGATATGAGGTGTTACCGGCTAGATCGATGTGACTTGGAATCAGGGTCCTGACACAACCCCTCTCTTACGTCGGGTTGCAAGTATTTGTTCTTTATGTGCAGGAGTTGTTTACGTGGTGTTGCGTGGTTCTCCTACTGGTTTGATAACCTTGGTCTCATCACTAAGGGAAATACCTACTGTAGTTGTGCTGCATCAACCCTTCCTCTTTGGGGAAATACTGACGTAGTTCAAGCCGCATCAACGCACAATATTCGTGATTTGTTAGAATACTCTATGTGCTTCACTTATATCTTTTGAGCTTGGCAGTTGCTCTAGTGCTTCACTTATATCTTTTAGAGCACGACAGTGGCTAATTTTAAAGAAATAGTTGCACTCTCATGCTTCACTTATATCTTTTTGAGAGTCGATAATATTAATGGCAATTAGTACAAGTTATGAATTTGGTCCTAATATGATAGGTATTCAAGAGGGATATAATAAAAACTTTCATGTACATCACTAAATATGATAAGTTTGACCCCTTGCAATAGTTTTGTGATATAAAGGTGGTAATATGTGGGTTGTGCTAGTGAGTAGTTGTGGTTTAGTAATAATATTGCTGTTAAGGTTTGTGATTCCCATAGCATGCACATATAGTCTCTCGTTATGCTATGAACTTGGAGCATGATTTATTATTAATTGTCTTCCTTATGAGTGATGGTCGGGGATGAGCGATTATCTTTTCCTACCAATCTACCTCCCTAGGGGCATGCGTAGTAGTATTTTGCTTCGAGGGATAATAAGCTTTTTCAGTAAGTATGTGAGTTCTTTATGATTAATGTGAATCCATGGATTATACACACTCTCACCTTTCCGCAATTTGCTAGCCTCTTTGGTACTATGCATTGCCCTTTTTCTCACCTTGAGATGTGGTGCAACTTCGTTGGTGCATCCATACCCCGTGATATGATATGCTCTATCACACTTAAGCCTCCTTATATCTTCCTCAAAATAGCCACCATACCTACCTATTATGGCATTTCCTTAGCCATTCCGAGATATATTGCCACGCAACTTCCACCATTTCGTTTTTATAACACACATCATCATTGTCATATTGATTTGCATGATTGATGACCCACAAGTATATGGGATCAATTGTAGCTCTTTTTGATAAGTAAGAGTATCAAACCCAACGAGGAGCAGACGGAAATGAAAAGTGGTTTTTAGCAAGGTAATGTCTGCAAGTGCTAAAATTGTAACTAATAGAGTAGTTTGATAGCAAGATAATTTGTAGCGAGCAAGTAACGATAATGGTAGCGAAAGTGCAGTGCTACCTCTTGAGAACTTGCGTTGGTTTTCTGTTGAAGAGGAAAGGGTGGTGCAGCAAAGTAGCGTAAGTATTTCCCTCAGTTTTTGAGAACCAAGGTATCAATCCAGTAGGAGGCTACGAGCGAGTCCCTCGCACCTGCACAAAACAAATAAACCCTCGCAACCAACGCGATAAGGGGTTGTCAATCCCTACAGGTCACTTACGGGAGTGAGATCTAATAGATATGCTAAGATAATATTTTTGGTATTTTTATGATAAAGATGCAAAGTAAAATAAAAGGCAATGAAAATAACTAAGTGTTGGAAGACTAATATGATGAAGATAGACCCGGGAGCCATAGGATTCACTAGTGGCTTCTCTCATGAGCATAGGTATTTTACGGTGGGTGAACGAACTAATGTTGAGCAATTGACAGAATTGAGCATAGTTATGAGAATATCTAGGTATGATCATGTATATAGGCATCACGTCCAAGACAAGTAGACTGACTCCTGCCTGCATCTACTACTATTACTCCACACATCGACCGCTATCCAGCATGCATCTAGAGTATTAAGTTCATAAGAACAGTGTAACGCCTTAAGCAAGATGACATGATGTAGATGGATAAATTCATGCAATATGATAAAAACCCCATCTTGTTATCCTCGATGGCAACAATACAATACGTGCCTTGTTGCCCCTACTGTCACTGGGAAAGGACACCGGGAGATTGAACCCCAAAGCTAAGCACTTCTCCCATTGCAAGAAAGATCAATCTAGTAGGCCAAACCAAACTGATAACTCGAAGAGACTTGCAAAGATAACCAATCATACATAAAGTAATTCAGAGAAGATTCAAATATTGTTCAGAGATAAACTTGATCATAAACCCACAATTCATCGGTCTCAACAAACACACCGCAAAAGAAGATTATATCGAATAGAACTCGACAAGAGAGGGGGGAACTTTGTATTGAGATCCAAAAAGAGAGAAGAAGCCATCTAGCTAATAACTATGGACTTGTAGGTCTGAGGTAAACTACTCACACTTCATCGGAGAGGTTATGGTGTTGATGTAGAAGCCCTCTGTGATCGATGCCCCCTCCGGCGGAGCTCCGGAACAGGCCCCAAGATGGGATCTCGTGGATACATAAATTTACGGGGGTGGAATTAGGGTTTGGCTTTGTATCTGGTCGTTTGGGGGTACGTAGATATATATAGGAGGAAGACGTACATCGGTGGAGAAATAGAGGGCCCATGAGGGTGGAGGGCGCGCCTGGGGGGTAGGCACACCCCCCTACCTCGTGGCCTCCCTGTTGGTTGCTTGACATAGGGTCCAAGTCTCCTGGATCATGTTCGGTGATAAAATCACGTTCCTGAAGGTTTCATTCCGTTTGGACTCCGTTTGATATTCCTTTTCTTCAGAACCCTAAAATAGGCAAAAAAACAGCAATTCTGGGCTGGGCCTCCGGTTAATAGGTTAGTCCCAAAAATAATATAAAAGTGTATAATAAAGCCCAATAATGTCCAAAACAGTAGATAATATAGCATGGAGCAATCAAAAATTATAGATACGTTGGAGACGTATCAAGCATCCCCAAGCTTAATTCCTGCTCGTCCTCGAGTAGGTAAATGATAAAAACAGAATTTTGATGTGGAATGCTACTTGGCATAATTTCAATGTAATTCCTCTGAATTGTGGCATGAACATTCAGATCCGAAAGATTCAAGATAAAAGTTTAATATTGACATAGAAATAATAATACTTCAAGCATACTAACTAAGCAATTATGTCTTCTCAAAATAACATGGCCAAAGAAAGTTCATCCCTACAAAATCATATAGTTTAGTCATGCTCCATTTCCGTCACACAAGAATGCTCTCATCATGCACAATCCCGATGACAAGCCAAGCAATTGTTTCATACTTTAGTAATCTCAAACTTTATAAACCTTCACGCAATACATGAGCGTGAGCCAGGGATATAGCACTATGAGTGGAATAGAGTATAATGATGGGGGTTATGTGGAGAAGACAAAAAAGGAGAAAGTCTCACATCAACGAGGCTAATCAATGAGCTATGGAGATGTTCATCGATTGATGTTAATGCAAGGAGTAGGGATTGCCATGCAATGGATGCACTAGAGATATAAATGTATGAAAGTTCAACAAAAGAAACTAGTGGGTGTGCATCCAACTTGCTTGCTCACGAAGACCTATGGCACTTGAGGAGGCCCATTGTTGGAATATACAAGCCAAGTTCTATAATGAAAAATTCCCACTAGTATATGAAAGTGACAAAACAAGGGACTCTCTACCATGAAGATCATGGTGCTACTTTGAAGCACAAGTGTGGAAAAAGGATAGTAGCATTGTCCCTTTTTATTTCTTCTTTTTTGGGGCCTTTCTTTTTTTTGTCCTTTCTTTTTTTGGGGACAATGCTCTATTAAATGATGATCATCACACTTCTATTTATTTACAACTCAATGATTACAACTCGATACTAGAACAAGGTATGACTCTATATGAATGCCTCCGGCGGTGTACCGGGATATGCAATGAATCAAGTGTGACATGTATGAAAAATTATGAAATGTGGCTTTGCCACAAATACGATGTCAACTACATGATCATGCAAAGCAATATGACAATGATGAACATGCATGATAAACGGGATGGTGGAAAGTTGCATGGCAATATATCTCGGAATGGCTATGGAAATGCCATAATAGGTAGGTATGGTGGCTGTTTTGAGGAAGATATAAGGAGGTTTATGTGTGAAAGAGTGTATCATATCACGGGGTTTGGATGCACCGGCGAAGTTTGCACCAACTCTCAATGTGAGAAAGGGCAATGCATGGTACCAAAGAGGCTAGCAATGATGGAAGGGTGAGAGTGCGTATAATCCGTGGACTCAACATTAGTCATAAAGGACTCACATACTTATTGTAAAACTCTACAAGTCATCAAAAACCAAGCACTACGTGCATGGTCCTAGGGGGATAGATTGGTAGGAAAAGACCATCGCTCGTCCCCGACTGCCACTCATAAGGAGGACAATCAAAGAACACCTCATGTTTCAAATTTGTTACATAATGTTTACCATACGTGCATGCTACGGGACTTGCAAACTTCAACACAAGTATTTCTCAATTTCACAACTACTCAACTAGCACAACTTTAATATCACTACCTCCATATCTCAAAACAATCATCAAGCATCAAACTTCTCTTAGTGTCGGGGGTGACTGATCCCTCGGACACCTATGGGACCACGGCGGAGCGAGGCCCCTTTTCGATTCGGCAGGGGGCGGAGAGAGCACGAAGAGCAAATCGAGGCGAAACGCACGAGCACGCGATCAGTTTACCCAGGTTCGGGCCGCACGAATGCGTAAAACCCTACTCCTGCTTGTGGTTTGTATTGTGTTCTTGCTCGGGAGCAATGAATGCTACAGTACGCTCAAGTGGCTAGCGAGACCGAGCGTGAGAATGATCGTCCACCCCCCCCCCTACGTTGCACATGGGCCTCCTTTTATACGCTAAAGGGGTCACCAACACGTGGCAACGTAGATGAGGGTTAAAACGTAAAAAGGCATGCGGTTAGCACCGCCGCCTACAACAGTGTTATCATACCTAACCCTGATGGCAGGGGACAAAGGCATTAAATGCTTGTCTGTGTCGCCTAGACGGTGCAGAAAGGGACCGTTAGGGACGCCATTGCTTGCCACGATGGCTATCTTGTCATCGCCGCTTGCCACCGTGTACCTCTGGCTGCACAGCCTTCCGCCACGTACGCCTGGAAGGGTCCCAGAGCGACACGTTGGTGGATGTGCTGGAGTGCAGGTACAGGATGGAAGCTTGCCGCGGCAAGTGTCTTGCCGCGGTTATTATCTTGTCGCGTCCAGGAGCTTGTCGCTCACTGGGTCTTGCCGGGACACA
This sequence comes from Triticum monococcum, assembly GCA_034509565.1. Classification (NCBI taxonomy): domain Eukaryota; kingdom Viridiplantae; phylum Streptophyta; class Magnoliopsida; order Poales; family Poaceae; genus Triticum; species Triticum monococcum. The sequence goes on along the minus strand of CM067845.1, from coordinate 93,913,678 downwards.
TGGTGTGCTGCGGCAAGTTCCTTGAGATGCCTTGGTTGGCCTCCCCGGCAAGCCCCTCTTGCCGGGGTCTTGTCTCCTTCCCGTCAAGCTCCTCTTGCCGGGGCCTTGTCTCCTTGGTTTGGATACTTTGTTCTTGAATGGCTCCAAAGGAACCACGGAGGATCTTGGCGGTCGCCCGGCAAGCCTTGCCGCGGGACACTGCGACTGCCCGTGCACAAGTTCGGGATACTAAGGTACCCCTACTTTAGTACACCGACAGGAGCCCCCGGGCCTGGGCCATACACGGTGCCGAGCGCTGTTGGGCCAGGCCCAAAACAGGGCACGGGCACGCGCGGCCTAGGTTACGCAGTATCTCACTCCGCATCTACCGCGCCCTCCCCGCACGGCACGCGTCGAACGCGGCATCGTGGGAGAGATCGTGGGTGGTTGCTTTATTTGGAAAGGCGGAACGTCCGCCCCTTCCCCATTTATAAGCAAGGGGAAAACGGGGGTAGTGCGCCCACTCGCCCCATTCCAATCTCAGAAAACTCTGCCCCGCCTCCGTCTTCTCAAAGCAGCAAGAGAGCAGCGTCCTGCCCCCCCCCCCCATCGCCACCAGCACCACCAACGCCGTCGGCCTCCTCCACTACATTCGCCATGGCTCCGAAAGCCGACAAGGGGAAGGCCGTGAAGTCGACCGAGGCGCAGCGGCTTGCGGCGCTGTGGAAGGAGCGAGCCATCTCCCCCCCCCCCAAGCTTGGCGCGAAGGAGCTACGGGAGTACTATTACCTCTTCTGGTCGACGGAGACGCGAGCTCACCCGCGGACCAAGGTGCTCCCGGCCACTGCTCACACAACGACTTCGGACGGGTATCCCTTCTTTGCCGTATTCTTCTACTGCGGGCTCTGCCCGCCCTTTTCCGAGTTCTTCTGTGACATCATGAACACATATGGCCTTTGCCTCCTTGATTTCACCCCCAACGCCGTCCTCACCATGGCTGTTTTCGCACACCTTTGCGAAAATTTTGTCGGAGTCCACCCAAACGTAGCTCTATTCCGTCATTTCTTCATTCCCCGGGTAGAGAGAGGAGAGCCCTTGTCCGGTGGAATCGCCTGGGTCTCTAGGACCGGTAAGAAGGATTCGTATCTGGAGGGCGAGTTCCGCGGCAAGTGGGAGGAGTGGAGGGCAGATTGGTGCTGGATTGTCGAGGAGAGCCCGCAGCCATTCACTGCCCGGCGCCAAGCAGCAGCAGTACGCGGCAGTGACTGGAGCGACGTGGCCCCAGAAGACAGCAGGCTGAAGATCGCCGTCACCAGGATCCAGCGTCTCAGGCTTGCCGGACTCACCGTAGGCGCCGTTGGTGCAGACTTTCTTCGCCGCCGCATCGCCCCCCTGCAGGAACGGAGGAGGCCTGCCTGGGAGTTCAAGAATGCGGCAGATATCATGAGGCTGCGCCCGGGCCTTAACTACAATTTCACTGTCCTTGAGCTCAACAGAATACTGCAGGAGCTCTTCAAGCATGATCCAGATCACCCCGAAATCTTTAGGTTGCCGCAGGGCGTCATCCCGTTGTGCAACAATTCTGCGCTCGACCGCATCAGGGCAATGTTGCCGCTGTGCGACTCGCACGGACTCGTGCCCACTTGGCAAGAGCCCGAAGAAGAGGTCGTGCATCAGTTCTTCGATAACCTGGTAGAGGTGCCAATCCGCGCCGACGAGAAGGACGGCCTCATCCGCGACACCACCGAGGCGGAGTTGGCATACATCGCCACCAGGTTGGAAGAGGCGGCGGCAGCCGCAGCGGCAGGCGAGTTCGGGTTTACTTTGGAGGAGGCAGCGGCAGCAGAGGCGGAAAACCGTGCCGAGCGAGAGGAGTTCACCGGCAAGAAAGAACTTGCCCGGCAAGAGGAGCTTGCCGGCAAGGAAGATCTTGCTGGGCGTGACGCCGAGCCGAGCGAGCCCGCCGAGGATGCGAGCGGCTCGTTGGAGATCGACTCCTCCTCCACTTCGTCCTCAGGCACCACGCCGCTAGCAGCGCCTCGGTCTCCACCAAAAAGGCGTCTCCGCAAGGCCGGGGATGTAGCGAGGCGGCAGGCGAGCCGGCAGTCACCGCGCCGCACGACGCGCTCCACCGCGGAAAGCACCGTTGCCGCGGGAGCGCCCCATGCTGCCGCTGCAACTGGAGCGGGGTCTTCTCGGACTGCCGCTTCTGCTCCCGCCAAGCGACCAAGAGAGCCTACTCCTCCACCTTCCCGCGCCGGATGCGAGCCGGATTTCGACTTCTCCGCGTTCAGCTTCGACAAGGAAGAAGAGGAAGAGTAAGTTTCTCTTATTGTACTTGCGGTTCTTCAATCTTTGTTGTTTCTTGTCTTGTATCTTATTTGCTTTTCTCTGTATCTGTTCCTTTTCAGGACTCTGGCCCAGAGAGCGGCAAAGAGGGCCAAGGCGCCGGTAATTGTCATCGAGGACGAGCCCACCGCGTCAGCAGGGGATGCACCCGAGACAATTCTGCCAGACCCGGTGACTGATCTTCAGAGCAGCCCCCAGCGTAAGTGTCTTGTTTACTTTCCGCTGTCGGGCGCGCATGGAGATTCTTGCTTTGCTGATATCTGTTTGCTGACTTGTACAGGAGCGGAGCAGCCTCAACAGGAGCGCCCGGAGGCCGCCCCCGAAGCGCCAAGGGAGAGTCCTCGGGCAAGGGAGAGGTCTCCGGCAAGGGAGAGCTCTCCGGCGAGGGAGGAGGCTCCGACAAGGGAGGAGCCCCCGGCAAGGGAGGGGTCTCCAGCAAAGGGCAGCGCCGGTGACCCCCCGACGATGGAGACCACTACTGCCGAGCCTGGCACAGGTAATTTCCTTGCTTCAAACTCCCCTTGGGCTCTTTTTCTTTTGATCTCCTTCTTGGATTTTGCTTGAATCTTCTCCCCTCTTCCGGCTGTCAGATCTATCCGGTGCAGAGCCGATGGAAACTGAAGTCGCCGCCGATGATGCTGTTGCCGCCGAGGAAGCGGCCAGCGCCGGCGAGCCCGCCGGCGAGGAGGCCGCCAGGGCTGCCGCCGCGGAAGCGGGCGGGGAGTCTGGCGGTCGTACTGACGACCCGGAGGCCGCAGGAGCGCCGGGCACTGCTCCAACCGCCGACTCCTCCACCGCTGCTGCCACGCCAGGCTCCGAAGAGCCCCAGCCCGGCGTCTACCTGAAGGCTGGCGACGATGTCTTCATCATCCTCCCCTGGGCGTCGAGCTCCAGGGCGCCGGTCGAAGGAGAAATGCTTGACGGAGAAGTGCTTGCCTTCGCCGGGATGAAGCTGGTCGACGCGCCAAGCAGCAGCAGCAGCGAACCCGAAGAGGATCGTCTGCTGTGGAAGTTGGTGGCGCTCTACCGCGCCCGGCAGGCCAAGCTGGAGTCCCGCGAAGCACTCGTCGCGAAGGCGGGGGCTGACATCGAGAAACGCGCGGAGGAGCTCCGGGGCGCCAACCAGGAAGCTCTCCGCTCCCTGGCAAAGGAACGGGAGCAACTTGCCGAAGCGCAGCAAGGCTTCCTTCTTGAGAAGGCTGACGTCGAAGAACGCCAACGGCTTGCCGCGGAGAAGTTGTCTTCGCAGGAAGGTGACTTGGCGCAGCGGAAGGTCAACCTCGACAGCCACGAGGAGGAGCTTGCCGCGCGCGAGCGAGCAGTTGGCGATGCCCTCAAGCAAGCTGAAGACGCTGCCGCAGCTGCCGGGGCCGCCAAGACTGAGCTGGAGCTGAAGGTAGTGGAGCTGGAGGCGGGTCTCAAGGCGAGCGGCGATGAGCTTGCCGCGCTCAAGCTTGAGTGGGAGAAGGACGCCAACAGCTATTCGGAGTTGCACGCCCTTCTCGCCGAGAAGGGCAAGGAACTGGACGCCGCCAAGAACTCCAACGCTGATCTCGAAGTGAAGGTGGCGGCTCTGACCAAATCTCTGGACGGCGCCAAGGAGCAGGAGACGGCCTTGAAGGAAGAAGTCGAGGCCGGCAAGGTGCTGCTGGCGAGTGCTACTGCCGCCCAGAAGACCTTGTCGGAGAACGTGGAGCACTGGACGGAGGGTCTGGTGAACATCGCCGCAGACGTCGACAAGGAGCCGGCGCAATTGGGGATGGTGGATCTCGGGTACTCCTCCGACGAGAACCCTCAACCCAGCACCAAGCTTACTCTGTTCTTCAAAGGCGTGGCGACGGTGCTTAAGCGACTCCGGGAGCAGATCCCGAAGCAGCTTGCCGACAAGTCGCGCAAGATTTGCGCGGGAGCTCTCCAGAAGGTGCTGATGAAGGTGGCCTTCCGCAACCCAGGCCTCCGCCTCACCAACGTCCTCCGAAGCTTGCCGCCAGATGCTGGTCTGGAGGAGCTCAAGGCCCTTGTCGCACCTATTGTGGACAGGGTGAGCGGAATCAGGAGGGTCGAGGGTGACCGTGTAGACTAGGCCGCCCATCTTCTTCCTTCCTTGTCGCTGTTAATTATGTTATGAAAAACAGTCTGTTAGAGCTGCGACAAGCTATTTTCTAATATACTCTATCCTAGGTAGTAATTGCTATGTTATTTCCTTTACTTGACTCTTTCCTTTGTACGTTTTTACCCTGCACTTTTAGGGAACTTGCCGGCGCAGGCACCTTTGCCGCGAGCACTGAGTGCGGAACGTCAGCAGCCTGCTGGCGGTGCCGCAGCCGACAAGAAACCTTGTCGCGGCTAGTCGTAGCTCACTTAAGTTGTTGAGCGGACTCGAAACAACAGTAAGGGCGCAACTAGCTACGAGTTGGTTCCTCCGCGCACAGGTTTTCCATACAAAGCACGGTCGTTCAAGGAAAATAACTTAAAAATTTAAAAGAAATCTGATTGCTCAAACTTTGGCAACTTATCTTTTCTTCTTACTTGCTTCCCGGCAAGGCGAAACCTTCTTGAACGATGCCTGGTCCATACCGTATCTTCTCCCTTCCCCCCCCCCCCCCCCCCCCGGCAAACTTGTGCGCGAGGGAACCTCCTTTTCCTTGCGAAAAAGAAAGAGGACGAAATAACAGTATGGAGCTTTATGGCTCGTTATTGCTTACCGGGGGTAAGTGGTGCACAAAATGTCAGATAATACATGCAAAATTTAAAAAGCATGAAATCGACAAGGTGTGCTGAGCACATGATATTTATGCACGGGATCTGCGCCCGGCTTTGTACAAAGGATTACATGCAACAGCGGCAAGACTTGTACAAAAGGTGGTTGCCGGAACGGGTTCCGGCAACCGCGCCCTACGGGTAAAACTTGCGAAGATGCTCAATATTCCAGGAGTTGCTCACTGGGATGCCATCTTCGGTCTCCAGGTGGACAGCGCTAGGCCTAGTGACTCGTTTCACCCAGTAAGGGCCTTCCCACTTTGGCGTCAACTTGTTTGAATTCTTGGCGGACTGAGCGCGCCGAAGAACAAGGTCGCCTTCCTCGAAACTTCTGGCGTTAACTTTGCGGCTATGGTAGCGGCGCAAAGCTTGCTGGTAGCGAGCAGCTCGCACAGCAGCCTGAAGACGGTCTTCCTCAAGGAGCAGCGCGTCGTCTTGTCGCAGCTGCTCTTGCTCAAGCTCATCGTAAGTGAGCACTCGAGGCGACCCGTATACGAGTTATGTGGGGAGAACTGCTTCTGCTCCATAGACAACAGCAAAAGGTGTCTGGCCAGTGGCTCGATTTGGCGTCATCCTGATCGACCAAAGAACCACCGGCAGCTCCTTGATCCAGGTTCTTCCGCACTTGTGCAGCCTGTTGAAAGTTCTGGTCTTGAGCCCGCGCAGCACTTCAGCATTTGCCCTCTCCGCTTGACCGTTACTTCTCAAGTGAGCAACAGAAGCGAAGCAGACCTTGGCGCCAAGGTCTTGGACGTATTGCATGAAGGTGCGGCTCGTAAATTGCGTACCGTTGTCGGTGATTATCCTGTTAGGGATCCTGAAACGGCAAACAATTGACCTGAAGAACTTGACTACTGACTGTGCTGTCACCTTTCTCACTGGTTCCACTTCTGGCCACTTTGTGAACTTGTCGATCGCAACGTACAAGTACTCAAAGCCCCCGACAGCTCGGGGAAAGGGGCCGACGATGTCGAGCCCCCAGACCGAAAATGGCCAGGATAAAGGGATTGTTTGGAGAGCTTGAGCTGGCTGGTGTATCTGCTTGGAATGGAACTGGCATGCTTCACACTTGGTTACTTGTGCAGTTGCATCCTGGAGGGCTGTCAGCCAGAAGAAACCCTGCCAGAATGCTTTTCCGACAAGGGCTCATGCGCCAATGTGGTGACCACATATGCCTCCATGTATCTCTGCCAACAGCTTTTGTCCATCTTCCCGGTGAATGCACTTCAATTTCACACCGTTGAGTCTTCTTCTATACAGTGTGCTGTCGACAAACTGGTACATACTTGACTGCCGGGCTACTCTTTCCGCTTCTTCTTGCTCTTCGGGAAGTTCTCCTGTCTGAAGGAAACGGACAATCTGATGCGCCCATGTTGGAGCCTGTGGCTCGACAACAAGGACTAAAGGCACATCTGCTGCTGCGGGAACATCCGCTTCTACGGCAAGAGCGTGCGGCTCTGCCGGAGCTTGACGTTCCCCGGCAAGCTTGCCGGAGCAGAACTTTTCGGGAGTTTCTGCTTCAACGGTACAAACCCTAGGGCTTGTCGGAGCAGACTGCTCCTCAGCATTCTTGGTGTTGATCTTGGGGACCTTCTTGGCGGTGGCTTCGGGAAGCTCTGCCGGAAAATAGTCGCCAGAAATCAACTTCCTCTTCTTGCTCTGCCCAGTTGGTGTTACGGACGGCTGAGTCAGTTTGAGTACAAAAATCCCTGGTTCCATAGGTAACTTGAGCGCGGCGCACTTTGACAGGCCATCGGCAATATCATTCTGAGCTCTTGGGACATGCTCCATCTGCAGGCCGTCAAAGTGCTCTTCTAGCTTTCTCACTTCATCAACGTAAGCTTCCACTAATGGACTCTGGTAATTCTTGTTCACTTGGCGGACGACAAGCTATGAGTCACCCCTGACTATGAGCTTCTTAATCCCAAGTTCTTCCGCGATCCTGAGACCGGCAAGCAAGCCTTCATACTCTGCAGTATTGTTTGTCGCTTGCTCCTTGGGAAAGTGCATCTGGACTACGTACTTGAGGTGCTCTCCGGTGGGTGCGCAAGCAGCACGCCAGCTCTGGTGCCTTGCAGCGAGAAGGCACCGTCAAAGTACATGAGCCACTCTTTGCTTGCTTCCTTGACGGGGATGCTCGTTTCCGGAATTTCTTCATCTGGTGTTGGCGTCCACTCTGCTATGAATTCTGCCAATGCTCTGCTTTGGATTGTTGATGTACTCTCAAATTTGAGGCCAAAGCTTGACAGTTCCAGTGCCCACTCGACAATCCTGCCTGTTGCTTCTGGATTTTGTAGTATCCTCTTCAGCAGAAAGCGAGTGACGACTGTGATCTCATGTGCTTGGAAGTAATGGCGCAGCTTTCTCGAGGCCATGAGAAGGCCGAAAAGCAACTTCTGCACACCCGAGTACCTTGACCTAGCCCCCTGCAAAAGGGAACTGACAAAGTAAACTGGGCGCTGCACCATCTTCTTCTGTATCTCCTCTTGCATCTGCGCAGATCCATGCTTGTCGGGACCAGAGCTTGTCGGGGAAGCCACCTGCTTGTCGCTGGATGTGCTTGCCGCGGTTGCTGGCTCGTCGTCTGCCTCCCTTTCCGCCACTAACGCAGCACTAACCACTTGATTGGTTGCCGCTATATATAGCAGCAACCTCTCTTGTGGCTTAGGTGCGACAAGTGTTGGAGTGGAGGACAGGTATCTCTTCAAGTCCTGTAGCGCAGCCTCCGCTTCTGGAGTCCATTTCATTGGACCTGCCTTTTTCAAAATTTTGAAAAATGGCAGGGCGTGCTCAGCAGACCAAGAGATAAACCTGCTGAGAGCAGCCATGCAACCAGCAAGCTTCCGTACATCCTTGACGCGCTTTGGTGCTTCAATCTGCTCGATGGCCTTGATCTTGTCGGGATTGGCTTCGATTCCCCGCTGAGACACAAAGAACCCGAAAAGCTTGCCGGAAGGGACTCGAAACACACACTTCTCGGGGTTGAGCTTGAGGTTGATCTTGCGCAGATTTGCAAAAGTCTCTTCTAAATCTTCGATCAGAGTTGCCCTGTCCTTGCTCTTGACCACTATATCATCCATGTAGGCCTCCACATTTCTGTGTATCTGTGGCTTCAAAGCGACATGGACTACTCTGGCAAATGTTGAACCAGCATTCTTTAAACCAAAAGGCATCCATACGAAACAGTACGTGCCGCATGGAGTAATGAATGCGGTTTTCTCCTCATCCTCTTCTGCCATGAAGATCTGATGGTATCCTGAATATGCGTCAAGAAATGAAAGCAAATCACATCCGGCTGTGGAGTCAACAATCTGGTCAATGCGCGGCAAGGGAAATGGGTCTTTGGGACAAGCTTTATTAACATCAGTAAAGTCAATACAAAGCCTCCATTTTCCATTCGCCTTGCACACGACTATAGGATTGGCCAGCCACATGGGATGGAGCACTCCTCTGACAAGGCCTGCTGCTTCCAATTTCTTGATTTCTTCTGCTACGAATTCTTGGCGCTCCACTGCTTGTTTCCCGACCTTCTGCTTGACGGGCCGCGCATGAGGACAAACGGCAAGATGGTGCTCAATTACTTTCCTGGGAACACCGGGGATGTCAGACGGTTGCCACGCAAACACGTCGACGTTCGCCTGCAGGAAAGCAATGAGCGCGCTTTCCTATTTAGAGTCAAGTGTGGCACTGATGGTGAAGGTACCACCAGTGCCGTCCTCCTTGGTGGACACCCTCTTGGTATGTGGTGGAGCTGCCATAGCCTTCTTGCACTTGCCGGTGGAGCTCGATGGTGCTTCCTCGACGGCAGCGCAGCACTCCGAGGAGGTGCGCTTGCCGGAGTGGGCATCAGAGCTCTTGCCGGACTTGGTCTTCTTCTCCCCCCCGGGAGCTTCAGCGGCAAGTGTGTTGCGATCTGTCACGGCTGTTGCTTCCCAGTAGATCTTGTCGGCGCAGATAAGGGCATCATTCTTGTCTCCAGGGACAGAGATGACGCTTATCGGGCCTGGCATCTTGAGCAAGTTGTATGCATAGTGAGAGGCTGCCATGAACTTGGCGAGTGTTGGACGGCCAAGTATGCCATTGTAAGGCAATGGGAAATCGGCAACGTCAAAAGTGACCCTCTCAGTCCTGAAGTTCATTTTGCTGCCAAATGTTACCGGCAACGTGACCTTCCCCTTCGGCTTGCTCCTTCCCGGGTTAATTCCTTGGAATGTGCCGGTCTCTTCGAGCTCGCTGTCAGGGATCTGGAGTTTCTGGAGCACAGCAGAGGAGATCAGGTTCAAGCCGGCCCCGCCGTCAACTAACATCTTAGTGACCTTGAGGTTGCGGATTGTCGGTGAAACCAACAACGGCAAGCACCCGACCGTAGTTGTGCGATCAGGGTGGTCCTCAATATCAAAGATGATAGGCGTGCTGGACCATTTCAAAAGCTTGCGCGATTCGACAGGTGGTTCTGCCGCATTAACTTCCCGCGCCCACTGTTTGAGCTGGTGGTGTGAAGTATGCAGAGAAGCACCACCGTCAACGCACAAAACCTCTGTGGCTTTCTGGAACTCCTGCTCACTGGTCTCGGCATCATCCATGTCTTCGTCGTTGTCGTCGTCTTCATCCTTGTCGCGGCCGCGGGGAGGTCTGTCTCCTTGCCGCTGCTTGGCCTTGCCGTGGCGTCCTCCCCGGCCAGCGCGCTTTTTGCCGGCTTCTCCACCGCTCGTACTAAGCTTTTTGTTGCTGGACAAGCTGCTCGACCTTCTTGCAGCTCTGGAGATCATGGCCCTTGGTGCGGTGGATCTTGCAGTACTGCTTGTCGGAGCCGTCCTGCTTGTCGGCGGCCACCACAGCTTGGCAGTTGGTGCATGCGTGTGGGGACCCCGACTCATAAGTCGTGATCACCGAATGCAAGTGTACAGTGATCCCAGAGATCAATGCTCACTGAACACACAGAAGCTGAATAACAAGAGTCTTACATCCATACATATCGTATTACACAAGTAGGACCATTACGGTCATGTAACGCCCCATATGTAACCTTCCCGAATTGTAACCCAACTCTTGCCGTTTCCGGCATTAAGTTATATTTAATTCTCGGGTTCGGGTCTTTGTCTCCGTGTGTTGTTTTCATTTTCGTGCATCTCATATCATGTCATCACGTGCATTGCATTTGCATACATGTTCATCTCATGCATTCGAGCATTTTCCCCGTTGTCCGTTTTGCATTCCGGCGCTTCGTTCTCCTCCGGTGGCCATTTCTAGCTTTCTTTCGTGTGTGGGGATTAAACATTTCCGGATTGGACCGAGACTTGCCATGCGGCCTTGGTTTACTACCGGTAGACCGCCTGTCAAGTTTCGGGTCATTTGGACTTCGTTTGACCCTCCAACGGTTAACCGAGGGACCGAAAAGGCCTCGTGTGTGTGCAGCCCAACACCCCTCCATTTTGGCCCAAAAACCCACCAAACTCAGCTCCATCGTCTCGGTCGTTCGATCACGATCGTGTGGGCGAAAACCGCACCTCATTTGGACTCTCCTAGCTCCCTCTATGCCTATATATACACCCCCCCGTTTTCGGATCTCTCTTCCTCCCCGAAACCCTAAAAAAATCCCCTCCGCCTCCGCCGGACACGTCCGGACGGACCGGACGCGTCCGGATCTGCCACCGCCGCCACGTGGCAGTCGCCGATTCGCCGGCCCCGCGCCCCACATCGCCGCATCCCGCTGCCGGGCCCGAGGCCCAAGTCGGGCCCCCGCGCGCCGCCCCCGGGCCCGCGACCCGCTCCCTCCACGCCGCCCGTCTTCCCCGGCCCCGGCGTCCCGCGCCACCGCACCTCCGCTCCGACCACCGCGTCGACTCGCCGGCGTCCCGCGCGCTGCAAGACTCCTCGCCGGAGCCCGAGCCCTCGCCGGAGCTGCGCCAGGGAGAGGAGCTTCCGGCTCCGACGTCCGCCGCCGCACCGCTTCCTCCCGGCGACCACCTCGCCTCCGCCGCGCCGCCCTCGACTTCCGCGCCCGCCGGCGCCAGTGTACAGTTGCGCCGCTGCGTGAGATCCGTAGCTCCGTTTTAGGAGTATGATATGTCAAAATCTTCGTCTCGACGAGTAAATCATTTCATTCCATTGCATCATTTGCATTTGAGGTCATCTTGGTGCCCAAAATGCTGTTGGAAGGAGGCATGTTGAGTTAAATTGCAGATCCGTTAGTTCAACATGTACTTTTGTCATTTTTGCCATGATTAATCCGTGCATGATATGCCTGTGCCCCTTTGGGATGAATTGTTAAGCATGTTGTCTTCTTTCCAGAGGTGCATTCCATGTATTTTTAGGATGTGTGTGTTGTCTTGTGCAAGCTTGCGAAGAGGGCTGCCTGAGATTATCGATTTCAGGGACTTAGTGAATTTCCCTAAGTCTGGGCCGTTTTAGTTCACGATGCTATATGTCCGGCTTGTTTCCTAGTGATCCGTGCCTCTTTTGAGGATGATTAGTAAGAGTGATTTGTTATGCTTGTTGTGCTTAATCTATCCATGTCTTTACTTGTTATGTTGGAGCATCCTAGGTTGACTCAATCGAGCTCAACTTTTGGATAGTTGCTGTTTTGGGCAGATCGTGAACTCTTTTGCGATTTTGCCGGAGTGATTGCTAGTGATCCATGCATGCTATGCCATTGTTCTTGCCAGGTCTAGCTAGCATTTTGTGCCTTCTTAATGGATATATGCTTGCCTTGCCATGACTTGCACCGTAGTGAGAGCATCGAGCTCGTTTACATGCCTCCGTGAGTTATTATTTCAGCATGTCCCAGTTTTCACTAAGTCTGAAAACTGATTGTGTTTCATCGATGTTCGTGTGCTCGGTAGAGTATTTTGTGAACCCTTTTGGCCCCAGGTCCTTTTGGGTGTTTTGTTAAGCTTGTTGAGTAGCTCCATGCCATGCTCTTACTTGCCATGTTCAGGTTTTCCTTCATGTTGTTTTGCTGCTCCGAAGAGAGCATCGTGGTCTGAAATTTCAGACTAGCGTTAATTTCGCAAAGTCTGAAATTTGTTTTGCTTATTCAGTTTTGCCATGCTTGTTTGAAGCCCTTAATGGATGAATTTACCTATGCCTCAGTCCTGATGATTTGTTAAGCTTGATGAGTACATCACTGCCATGCAATTTGTTTTCATGTTGGGTGGCTGTAGCATGTTCATTTTGTTGCATTTAGGAGCCTACTGGCTGTAAATCGCAGATTGGTTCGTTTAGTAAATCGCTTGCCATTTCTAAACCGTAGCTCCAATTGCCATGATCTTTATATCGTTTTCAGGGGATTTCTTCCCCTCTATCCAGTGGAACACTTGGATTTCCAAGTTGAGGCCAGGTTCATGCATTTCCTGTTACATCTTGCATTTTGCATCCCGCATAGCATATCATCTTTGCATATTATTGCTTGCCCTTGCACATGGTTGATTGTGTCCTTGTTGCTTGTTTGTGTTGTTGGGTAGAGCTGGGAGAAGAGTTCGCTAACGAGGAGCCCGTTGAGTTTGCTTTTGAGGATCCAGTCAATTCTGACAACTGTGCAGGCAAGATGATCACACCCTTGAAATCACTACTATCTTTGCTATGCTAGTATGCTCGCTCTTTTGCTTTGCCAATGCTACGATGCCTACCACTTACTTGTCAGCCTCCCAATTGCCATGATTGAACCTCTAACCCACCTTTGTCCTAGCAAACCATTGATTGGCTATGTTACCGCTTTGCTCAAGCCCCTTCTTATAGCGTTGCTAGTTGCAGGTGAAGATTGGAGACGTTCCTTATTGGAACATTTATTTACTTGTTGGGATATCATTATATTGCTATGTTATCTTTATTCATCTATATACTTGGTAAAGGGTGGAAGGCTCGGCCTCTCGCCTAGTGTTTTGTTCCACTCTTGCCGCCCTAGTTTCCGTCATATCGGTGTTATGTTCCCGGATTGTTGCGTCCCTTACGCGGTTGGGCTATAATGGGAACCCCTTGATAGTTCGCCTTGTTTAAAGCTTTTCCAGCAATGCCCAACATTGGTTTTACCATTTGCCACCTACCCTTTTCTTTCCCTTGGGTTTCCGGAGCCCGATGGTCATCTTTATTTTTAGCCCCCCATGGGCCAGCGCTCCTCTGAGTGTTGGTCCGAACCAGGCAGCCTGCGGGGCCACCTCGGGGAAACTCGAGGGTTGGTTTTACTCGTAGCTTGACCTATCCGGGCGTGCCCTGAGAAAGAGATATGTGCAGCTCCTATCGGGATTTGTCGGCACATTCGGGCGGTGTTGCTGGACTAGTTTTGACCTGTCGAATCATCTTGTTGTACCGGGATACCGAGTCTGATCGGTGGGTCCTGGGTGGAGGTCTATTCCTTCGTTGACCGTGAGAGCTTGTTATGGGCTAAGTTGGGACCCCCTGCAGGGATTGATCTTTCGAAAGCCGTGCCCGCGGTTATGGGCAGATGGGAATTTGTTAATGTCCGGTTGTAGACAACTTGAACTTAATTAATTAAAATGAATCAACTGCGTGTGTTGCCGTGATGGCCTCTTCTCGGCGGCGCCCGGGAAGTGGACACGGCGTTGGAGTTTTGTTTGCGTAGTCCGCTCTATGTAGTTTCCGCTCGTGCTTTGCCTTCTCTTCTCGCTCTCCTTTGCGAATAAGTTAGCCACCATATATGCTAGTCGCTTGTTGCAGCTCCACTCACATTACCCCTTTCTTACCTATTAAGCTTAAATAGTCTTGATCGCGAGGGTGCGAGATTGCTGAGTCCTTTGTGGCTCACAGATTACTATTACACCAGATGCAGGGACCGATGATACTCCTCCGGATGGCGCGTTCGAGCTGAAGTGGGAGTACGACGAGGACTCTCAGCGATACTATGTTTCTTTTCCGGATGATCAGTAGTGGTGCCTATTCGGGGTTAGATTCAGGGCCTAGTCGCTTGTTGGGGGTCTTTTCCATTTTGGCGATGTAGTCGGGCCATGAGTGTTTGTATGATGGATGCTATTTATGTACTTTGATGTGACGTGGCGAGTGTAAGCCAACTATTATTATTATTCCCCCTTTTATATTATATATGTACTTGGGTTGTGTAATGATTCCTGACTTGCGACATTGCTTTCAATGCACCTATGTCTCTAAGTCGTGCCTCGACACGTGGGAGACATAGCCGCATCAAGGGCGTTACAGGTCAAGTCTTGAGTATAACATCGCAGCGGAAATCTTCGTCGACAACTGGGACCCATGCCATCTGCCTTAACCCTACAGGCATTCTGACTGGGAAGCGTCCTAGCTCGCATGTTCGTCACCGAAGTATTCTTCATCATATCCTGTTCTTTCATGCCTGGCCAATAAAATAACCAGTGGCAAGCCAATGAGTACTTTGAATGTACTCGCAAGCAACCCATGTTTTGGTTCAAGGTACAACAATGCATGATATAGGTAAATTTTGCGGAAAGCTAGTTTTTGAGTGCAATGACATGTTCAACAGCTTGTAAGACATGCATCAGGAGAAATTTAGGTAACCATAAGAACAGGTTACAGATATCAACAAAGATAGAGTGGGCACCAACCCAACTCAAACATGTCAAGTCCTCTGACTTGACCCAAGTAGTGGTATCATCATAAAAGGAGTGGGCACCAACCCAACTCAATCATGTCAAGTCTTCTGACTTGACCCGAGCAGTTCTTCCCATTTGTCCAAATACTCACACAGGTTCGAAAACATGTGGACGTAGTTTAAGCAGCACCGCCCAACTGTCCTTGACCGTGGACACGGCTATTCGAATAGTTTTACACTCTGCAGAGGTTGCACACTTTACCCACTAGATCCGGGGAACTTCCGTGTCATCCACGACCCGCGGTACCTCAAGTACCCGGGGTAAGCACCCAATCACTATCTTTCCCTAGACGACACTAACAAGGAGTCCACTCGATTGGTAGTAACCCCCGTGCCCAACATTTCACAACTCAAAATTGTGGAGCCTCGCTCCTATATTCATCACATACCACTGGCACGGGGTACCAACGGTGTGTCCGGTGCCCCATAAAAATGTTCTTGGCCGCCCTACCTGGCACGACCCCGTCCCGAGAGAGTGCACCAACAACCCTCCCGTCACTAGTAATGCGGGCTCCAAGCTAGTATCGGCCTAGGTAATCAATAATGCCCTTTCCCATATAAGGGTAGAGTGGTTGCGCATGTAAGGTTGGGACAGTCGACAAATCTTAAATCTAATCCGTTTTCGAAAAACAACACACACACTTGCCTCGGTACACCACTTCGTCGTCAAGTGGTTACCCATCTCATTGTCTCCCTCGGGCATAAGTGGCACCCGACGGGGTTTTCAAAAAGTCCTTTGAAAATGCTTTGACTCAACACTATGCATATACCCGTCCCTTTTTGCGTAGCACTACTTAGCATCCTATCTATTCCCACCGGCAAAACCCTCATAAGAAGGTAGGGTCATGCACAAATGCAAGTATCAATAAGGAGGAGACGAGGGCAACCCACCAAAGTGGCTCCCCTCTCACATGATTCCGATGCAACAATAGTAAAGTGCCATATGAAATGCATAAAAGGGGGTTTCATAGACATGGTCAAAGGGCTGCTTGCCTGTTTCAACAAAGTCTTCGAGGTCTTCAAATATCTCTGGTCCAACTCCGAGCATTTCGTCTACTTCGTCAACTATCGTCGAAAGCAACCACAATAAGCAACACAACAAGGTAGAAAATAAAAGTGCTCCAAAAATATTGATTTGACTTTTCTAGGATACCTCTGGTCACATGAGGAATGACAAAAGTGATTTCATTGGAAGTGGATCAATGGATATTCCTAATCATTTTGATATGATGGAATCAAGGGGTTTATGGAATTGCAAGAAGTGGACAGAAACACATTTTTGAAAAATGAGAAAAGGTACCCATTTAACAAAGGATGATTTTAGAAGCATCTAGGAATTGGTTTCACTAGATTTGGAGTTCAAATGATTTTCCTATGAATTTACAAAGTTGACAAATATGAAGAAATAGGCCATTATTTGAGGTGATACAGAAAGTATTAGTAAAAATGTTAAAAAAACTAAGTTTTGAACTTAGAAACATCTAGGAATTTGAATCATGGCATTTGGATCAAAAATGGGCCCTCTGTGATTTTCTAAAGTTCATCACAGAAATAGGAAAAATAGAATTTGATAAATATTTGTGAAGAGAAAGTTTTTGGAAAAATGTGCAAATAGCACCAACAGGTAGATCATGATTTATGGAGTCACAAGAAATTTGAATCATCAAATTTGGACTTAGAATAAATAATCTATGGATTTTTGAAGTGTCTGAAAAAGGAAAAAGGGAAAAAGGTCTTAACCTTATCCTACGCCTAGGGCGGCAAATAGTCCGTGGGCCGGCCCAGCTGCGTGGGTGGCAGGGTGACGTCGAAGGCGCCCACGCGGAGTGCGCCTTCGCTGCGGGGACGCGGGAGATGCCGAACCCGCCTCCACTTGCCAGCGTGGCCCGGGGCTGGGCCACTGACGAGCGGGGCCCGCTTGCAGGGCCTTCGTCTTCCTCTTCCTCCCGCGCGCTCGCCTGGCCGAGGGAGCAGAGAACCCCGACGACGACTGCCGGCGCTACAAGGCATCTCCGGCGATGCTCTGGCTATGGATGAGCTCAGGAGGTTGTGCCGCATCCACCTAGGTGCTTTGCGCACGCCGACAAGGGTCGCAGCGGTGACGGCTTGGACGGCCGCGGAGGAGACCATCGGCCATCTTTGGCCACTGGGATGAACGACGGCGACGGAGGGCCTCGAGGTGATGGTATGGGGCTACTGGAGTGGTTAGGGAGAGAAGGGAGGCTCGGGATAGCCCGAATTTAGGCGGAGCCCGACGGCGATGCTCCGGCCATTGTGGTGGATGGAGAGCGCGAGGAGGGGAGTGGGCTGGTCCAGGGGATGCACGAGAGGGAGAGAAGGCCAAAGGAGTAGAGAGGGGGCTCGGGGGTGGCCTTAAGTAGAAGGGGGCGAGGTGCACCGTGAGCTCATGCGCCGGCGAGGATGTTGTCGTCGCTGCAAGCCACGAGGGCCCGTATGGGCGTGTCTGGGGCGTTCGTGGAGGAGGTCCACGCCCACAAGAAGGGAGAGAAGGAGCAGGGGAGGGCCAGAGCACCGCAGGTGTGAGCTCAGCCATTGGAGCTCTCGGGCGGCCAGCGCGCGTGCGCAAGGAGGCAGCAGGAGGGAGAAGGAGGAGGGGGCAGGGGTTTAGCGTGTCGCAGACGCCGAGGCACATCGTCGGGCGCGCTGGGGAGGCCCGAGGTGGCCGGGAGTGCTTGGTCATGGGCGGCTACAGTGCCAGAGCGCACTGTAGCGCGCTCCAGAGCGTCTCTTTGGCCGGCATGGCTATTATTTTGGCAATGTGGGCGCGGCCACTATTGTCTGGTAGCGCTAGGGGGTAGTAAACAAGTGGGGAGGGGCATTGGGTGCCCTGGAGATCCACTGGAGTGAGGAGGGAGGTGGGAAAGGAGAAGAATGCTGTTGTCCAGAAGGATAAATGGGGGTGTTTCTCCCTTCAATCATTGAGCTGAGGCCAGGGAAGAGTTACTGGAGGTAGGAGAGGACTAGGAGGAGCTGTGGTAAAAATTTGATCTATCCAAGAATAGTGGAAGAGGTCAAAACAGTGGTTTTAGCAAAATGTCAGAAGGTGTTTGATAATGGTTTGGGCAGGAAAATGGACTCCAATTTCCATGAGAATTAACAGGATGGAATGGCACTTAGAAATAGGGTGTACCACCAAATTTGAGCTTATTTGGAAAAAGTTGCCAGTGTAACTTTGGTAAACCCTAGAAATTAGTAGAAATGGTTTTACCAAGCTTTAGTCATGCAAATCAATTCTCCATGATGCACCTCTTGGTGTAGTGTCATCATTTGAGGTTATGAACATGTCCACAAAAGTTGAGATCAAAAGGAGAAAGTTTCCAATGTAGAGTTGTTCAAATTTGGTTCTGGTCAGAGAGGGTTTTGGGGCACTTTGAGCAAGATAACATTCTCTCCAACTTGTTCCATTTGGTCTAGATGAATAATTAGACCATTTGAGAATGTGCACCAAGTATGAGAGCATTTGGACATGTTTGACAATGCAAAGTTGTTCAAACTTGAAAAAGGACAGAAGTGGTTTTGAGAGAGTTTCATGGGGTTTTAGTATTCTCCATGACATGATACTTGGCAAGATCATCAAACATGTCATATTTGACATGCTAGAATTTTCTTGGATTTTTATGAAAATATTTCCTGTAGAAATATTTCAAATCCTTGAAATGGGCAGAAATGGTTTTTGAGGGATTTGACCAATATTTTGAACATGACCATGTGTTGAAACCCTTATATATGGACAATATATGTCCATTGAGTTTCCCTAAATTTTCTCAAATATTTTTGAAACATTAAAATAATTTTTCCCTATTAAAGACCATTTCTGGCCTTAAGAAAAGCTTTTAAATAAAATAAGAAAATAACTTTTTAAATTATACTTTTGTGGTTTATGGGAGTCATATATCTAATAGGTTTCAAATACATTTTTGGAAAGGTTTTTCACACCTCAAATCAAGTAGTTGCAGTGCAAATCTCAATCCAAGGGGTTTTGGAAAACTAATTTTTTTTTAAAAATACTTTTTGGCCAAATTATTTTTGTAAGAAAATACTATATTGTACTATACACATGGCATGATCATTGGGAAAAGGTTTTGGATCAAGGAGAAGGAGTATAAAAGTTGGAGGATTTGTTTGATTTTTAGAGCACTTGCAAACAACAGACAAAAATCAAATCAAGCAAAGTCCAAAACACTCAAAAGTTTTTGTAAAACATCATTTTATCATGACTAAATAGCTTAAGTGTTGTGGCATGAAAATCAGGGTGTGACAGACCTACCCCCCTTACAAGAATCTCGTCCCCGAGATTCCCAGACTAGGCACGGAAAGGAATACGGAAACTTGGACTTGGGGTAGTCTTCACGTCCTCATACTACTTCTGCTTCCGTTTGGTGCTCCATTGAACCTTGAAGTACTTGATGGCGTGGCTTCGTGTTTGTCGTCCTGCTTGATCCAGATTGCCATTGGGGTCCCTTGCGTAGGTCATAATGGGCTGGAGGTCGATGGCTCGGTGATTGATGTCCTTGCAGAGATCGGGCTAGATAGGAAGTGGGAAACACTTCCTGAGTGGTGTCGTGTGGAAAAACGTGGTGCACAATGGGTAACTCAGGTGGTAGTTCTAACTGGTAAGCCACTTCTCCACGTCGTGCGGTGATCTCGAAGGGGCTGATAAATCTAGGTGCGAGTTTTCCCTAACGTGGAAACGCTTGGTTCCCTTAAGAGGAGTCACTCGTAGGTATACATGATCTCCGACTTGGAAGTCTACTTGTCGGAGACGAGTGTCAGCATAGCTCTTCTGTCTGGACTTAGCGGCCTTCAGTTGTTCTCTGACTAGCTGAGCTTGCTCTTCTGCTTCACAGAGGATCTCAGGCCCAAATATTAGTCCTTCTCCGGTTTCTGACCAATTGAGGGGTGTGCGGCACTTGCGCCCGTACAACACCTCAAATGGTGCCATCTGAAGGCTTGACTGATAACTGTTGATGTAGAGGCTGGATAGCTGATTGCCATCATAAGTGGTCTTCACATGAATGAAATGGGCTACCTTAGTCAGGTGATCGACTATGACCCAGATGGAGTCATGTCCCTTGTTTGACCTAGGTAGTCC
Source organism: Triticum monococcum (assembly GCA_034509565.1). Lineage (NCBI taxonomy): Eukaryota > Viridiplantae > Streptophyta > Magnoliopsida > Poales > Poaceae > Triticum > Triticum monococcum. Next base: position 93,893,879 of record CM067845.1, on the reverse strand, counting down.
AGTGATGCAATCCATTCCGACTTGATCCCATTTCCACTCGGGAACCTTGAGTGATTGGAGCAATCCAGCAGGTCGCTGATATTCAGCTTTGGCCCCTTGGCATACGTCACATTTTAGCAACGAAAGTGGCTATCTCTCTCTCTTCATGCCATGCCACCAGAATCTTTCCTTTAGGTCTTGATACATCTTGGTTCCTCCGGGGTGGATGGAATACGGGGTGTCATGAGCTTCTAGCAAGATCAAATTCTTGAGCTCAATCTTGTTGGGTACGCAAATGCGATTCCCAACCCACACAATTCCTTGCTCATCCTCTGAGAATCCTGGGGCCTTCCCTGCCTTGATCTTCCTCTTGATGCCTTCAATACTTTCGTGTCCCTTCTGAGCCTCCTTAACATCATCCATCAAGGTAGGCTTGACTTCAAGGTTGGTTAAGAATCCTGGTACAACCAGTTCCAACCCGAAGCTTTCAAGTTCTTCATACAAGGCGGGTAGCCTTTCCTTAAGAATAGCATTCAAGGAACAAGCCTTCCTGCTTAATGCGTCTGCTACCACATTGGCCTTCCCGGGGTGGTATTGAACACTGAGGTCATAATCCTTGATCAACTCTAGCCATCTTCTTTGCCTCATGTTCAATTCCTTTTGAGTGAAAATACACTTCAAACTTTTGTGATCCATGTATATCTCACACCGCTTCCCTAGGAGGTGATGTCGCCATGTTTTCAGGGCATGAACTACAGCTGCCAACTCAAGGTCGTGAGTAGCATAGTTCTCTTCATGAGGCCGTAGCTACCTTGAAAGGTAAGCTACGACTCTGCCTTCTTGCATCAGAACACCTCCCAGTCCAGTTCTTGATGCATCACAATATATCACAAACTCCTTGTGTAGATCTGGTGTGGGTAGAACTGGGGCGGTGGTCAATCTCTTCTTCAGCTCCTGGAAGCCTTCCTCACACTTCAGTGTCCATTCAAACTTGTTGTCTTTCTTCAAGAGTTGAGTCAAGGGTCGCGCAGTGCTTGAGAATCCTTCAACGAACCTGCGGTAATATCCCGCGAGTCCGAGGAAGCTTCTGACTTCCTCCTTGGCATGGCAGTCTTCAAATGTTTTCTTCACCATCCCAGTGATTCTTCTTCCGTCTTCGGGTAGACAAATATGTCATCAAGGAAGGATGACAACTAACTTGTACAAGCACTCCATGAAGTCTATGGGGTACGTAAAGTGGGCTGAGGCATTGGTGATGGTCACGGTTGAGCATTGGCCAAGGTCTTATCAATCTAGAGCCAAAGCCCAAGGTCAGGATCCGACCATATCGTGGCTTGGTGGGGCTTAAGGGTTTCAAGGATTCTAGTGTGTGAGCGAACGTTTGTCACCATATCCTTAAGCACGGTTCCTGAGATGCCAACTGTTCTATCCAATCCTTTAAACAAATAACCTTATACCACCGAAAGCATCAACTCTTGGGATATATTAGGATGACAATGTGCTTGCTCACTATAGTGAGGCGGACCAAATGGCGAGGTTCTCATCCACCGGTGGTTGTCGATACAACAACAGTAAGGACATAGTTGCTCTATTAGCGATGTATATCATGATCTTGCATGTCCTATGCCATGATCATCGTAGGCTAAGGTTGCATCATCCTGGGCCAATACAAAGGTGCCACCGTCCTCTGGGTCTTCATGTCCTCATTCTTCAAAAGTGTATCTTCTGTTGGCATCGCCTTGTTGTGGTGTCGCGAATCTTGGGTTCATAAGAGGTGGGTGAGTGTTTGGCAAGGTGTACTCCCTTCTAGGCTATCCACGAGGATTACAAGGAATCCCATGGTCAGGGGCTTGAGGGTGCTAGCGACCGTTTGCAATAGTTTTGAAGGGAAGAGATCGATAGGGAAAGTATACCTTAGTTTTCGAAAACTGAGAAGGGGAGAGAAGTATAGATAGTTTTGAAAACTAGTAGTAGTTTTGGAAATAGTTTTACCCTAACTAACGACCATGCTAACTAAGGCTTCCTACAGTCAGGATGGCTCTGATACCAGCTCTGTGGGGACCCCGACCCATATGTCATGATCACCGAATGCAAGTGTACAGTGATCCCAGAGATCAATGCTCACTGAACACACAGAAGCTGAATAACAAGAGTCTTACATCCATACATACCGTATTACACAAGTAGGACCATTACGGTCAAGTCTTGAGTATAACATCGCAGCAGAAATCTTCGTCGACAACTGGGACCCATGCCATCTGCCTTAACCCTACAGGCATTCTGACTGGGAAGCGTCCTAGCTCGCATGTTCGTCACCAAAGTATTCTTCATCATATCCTGTTCTTTCATGCCTGGCCAATAAAATAACCAGTGGCAAGCCAATGAGTACTTTGAATGTACTCGCAAGCAACCCATGTTTTGGTTCAAGGTACAACAATGCATGATATACGTAAATTTTGCGGAAAGCTAGTTTTTGAGTGCAATGACATGTTCAACAGCTTGTAAGACATGCATCAGGAGAAATTTAGGTAACCATAAGAACAGGTTACAGATATCAACAAAGATAGAGTGGGCACCAACCCAACTCAAACATGTCAAGTCCTCTGACTTGACCCAAGTAGTGGTATCATCATAAAAGGAGTGGGCACCAACCCAACTCAATCATGTCAAGTCTTCTGACTTGACCCGAGCAGTTCTTCCCATTTGTCCAAATACTCACACAGGTTCGAAAACATGTGGACGTAGTTTAAGCAGCACCGCCCAACTGTCCTTGACCGTGGACACGGCTATTCGAATAGTTTTACACTCTACAGAGGTTGCACACTTTACCCACTAGATCCGGGGAACTTCCGTGTCATCCACGACCCGCGGTACCTCAAGTACCCGGGGTAAGCACCCGATCACTATCTTTCCCTAGACGACACTAACAAGGAGTCCACTCGATTGGTAGTAACCCCCGTGCCCAACATTTCACAACTCAAAATTGTGGAGCCTCGCTCCTATATTCATCACATACCACTGGCACGGGGTACCAACGGTGTGTCCGGTGCCCCATAAAAATGTTCTTGGCCGCCCTACCTGGCATGACCCCGTCCCGAGAGAGTGCACCAACAACCCTCCCATCACTAGTAATGCGGGCTCCAAGCTAGTATCGGCCTAGGTAATCAATAATGCCCTTTCCCATATAAGGGTAGAGTGGTTGCGCATGTAAGGTTGGGACAGTCGACAAATCTTAAATCTAATCCGTTTTCGAAAAACAACACACACACTTGCCTCGGTACACCACTTCGTCGTCAAGTGGTTACCCATCTCATTGTCTCCCTCGGGCATAAGTGGCACCCGACGGGGTTTTCAAAAAGTCCTTTGAAAATGCTTTGACTCAACACTATGCATATACCCGTCCCTTTTTGCGTAGCACTACTTAGCATCCTATCTATTCCCACCGGCAAAACCCTCATAAGAAGGTAGGGTCATGCACAAATGCAAGTATCAATAAGGAGGAGACGAGGGCAACCCACCAAAGTGGCTCCCCTCTCACATGATTCCGATGCAACAATAGTAAAGTGCCATATGAAATGCATAAAAGGGGGTTTCATAGACATGGTCAAAGGGCTGCTTGCCTGTTTCAACAAAGTCTTCGAGGTCTTCAAATATCTCTGGTCCAACTCCGAGCATTTCGTCTACTTCGTCAACTATCGTCGAAAGCAACCACAATAAGCAACACAACAAGGTAGAAAATAAAAGTGCTCCAAAAATATTGATTTGACTTTTCTAGGATACCTCTGGTCACATGAGGAATGACCAAAGTGATTTCATTGGAAGTGGATCAATGGATATTCCTAATCATTTTGATATGATGGAATCAAGGGGTTTATGGAATTGCAAGAAGTTGACAGAAACACATTTTTGAAAAATGAGAAAAGGTACCCATTTAACAAAGGATGATTTTAGAAGCATCTAGGAATTGGTTTCACTGGATTTGGAGTTCAAATGATTTTCCTATGAATTTACAAAGTTGACAAATATGAAGAAATATGCCATTATTTGAGGTGATACAGAAAGTATTAGTAAAAATGTTCAAAAACTAAGTTTTGAACTTAGAAACATCTAGGAATTTGAATCATGGCATTTGGATCAAAAATGGGCCCTCTGTGATTTTCTAAAGTTCATCACAGAAATAGGAAAAATAGAATTTGATAAATATTTGTGAAGAGAAAGTTTTTGGAAAAATGTGCAAATAGCACCAACAGGTAGATCATGATTTATGGAGTCACAAGAAATTTGAATCATCAAATTTGGACTTAGAATAAATAATCTATGGATTTTGAAGTGTCTGAAAAAGGAAAAAGGGAAAAAGGTCTTAACCTTATCCTGCGCCTAGGGCGGCAAATAGTCCGTGGGCCGGCCCAGCTGCGCGGGTGGCAGGGTGACGTCGAAGGCGCCCACGCGGAGTGCGCCTTCGCTGCGGGGACGTGGGAGATGCCGAACCCGCCTCCACTTGCCAGCGTGGCCCGGGGCTGGGCCACTGACGAGCGGGGCCCGCTTGCAGGGCCTTCGTCTTCCTCTTCCTCCCGCGCGCTCGCCTGGCCGAGGGAGCAAAGAACCCCGACGACGACTGCCGGCGCTACAGGGCATCTCCGGCGATGCTTTGGCTATGGATGAGCTCAGGAGGTTGTGCCGCATCCACCTAGGTGCTTTGCGCACGCCGACAAGGGTCGCAGCGGTGACGGCTTGGACGGCCGCGGAGGAGACCGTCGGCCATCTTTGGCCACGAGCATGCAGCGTTCCCGGGGATGAACGACGGCGACGGAGGGCCTCGAGGTGATGGTATGGGGATAGCCCGAATTTAGGCGGAGCCCGACGGCGATGCTCCGGCCATTGTGGTGGATGGAGAGCGCGAGGAGGGGAGTGGGCTGGTCCAGGGGATGCACGAGAGGGAGAGAAGGCCAAAGGAGTAGAGAGGGGGCTCGGGGGTGGCCTTAAGTAGAAGGGGGCGAGGTGCACCGTGAGCTCATGCGCCGGCGAGGATGTTGTCGTCGCTGCAAGCCACGAGGGCCCGTATGGGCGTGTCTGGGGCGTTCGTGGAGGAGGTCCACGCCCACAAGAAGGGAGAGAAGGAGCAGGGGAGGGCCAGAGCACCACGCGTGTGAGCTCAGCCATTGGAGCTCTCGGGCGGCCGGCGCGCGTGCGAAAGGAGGCAGCAGGAGGGAGAAGGAGGAGGGGGCAAGGGTTTAGCGTGTCGCAGACACCGAGGCACATCGTCGGGCGCGCTGGGGAGGCCCGAGGTGGCCGGGAGTGCTTGGTCATGGGCGGCTACAGTGCTAGAGCGCACTGTAGCGCGCTCCAGAGCGTCTCTTTGGCCGGCATGGCTATTATTTTGGCAATGTGGGCGCGGCCACTATTGTCTGGTAGCGCTAGGGGGTAGTAAACAAGTGGGGAGGGGCATTGGGTGCCCTGGAGATCCACTGGAGTGAGGAGGGAGGTGGGAAAGGAGAAGAATGCTGTTGTCCAGAAGGATAAATGGGGGTGTTTCTCCCTTCAATCATTGAGCTGAGGCCAGGGAAGAGTTACTGGAGGTAGGAGAGGACTAGGAGGAGCTGTGGTAAAAATTTGATCTATCCAAGAATAGTGGAAGAGGTCAAAACAGTGGTTTTAGCAAAATGTCAGAAGGTGTTTGATAATGGTTTGGGCAGGAAAATGGACTCCAATTTCCATGAGAATTAACAGGATGGAATGGCACTTAGAAATAGGGTGTACCACCAAATTTGAGCTTATTTGGAAAAAGTTGCCAATGTAACTTTGGTAAACCCTAGAAATTAGTAGAAATGGTTTTACCAAGATTTAGTCATGCAAATCAATTCTCCATGATGCACCTCTTGGTGTAGTGTCATCATTTGAGGTTATGAACATGTCCACAAAAGTTGAGATCAAAAGGAGAAAGTTTCCAATGTAGAGTTGTTCAAATTTGGTTCTGGTCAGAGAGGGTTTTGGGGCACTTTGAGCAAGATAACATTCTCTCCAACTTGTTCCATTTGGTCTAGATGAATAATTAGACCATTTGAGAATGTGCACCAAGTTTGAGAGCATTTGGACATGTTTGACAATGCAAAGTTGTTCAAACTTGAAAAAGGACAGAAGTGGTTTTGAGAGAGTTTCATGGGGTTTTACTATTCTCCATGACATGATACTTGGCAAGATCATCAAACATGTCATATTTGACATGCTAGAATTTTCTTGGATTTTTATGAAAATATTTCCTGTAGAAATATTTCAAATCCTTGAAATGGGCAGAAATGGTTTTTGAGGGATTTGACCAATATTTTGAACATGACCGTGTGTTGAAACCCTTATATATGGACAATATATGTCCATTGAGTTTCCCTAAATTTTCTCAAATATTTTTGAAACATTAAAATAATTTTTCCCTATTAAAGACCATTTCTGGCCTTAAGAAAAGCTTTTAAATAAAATAAGAAAATAACTTTTTAAATTATACTTTTGTGGTTTATGGGAGTCATATATCTAATAGGTTTCAAATACATTTTTGGAAAGGTTTTTCACACCTCAAATCAAGTAGTTGCAGTGCAAATCTCAATTCAAGGGGTTTTGGAAAACTAATTTTTTAAAAATATACTTTTTGGCCAAATTATTTTTGTAAGAAAATACTATATTGTACTATACACATGGCATGATCATTGGGAAAAGGTTTTGGATCAAGGAGAAGGAGTATAAAAGTTGGAGGATTTGTTTGATTTTTAGAGCACTTGCAAACAACAGACAAAAATCAAATCAAGCAAAGTCCAAAACACTCAAAAGTTTTTGTAAAACATCATTTTATCATGATTAAATAGCTTAAGTGTTGTGGCATGAAAATCAGGGTGTGAGAATGCGGCAACCTCCTTGCCGGAGCTGCCAACTTTGGCTTGCTTGGCGCCACCGTCGTTGCCGGACTGCTCAACGACTAGTACCTCTTTGCCTTTCTTCTTCCTGTTGCGCCTCCGGTTTTTCTTTGCCGGGGCAGCATCTTCGCTGTCAGATCCTCCTGCTCCAGTATTCTCTCCGGGGAGTTTCCTCCCTTCTTCAGCGCGTGCACACTTGTCGCCCAGGGCGTACAGCTCGCTAACGTCTCTGATCCTGCTCATCGCCATCTCCTCCCGCATCCTGCGATTACGCACGTTTTGATGGAACGCGCTGATAACCGCGGCAGGGTGGATGTCTGGGATGTTGCGCTGTACACGGCTGAATCTCTGAATATACTTGCATAGGGGCTCTCCTTCCTTCTGGGCAAGCAGGTGAAGGTCACTCTCTTGGCCATGGGGTTTGTGGCCGCCCGTAAAGGCGCCGACTAACTGATGGCAAAGGTCCGCCCAAGAGGATATGGAGTTGTCCGGCAAGTGCATGAGCCAGGACCTGACGTCGGGCTTGAGCACCAGCGGGAAGTAGTTGGCAAGAACCTTGTCGTCTCGCCCCCGGCAGCTTGCACCGCAATGGTGTAGATGCTGAGGAACTCCGACGGGTGTGACTTGCCGTCGTACTTCTCCGGTACGTCTGGCTTGAAATGCTTCTGGCTGGGCCACTGGACTTGCCGCAGCTCACGGGTAAACGCAGGGCAGCCTACCGCGTACGGCAAGTTGCCCGGTTCCCCTGGCGCATGCATATCGACAAAGGGCCCAGCGCGCAGGTATGATTGACGCCGTGCTTCTCTTCGGCGCTCGATGCATGTTCGAGCGTCTTCTTGCTGTCGTTCATGAAGAATTTGGCACTGATCGCAATGAGCTCACGGATCTGATGACGCGGTGGAGTCGCTGTCGAGGTGGATCCGGCGAGTCGGCGATCTTGGCCTTCGGGGCGGGGAGTGCACAGTGGTTGTACCCCCGCTGGTCTTGTCGCCACCGACTTGCGCCTGGCTGACTTGCCGCGGCAGCGAAGTACTCGGCTGCCGAGGACTGTCGCCGTTGGCAAAGCCGATAAGGCTCTGAATGGTGGCCCTCCAGTCGTCGATCTTGTCTAGCGCCGGAGGGTAATCTAGAAGCAGTTGGGCCCGTGCCAACACTTCTGCCGGAGTGGTGGGCGGCGGCGGCGAACGGTGCGAGGAGCGAGATATGCTCGGACTTCTAACTGCATTAGAAGGAGAAGTACCTCATCCAGGCGACCGTGCCCCGCTCGCGCCAGCATGTTGGCGCGCATGCTGGTCTTGAACACTCCGGGATCCACCAGCTTGACCTTGGCCCAGCAAACGTATGGTACTGTGAGTACCATAACGCTGCTGGTCCCGCGCCTCTTGAGATGGGCGCGGTGCGTGTACGGACGCCGAGGTCTTGGAGTGCGCCCGGTCGTTGTGGGAGCCGACTGCACCGCCGATGTGCAGCGCAGCCTTGTCCTTGGACCTGGCAGCACCATGAGCCCCCTCATCGGTGCCCGTTCTTCTGCCGGCGTCTACTCCACCAGCCGTTCGCTCCGGCAATGGTGGGCTCGGCGCAGACGGAGTAGCTGCCTCCGAAACCTTCTTCTTTGGCGGCATGTTGATGAAGATGATGAAGATTCGGCTCGTGCGAACGCCGGATCAGATTCACACAGCCTCGACGCACCCCTACCTGGCGCGCCAAAGATGTCGGGGGTGACTGATCCCTCGGACACCTATGGGACCACGGCGGAGCGAGGCCCCTTTTCGGTTCGGCAGGGGGCGGAGAGAGCACAAAGAGCAGATCGAGGCGCAACACATGAGCACGCGATCAGTTTACCCAGGTTCAGGCCGCACGGATGCGTAAAACCCTACTCCTGCTTGTGGTTTGTATTGTGTTCTTGCTCGGGAGCGATGAATGCTACAGTACGCTCAAGTGGCTAGCGAGACCGAGCGTGAGAATGATAGTCTGCCCCCCCCCCCTATGTTGCACATGGGCCTCCTTTTATACGCTAAAGGGGTCACCGACAGGTGGCAACGTTGATGAGGGTAAAAACATAAAAAGGCATGCGGTTGGCACCGCCGCCTACAACAGTGTTATCATACCTAACCCTGACGGCAGGGGACAAAGGCATTAAATGCCTGTCTGTGTCACCTAGACGGTGCAGAAAGGGACCGCTAGGGACGCCATTGCTTGCCACGATGGCTATCTTGTCATCGCCGCTTGCCACCGTGTACCTCTGGCTGCACAGCCTTCTGCCACGTACGCCTGGAAGGGTCCTAGAGCGACACGTTGGTGGATGTGCTGGAGCGCAGGTACAGGATGGTAGCTTGCCACGGCAAGTGTCTTGCCGCGGTTATTATCTTGTCGCGTCCAGGAGCTTGTCACTCACTGGGTCTTGCCGGGACACATGGTGCGTTGCGGCAAGTTCCTTGAGATGCCTTGGTTGGCCTCCCCGGCAAGCCCCTCTTGCCGGGGTCTTGTCTCCTTCCTGGCCAGCTCCTCTTGCCGGGGCCTTGTCTCCTTGGTTTGGATACTTTGTTCTTGAATGGCTCCAAAGGAACCACGGAGGATCTTGGCGGTCGCCCGGCAAGCCTTGCCGAGGGACGCTGCGACTGCCCGTGCACAAGTTCGGGATACTAAGGTACCCCTACTTTAGTACACTGACACTTAGTATTCAACACACTCATAAGAGAATTTTATTATTAATCTTGTATACCTAGCATATTATGATTATTTAAGCAATTTACCATGCTATTTAATACTCTCAAAATAATCTAAGTGAAGCATGAGAGATCAATAGTTTCTATAAAACAAATCCACCACCGTGCTCTAAAAGATATAAGTGAAGTACTAGAGCAAAACTATATAACTCAAAAGATATAAGTGAAGCACATAGAGTATTCTAATAATTTCCGAATCATGTGTGTTTCTCTAAAAAGGTGTGTACAGAAAAGGTGATTGTGGTAAACTAAAAAAACAAAGACTCAAATCATACAAGACGCTCCAAGCAAAACACATATCATGTGGTGAATAAAAATATAGCTCCAAGTAAAGTTACCGATAGAAGTAGACGGCAGAGGGGATGCCTTCTGGGGCATCCCCAAGCTTTGGCTTTTAGGTGTCCTTAGATTATCTTGGGGGTGCCATGGGAATCCCCAAGCTTGGGCTCTTGCCACTCCTTGTTCCATAATCCATCAAATCTTTACCCAAAACTTGAAAACTTCACAACACAAAACTTAAAGTAGAAAATCTCGTGAGCTCCGTTAGCGAAAGAAAACAAAAGACCACTTCAAGGTACTGTAATGAACTCATTCTTTATTCATATTCGTGTTAAAACTACTTTATTCCAACTTCTCTATGGTTTATAAACTATTTTACTAGCCATAGATTCATCAAAATAAGTACACAACACACGAAAAACAGAATCTGTCTAAAACAGAACAGTCTGTAGTAATCTGTAGCTAGCGCAAGATCTCTAACCCCAAAAATTATAAAATAAATTGCTGGATGTGAGGAATTTATCTATTAATCATTTTCAAAAAGAATTAATTAAATATCACTTTTCAAATAAAAACGGCAGCAGTTCTCGTGAGCGCTAAAGTTTCTGTTTTTTACAGCAAGATTAACAAGACTTTCCCCAAGTCTTCCCAACGGTTCTACTTGGCACAAACACTAATTAAACACAAAAAACACAACCAAGACAGAGGCTAGATAATTTATTTATTACTAAACAGGAGCAAAAATCAAGGAATAAAATTAAAATTGGGTTGCCTCCCAACAAGCGCTATCGTTTAACGCCCCTAGCTAGGCATAAAAAGAAAGAATAGATCTAGGTATTTCCATCTTTGGTAGGCAATCCATAAGTGGATCTCATAATAGATTCATAAGGTAATTTAATTTTATTTCTAAGAAAGTGTTCCATGCCTTTCCTTAACGGAAATTGGAATCTAATATTTCCTTCCTTCATATCAATAATTGCACCAATCGTTCTAAGGAAAGGTCTACCAAGAATAATAGGACATGAAGGATTGCAATCTATGTCAAGAACAATAAAATCTACGGGCACATAATTCCTATTTTCAACAATAGGAACATCATTAATTCTTCCCATAGGTTTCTTAATAGTGGAATCCGCGAGGTTCAAGTTTAGAGAGCAATCATCAAAATCACGGAAACCTAACAAATCACAAAAAGTCTTTCGGATCGTGGAAACACTAGCACCCAAATCACACAAAGCATAGCATTCATGATCTTTAATTTTAATTTTAATATTTGGTTCCCACTCATCATAAAGTTTTCTAGGGATAGAAACTTACAACTCAAGTTTTTCTTCATAAGATTGCATCAAAGCATCAAAGATATGTTTGGTAAAAGCTTTATTTTGGCTATAAGCATGAGGAGAATTTAGCACGGATTGCAACAAGGAAATATAATCTATCAAAGAGAAATTATCATAATTAAATTCCTTGAAGTCCAAAATAGTAGGTTCATTAACATCTAAAGTTTTGATCTCTTCAATCCTACTTTTATCAAATTTAGCATCATGATCTAAAAACTCTGAATTCTTGGAATGTCGTCTAGGTAAAGGTGGATCATATTCAGTCCCATCATTTTCAAGATTCATATTACAAAACAAAGATTCAATAGGGGACACATCAATAACTTTTAGATCTTCATCTTTATTATCATGGAAACTAGAAGAACACGCTCTTATAAAGGAATCTTTCTTAGCACGCATCCTAGCGGTTCTTTCTTTGCACTCATCAATGGAAATTCTCATGGCTTTGAGAGACTCATTGATATCATGCTTAGGTGGAATAGATCTAAGTTTCAAAGAATCAACATCAAGAGAAATTCTATCAACGTTCCTAGCCAATTCATCAAGTTTAAGCAATTTCTCTTCAATCAAAGCATTGAAATTCTTTTGTGAAGTAATAAATTCTTTAATATTAGATTAAAAATCAGAGGGCATCTTATTAAAATTTCCATAAGAATTGTTGTAGGAATTACCATCATTATTACAGGAATTCCTAGGAAAAGGCCTAGGGTTAAAATTTCCTCTATACGTGTTGTTACCAAAATTGTTCCTACCAACAAAGTTCACATCCATAGATTCATTATTATTCTCAATCAAAGTAGACAAATGCATATCATTAGGATCAAAAGAAACACTTTTATTAGCAAATAATTTCATAAGTTCATCCATGTTTCCACTCAAAACATTAATTTCTTCTATTGCATGCACTTTCTTATTAGTAGATCTTTCAGTGTGCCATTGAGAATAATTAACCATAATATTATCTAGTAGTTTAGTAGCTTCTCCTAAAGTAATTTCCATAAAAGTGCCTCCCGCGGCCGAATCTAAAAGATTTCTAGAATCAAAATTCAATCCGGCATAAATTTTTTGTATAATCATCCACAAATTCAAACCATGAGTAGGGCAATTATGTATCATTAATTTCATCCTCTCCCAAGCTTGTGCAACATGTTCATGAGCAAGTTGCTTAAAATTCATAATATCATTTCTAAGAGAGATGATCTTAGCGGGAGGAAAATACTTAGAGATAAAAGCATCTTTGCACTTATTCCACGAATCAATACTATTTTCAGGCAAAGACGAAAACCAAGCTTTAGCACGATCTCTAAGTGACAAAGGAAATAGCTTCAATTTAACAATATCATTATCCACATATTTATTCTTTTGCATATCAAACAAATCAACAAAACTATTTAGATGAGTAGCGGCATCTTCACTAGGAAGGCCGGAAAACGGATCTTTCATGACAAGATTCAGCAAGGCAGCATTAATTTCACAAGATTCAGCATCGGTAAGAGGAGCAATCGAAGTGCTAATAAAATCATTGTTGTTGGTATTGGTAAAGTCACACAATTTAGTATTATCTTGAGCCATCGTGACAAGCAAGCAATCCAACACACAAGCAAACAAGAAACGGGCAAAAAGAGGCACATAGAGAAAGAGAGGGACGATGGAGAAAGAGAGGGCGAATAAAACGGGAAGGGTGAAGTGGGGGAGAGGAAAACGAGAGGCAAATGGCCAATAAAGTAATGTGGGAGATAAGGGTTTGTGATGGGTACTTGGTATGTTGACTTTTGAGTAGACCTCCCCGGCAACGGCGCCAGAAATCCTTCTTGCTACCTCTTGAGCACTTGCGTTGGTTTTCCCTTGAAGAGGAAAGGGTGGTGCAGCAAAGTAGCGTAAGTATTTGCCTCAGTTTTTGAGAACCAAGGTATCAATCCAGTAGGAGGCTACGCGCGAGTCCCTCGCACCTGCACAAATCAAATAAATCCTCGCAACCAACGCGATAAGGGGTTGTTAATCCCAACACGGTCACTTACGAGAGTGAGATCTAATAGATATGATAATATAATATTTTTTGTATTTTTATGATAAAGATACAAAGTAAAATAAAAGTCAATGAAATTAACTAAGTGTTGGAAGATTAATACGATGAAGATAGACCCAGGGGCCATAGGTTTCACTAGTGGCTTCTCTCAAGAGCATAGGTACTTTACGGTGGGTGAACGAATTACTGTTGAGCAATTGACAGAATTGAGCATAGTTATGAGAATATCTAGGTATGATCATGTATATAGGCATCACGTCCAAGACAAGTAGACCGACTCCTGCCTGCATCTATTACTATTACTCCACACAACGACCGCTATCCAGCATGCATCTAGAGTATTAACTTCATAAGAACAGAGTAACGCCTTAAGCAAGATGACATGATGTAGAGGGATAAATTCATGCAATATGATAAAAAACATCTTGTTATCCTCGATGGCAATAATACAATATGTGCCTTGTTGCCCCAACTGTCACTGGGAAAGGACACCGCAAGATTAAACCCAAAGCTAAGCACTTCTCCCATTGCATGAAATATCAATCTAGTAGGCCAAACCAAACTGATAATTTGAAGAGACTTGCAAAGATAACCAATCATACATAAACGAATTCAGATAAGATTCAAATATTGTTCATAGATAAACTTGATCATAAACCCACAATTCATCGGTCTCAACAAACACACCGCAAAAGAAGATTACATCGAATAGATCTTCACAAGAGAGGGGGAGAACTTTGTATTGAGATCCAAAAAGAGAGAAGAAGCCATCTAGCTAATAACTATGGACCCGTATGTCTGAGGTAAACTACTCACACTTCATCGGAGAGGCTATGGTGTTGATGTTGAAGCCCTCCGTGATTGATGCCCCCTTCGGTGAAGCTCCGGAACAGGCCCCAAGATGGGATCTCGTGGATACAGAAAGTTGCGGTGGTGGAACTAGGGTTTTGGCTCTGTATCTGATCATTTGGGGGTGCGTAGGTATATATAGGAGGAAGAAGTACGTCGGTGGAGCAACAGGGGGCCCACGAGGGTGGGGGCGCGCTTGGGGGGTAGGCGCGCCCCCTACCTCGTGGCCTCCCTGTTGGTTGCTTGACATAGGGTCCAAGTCTCCTGGATCATGTTCGATGAGAAAATCACGTTCCTGAAGGTTTCATTCCGTTTGGACTCCGTTTGATATTCCTTTTCTTCGGAACCCTAAAATAGGCAAAAAAAATAGCAATTTGGGTTGGGCCTCCGGTTAATAGGTTAGTCCCAAAAATAATATAAAAGTGTATAATAAAGCCCAATACACTACAAAAAAATACACTTCCGTGATGATACATGTTTGTCAAAGTAGGTCGCTTTTTTGTCATGCATGTGCATCCATGACAAATTTATGACAGAATCAAGATAGTCATACCTGTGCTGTCGTAGAAGTGTTCCATGACATTACCAAAATTATCATCACGGAAGTGTCCACTTCCATGATGATAAATCGCGCGTCACAGAAGTGCTTTCATCAAGGGTGACCGACACGTGGCATCCACCGTAACGGAACGCCGTTAAGCTATCAGGTCGGGTTTTGGATCTGATAACCCGTTAACAGCCCCGACCAATGGGAAATTTCCACGTGTAAAATTCTTATTGGCCGGACGAAACACGTGTCAGCTCGTCAGTGGGTCAGATAGGCGCCTATGATACGTCGACACGTGGCACGGCCCAACAGAGGCCCATTCCTGTGAAAAGGCCGGCCCATGGAAAGCCTGTTAACGGCCTGTTCGCATATAGCCCATTTACAGCCCGCTAACCCAAGGCCCGTTACGCCCTATCTGAATTAGGCCCAGTAGTGTCATCTGGACCATCCAATATGATTCCAGCCCGTTTTCACTTCTGGCCCATGTATGGCCCTATGACGCCCTATGTAACTCTTGGCCTATTAACGGCCCGTGGTGAAACTGGCCCGTAATGAACAGTGTATCACTTTACACCCATTAACGACCCGTGGTGAAACTGGCCCGTAATGAACAGTGTATCACTTTATAACCATTAATGGCCCGTTATTTCGTTGGGCCGTTTCCAGCCCATGCTATCTTTCGGCGTTCTCAGAGCCCATTTATTCTTGGGCTCATTTCCAGCATTCGTTTACTTACGGCCCGTTACTGTCATTTTCTGATTGTGGGCCAAATTCAACCCGTGGTTACAGTCGGCCCGTTTGTGGTCCGTTAATACGTTGGGCCGTTTTCATAGCGTCATCAAATACGGCCTATTAACGATGGCCCGTTACGGTCGGCCCATGAACGGACGATTCCAACTCTAGCCCGTTTACGGCCATAATGCGGCCTGTTATAGGCCCATGTTTGGCCAATCGATCATATGGCCCGTATAAGGCCCATTGATGATACGGCCCATAGAAGGCCCATTGTTTCTACGGCCCGTAGAAGGCCTACTGTTTCTATGGCCCGTAGAAGGCCCATTGTTTCTACGGCCCATAGGAGGCCCAGTGTCACTACAGTAAATATTAGCCCATGGTTATTGTGGCCTTGTTTTAAAAAATAGGTTATTGCAGCCACTAGTTAACCGCGAAAAAAGAACTGCAATGACTACAAGCAAACAAATAAACAAGACAACAAGGAAATAAATAAGCAAGCAACTAACGCTAGGCTATCACGGCTATTACACATATTACATCCACTGGGCATCAAAGTTTGCCACCAGTGCAAATATAGGGAACAAAGCAGCATATCATATACACTGGCCGTCAAAATTGGCCACGAGTGCAAATAAACGCGGCAGCAAAACAAGAGCATAACTGAAATAACTTCAGAAGAGCTCAAGAAACGTTATCCTGGGTATCCACCATGCTAGCAATAAGCTTAGCAAGCTGATTAGCTTTGTCCTGTTTGGCGCTAAAATCCTCCAATGCTTGATGTTGCACCAGAAAGTATGCATCTGAATGCTCCAGGGACTTCCGCAGTCCTTCCGCTTCTTGTCGCAGCACAGCTGATCGATGTCTTTCAGCTTGTAGTTGAGACTCAAGAAACCGAACTGATTCAGATAGTGAGTTTGAATAGCTTGTGCAAGTGGTAGTGGCCAGTAACTCCAACACTAAACCAAGACAGGATGTGTCACTATCCTGAACCTTATCTGCATTACTTACTTTACCGTTGCTTAATAAGGCACTCTTCCCCAATATTCTGTCAGCATTCTAAAAGAAGAAACAAGCAGACACATAACAAGTTTAGCATGTACTAGTATATGAAACTCATTTTGGTGAACCAGTTCATTAGTAAGGTGGACAGGATTAAACTACCAAGTCTTCTATTGCCAAGTACTAGTACATAATAAAAGCATCAAACAAACATATATCTATGTCCTATGGTAGCAATGGAATCTTAAATTAGAACAGTTGTTCTTCAAGTTTAGGCACTTGTTCTACATGAACAGAGTACAGTAAGACACAAGAATATCTCTCCCTAATAATGAGTCTCTGGGTTCACCGTCACAATACGCTTCTTCTCGTGATTTTACGCTTTCAGCTTGAATTTAAAACATATTCGAGGTGGTACTAAAATATGCATCCGTCCTCCAGAAAATATGTTGCCTCCCTATATGCTTGTACGTCCGGCTGGGCCTTGTGCTTCTGGCTGGGCCTTGGGCGAAAGAAGCACACGCAATATTTAGTCCATCCGGATCCTTGCTAAAATACATGCCTGTACATCAGGGGCGAAGCTAGACTTATTCAAGGGTATGCAATGCATACCCAACAATTTTGGCAAAAAAGAATCAGTATATATGTCCATACATACATGTATATGCATGATAGCAGTCTTTTCACGTGTAGAACTCAGGAAAAACGAAATGCATAGCCATCCCGTGCCCTCCCACTTCATTCCTTACGTGTCTGGGCCTAAGTATTAGCTTGAGCTCCTATCGGATCAGTAGTTTTCTAAACTTGCAACAGACCTTGAACTGCCTATATACCAGCCCTGCCTCTGGCCCTCTAGCTATATCCCAATATCAAGCCCTGTCCTCAACAAGCATGGCGCATGCAGCACACTCCACGTCAACAAGGCAATAATGTAACCCACAATAATGGAATTATGTGAGCTTTTCATCTGGATTTGTTATTTTTGAGAACATAGAATGATCTGTAATGTATTGATTGATTTTCTTTCAGAATAATTTTATTAGCTAATTCATTGTAGTCTGTTGCATTCAATCAAATTTAAGCACTAATTTGCATTTGTTCGGTTAGCACTTGAGGGAGGAGCTAAATTGACTTCGCAGTTGGCAGTGTATTGGAATTGTAGACTATAATGTTAGATTATATTTTTCTCCTTATTTTCAAAATGCCACCAAACTATTCAAGATTGTTTCTAGAAAGACAAATTGTAGTTCATCATGGTCATTGTGAACTTTCATGTCATATATTATTATATGATACAAAAAAATATATCGCTTCGCATACCCATGTGAAAAATCCTGGCTCCGCCACTATTGTACATGAGTCGCATCAAGGGCTTCACATATTTAAAAGTACCACGTCGGTCTTTCACATCCACCTAGACCTGTTAATATACCTCTAGAAAACTAGCAATCACGTGGCACCTGAGACGTGGGAAAATAGCAAGAGAAAAAGCGGGCATTCATGAGGCGACGTGGGAAAACGACGGGAACAAAAGCACGCATGCAGATGCGACGTGGGAAAATGATGAGAACAAAAGCACGCATGCATGTATGGCCAAAAAAAAGATCAACGCATGGTCTCCTCGCACATGACCATCAGCCACCCGGCCGGCACCACCACAAGCACGAGCCGCGAGGTACTTCAGATGTCGTATTGGCCGGCATCAGAAGGAGGCTCGGTGCAACCACCACGCTCGCTGTGGCGAAGGCCGCAACGCCGTACTCCCGGCCGGTGCCGCCTCGCGTGGAGAGGCAGGGGATGCTCTCGATGGCCGGGAGCGCGTCGCTCGCTGGTTGCTGGGCAGGACGAGGCATGGCGCCTCCGGCCTTAAACGTCACGCAAGGTGCAGAAGGCTTAGACGGTGCTCAGCCGGCCGTGGACGGCAGTGGCGGAGCCAGGATTCGAGTATGGGGGCGAGTACATATATTGATCTAATCCCGTTGGTAATTACTCGTCGCTTCTACTAAAATTGTTGATCATTGGGGGGGCAGGCCGTTGCTCGTTCCCCCTGGCTTCGCCCCTTAGATTTTAAACATTCTCTTGCGCTAGCGCGGTTAAGCGACACATGTGTTGTGTGTTGGACGTGCTCACCGCCTTGAGATGATTGACCATGTTCGATGACCACTACAACCACCATTGACGAGGACGGACAGGAGGATAAACAACAACATGAATAAGATGAGTGTTATAGGATACCGTGTTAAACTATAAGACATGGATCCGGGAGAGAGAGACTTGATCTATACATGTTTATTGGTTATGGGTATATGATGTTTTATTCCCCCATTGCATCGCACGGGCATTTTTCCTAGTAATACTTAAAAATAGAAAATGAGCTCATAGGCCTTACCACATTCTTGGTTCGGGACCCGTACAGAACAAGGCGTTCCCAGTCATCGTCCAGTAAATGTGTCTTAGGAGAACGTAAGGGAATTTGATGAGTTGCCGGTGAAGTACGTTTTCTTCAGGTAATTCCGATACTGCCACCAAGCATTCTTGAAGATAGCAGAGGTATTAGCATAGGTTACCTCATCCTGAGTTTCCAAATCGGTCCTTCTCTATAGAGAAAAATGGGAAAATTTGCTATATTATAACCATCATGGAGGTAGGATGTATGGGACAAAGCAAAGTAATTGCCATGAATAACATTACTTACACATAACTCCTGGACAAACACCTTCAACTGGCATTTTCCTTCATCTTCAGTATAATATTTCCAAGATGGGAAGATACGCACATACGATTCAACAACATCAAATGTGATAGATGCTAAACTACGACTAGCTGGTTGTGCTTCCTCCACAGGAATAGGTGTACTAACTGGTGGAGTTGGGGTTCGCCGTGATAGTACTGGCCCTTTGGGCACTGGAGTTGCCTTACTAACTACTCTTGTTTGGGAGCTCTGTGGTGGAGATGGTGCTGTGTCAACAGGAACTGGGTTACTATCGGCTGGGGTTGGGGTTAGATTGGGTGAAGCTGGTTATCTGTCCATCACAGTAGGGGTACAATCTGTGAGAGTTTGGGTTATGTGTGGTAGGGCTGGTTCTTGTACATGTACAACCGGGGTGCTATATCCACCAAGAGGTAGCACTGTTTTATTTGAAGATTGTGTTTTTAGTCCGCTAGATACTGGCATCACCCGCTCCAATTCAAATGGCTGATAAACGGGAAACATAGTTGAATGTACAGACATTGTATGAGAGACATATGCAATAGATAGTGTCGAAAAAAGAGGGCATGAAATAGTTGACATGTATATTGTTTAACTAAAACGGATAGCATGACATAATTTCACATATATGATGTCTATCTAAACTGGATAGCATAGCATAACATAATTCAAAGATATGATGAATAACTAAATAGGATCGCATGACATAATTCACCTACATGTTATCTAAGTAATCAGGATCACATCATTTAATTCACATATGTGATTTATATGCTAAACAGAGGGCATTCGATATGATGTATGAACTAAGAACATGGTGTTGAATATTGTGTATATGATGTCTAAACTATGCAATGCAAGACACCATATGCATGATATGAGTAGTATAACCTGTCGGATTTCGGGTTCCGACAGACCCTTGAGGTTTGAACACTGGGGTGCGCGCGGAGATTTCGCCTCCTACCTACCTGCACCCCTCCACCATGCAAGGATCTAAGCTATCGAATGAACAACACAAGAGACACAGGGTTTATATTGGTTCGGGCCACCGTTGTGGTGTAATACCCTACTCCAGTTTGCGGTGTGTGGATTGCCTCTTGGGCTGATGATGATGAACAATACAAGGAAGAACAGCCTCGCGAGGGTCTGTTCTTGGCTGAGGCGATGAACTGCTGGGAGGAGTTCAGTCACCTCTCTCTCTCTCTCTCTGCTTCCAACCAGCCAACCCCTTGCTCTATGGGTGGCTGGTCCTATTTATAGAGGCCCTGGTCCTCTTCCCAAATATCGAGCGGGAAGGGAGCCAACAATGGCGGGATAATTTGAAAGGGGACAGCAAGTATTAGCTATCCTGACAAAAGTAGTCTTCGCCTGCGCAAAGCTCTGGTGATGACGCCGTCTTGGGCTCCACGGTGACCTCTGTCTCGTAGTCCTCCTGGTCTTGGTCTCGTTGCACTGAAATGGCAACCTTTGCCTGATGCCTTGGTACTCCGTAGCTGCGCTTGCCCCCTTTGCACCAAAGAGGAAAAGAGGACGCTGCGCGGGCTGGCGCCCGCCTGGCGCCTTGAGTCGTCATGGCTTGCGTCACGGGCACCTCGCGAGGTACCCCGCCTTGATCTCTCCGCCTCCTTGTGAGCCAGCCTGACGAGGCCGTGCCTGAGGAAGCTCCGCGTCGTCCGCCCCGCGAGGCTTGGCCCCTCGCGAGGGTCTTGAGTTTGTGTTGGTGAAGATGGGCCGCGTTGGGCCCCCTTTTGAGCCACGCCGCAGGCCGCAGGCAGGCAAGTCTGGGGACCCCCGTTCCCAGAATGCCGACAGTAGCCCCCGGGCCCAAGGCGCGCCCGGACTTGGCCGTGCAGGGAGGCGGAAGGGCCAGAGTGAAGCGCCGCGGGCCCTAACAGCCTACGGCCTTAGGCGCCGCGCGGCAGTTGATTGGACGTGGGCGGCACTATTCCCCCACGCCCTCCTTATTTTGCGCCATGCTAGGCGGACCCGTAGTCGTACACAGTCTTTCCCCTTTTATCGCTCGAGCGCTCCCTGTCGTTCCTCCGCTTGAACCCTGGTTTCTGTTTTCAATTCAATCTCGAATCCATCCCCCCCCCCCTTCCTATCGCCATGGCCCCGACGAAGAAGCAAAGAGGGAAGAAACCTGTGTCTCTGCCTTGCCCGCCGCCGTTGGCGGCCCCCGCCGAGGGCTTGGGCAAGGTCAGCTTGGCTCTGGCCACCATCTTCAATGAATGCGGGAGGACGACGGCCTGGCCCGCGTCCTACTTCTCCATCGACAGGATAGTCACCGAGGTCCCATATTTTACCGACACCCTGTGGGCGGGTTTGGTTCCCCCCTTTTCTGATTTCTTCAATGCTGTGCTCTCCCACTATCAGATCCACATGATGCATCTGAGTCCTGAATCCATCACCCTCCTTTCGGTCTTCGCCTTTGTTTGCGAAGCCATGGTGGGCATCCCTCCTTCGGTTGCCTTGCTACGCCACTTCTTTTCGCTGCATCTTGTCGACCCTACCCAATGCTGGGCGTGCGTGAGCTTCGTTGCCGCGTCCAAGACTGCGGCCTCTGGGATTGACTTCAAGCTCCCCCAGCCCGCGGTTGGGTTCCGCGAGTGGTGGATGTATGTGGACGCAGGGGTGCCCAGCCCCCTGCTATCGGAGCCGACCTCGCCTGCTGTCCCCAATTCGGGCTGGGGCCAGGAGACGCTCGAGAGCCCCTGGCTCATCTTCGTCTGGCGCCACTTCGCGCTCTTGAGGTCGCTTGGCGTGACAGCGCCCAAGGTGGTGAAGGAGTTCCTGCTATGGCGTGTTGCTCCTCTTCAACGCCACTCTCACCGGATGTGGGCCTTCCGTGGGCGCGAGGATACTATGAGGCTCCAGGAAGAGGACCTGGGTCCTGAGGTGCTGAAGACGGCGCTCTTGACTCTGGCTGGGGACCCCAACCCCGGCAGCGTCCGGCAAGGAGGGGCCTTGCTGTACCTCTGCCAGAGCAGGGTCGACTTTGTGAAGCAGATGCCTGTCTTTGATGAGTGGGGGCTGCGCCCCGCCGGCCTTCAGGGGCCTCGCGAGAACCCAGTGGTGGTGACTGCCCTTCCAATCGGCCAAGGCAACTCATCCTCGAGTGGTGGAGCAGGGAGGTACGAGGCGCCAGAGGCCGAGGGGGCTCCCGGCACGGTGACAGCGCCTGGCGAGGCTCATGGGGAAGCAGCTCTTGGGGCCCGTGCCGCCGAGGCTGTGGGTGACAAGCAGCTGCCCTTAGTGCCTGCGACTATGGCCCCTGAGGCTCCAACTGCTTCTCTTGGGGGGGCGATCGGCAGCGCACATCAGGCAGGCGCCCCTGCCGCAGATCGCCTTGATGCTCCGTCTTCGTCGAAGGTTGATCCATGCGCCCAACTCCTGGGCCGGTTCCGCGTGGACTTTGGGGCTCTTCGGAAGAAAAGGGAGGCCCTGGGCGACGATTACCCTTGTCGCTTGTTGAAGCGGAGGAAGTACTTCGCCACTGATGAGTAAGCCTTCTCCTTTCCCAGCTGCCGATCCTTCTGTTACTTGTACTGACCCTTGCTCCGCAGGCCCCTTCCAGCCGAGCTTGCTAAGACGGCCGAGGAGCCATCCCCTTTGGCTCCGCCCCCTCCACCGTCCTCAAGCGCTCCGAGCAGTGGAGCCCTTGTGGTGAGGGCGATCGAAGAGGCGAACCATCCCGAGGCGTATCTTGGCCCCGCACACCTCGCGATCCTCCTTCGCGAGCCTTCTCGTGGCATAGCCAACCTGCCATGGGCTTCTCGCCTGGTCGTGGACTGTGATTGGCTGAGGCGCTTCCTGTGCTCTTCTCCTGAGGTCGGGCTGGCCCCAGGCCGGGCTTCTGACGCGGCGTGCCCGGCCGTCGCGAGGGTGCCAGCCCCCAGCCCGGAGGGGGAGTGCTGACTCGCAATCCCCGGTGCTTTCTCGGGGCAGATGATGGTGCGGAAGACGTGCTCGAGCGTGCTCGGGAGCGTCGCGCTCTCCGCCAAGGATTCCTTCGAAGGGCGGCTGGCGTGGTGAGCTTGCTTGGCGAGGAGCTTGCTGATGAAGACGCGCGCCTTGAGGCCGAGGGCCTGCGCCTGGCTGCAGAGAGGCGTGAACTGGAGGGCGCCATCGCCCTTGCGCGCCGTCAGCGCGACCTTGATGAAGCAGAGGCCAAGGCGTCGTTGGCGGCCTCTCGGGAGGCCCGGTCTTGGGCCGCTGAGGAGGCTCGAGAAGCTGACCCGCGGCGAACGGCTATGGAGGAGCGGGCTCAGGAGCTCCTGGCCTTGTGCCACTCGCTGGAGGAGCAGGTGGAGCTGCGCGAGGCAGCCCTTGCGTCGATGAAGGTGGCCTCCGGCGACTCGGCGGAGCTCTAGAAGCGTGAGGAGGCGCTGACGTTGGAAGCCGCCGAACGTTCCCATGAGTACGAGCGTCTGGAGATGAGGGAGCGCTTGGTTACGCAGGCGGAGGATGATGTTGCTGCACAGAAAGCCCGCGTCCTGGAGGAGGTCGGACGTCGAGTGGCGATGGCGCATTTGAACCTCGAGCACGAGTTCTAAGAGAAGCCGGGGTTGATCCGGGCCGAAGCTGAAGGCAGGACTGCCGCCTTGAGGGCCAAGCTGGAGGAGGCGACGCGGCGGGCCGATGCTTCTCGGGCCGCCCTTGAGGTGGCGCAAGGTGAGTTAACCACCTCCCAGGCCGAGGTGCTCCTTCTTCGCCAGCGGGTGGAGGAGGCTGAGGCCGTCGCGCGCCAGAATGCGGACGAGATACGTCAGCGGCGGCTCCTGGCGCATGAGCACGGCCCTATGCTCTCCATGCTCCGGGAGAGAGCCAACGCGGCCTTGGGAAATATCTGCGAGGAGGCCGTCGGGGAGCCGCACGCAGTCAACTATGCGGGCAATCTTCAGTTCTTCACTGATGTGGTGATGCAGCTGGAGGCGCGGTCGATCAGGGCTGACAGGTTGGTGGAGGAGAGGAGCCGCGCCCTGCTCAGGCGCGCCTTTTCTCGCCTCTTCAGCCACCTCCGGAGCATGGATCCCCACTTTGATTTTGACGCCGCCATCGCCCCAGTCCCCGAGGCCGTCTGAGGCGAGCTGGCGCACTGGGTGGAAGACAATGTGGAGGCTCTTATTAGGGCCTTCGCCTCGGACAACGACGACGCGATCGTGGCGGCCGACGAGGGCGGCGTGATGGGCGGCCCTGACGCTGCTGGTGGCAACGCGGACAGCGATGGCGAGTTCAGCGACGCTAGCAACGGCCCCGGTGGTGCTCCTGAGGACGCATTGGGAGATTCATCCGACTGATTGTGCATCGTTCCTGCTTACCCTGCATGAATAGAACTCAGGTTTTGTCCTGATAGCTGTGAGAGCATTTTGGAGGGGGAGCCCCTCATGTAAAACTTGTGTTTATCGTATCAGTAGGAGCTACATTGCCCATGCGCCCGCGCCAAGTGGCTGGCTTAAGCGACGCGCTGGTCGGCTAGTTTACCTTTGTCCCGTGCTGGCCCTGGGGCAGCCCGCAGGAGGCTGTGGTGCCCTGAGTGTTTCCTGATTGAATCTGTTGGATCTGCAGTAAAACGCCCTCCTGAGAGGATGCGGCGGCAGCAGTCTGGGCTGCGCGCAAGCTAGGCCTAACCCGGCTCGCGAGGGGCTCACGAGGGGAGGCAGCTGAGGCGAAGTGGTAACCGAAACGCAAGAAATTGCTCGAACGAGGCTAAGCACCCCTTCCCCGAACACACGCAAATCTCAAATTTGAATCCAACTTGAATCCAGCGGGGGAAAGCGACAACCAAAGGGAAGAGCAACGAAAGCAAACAAAAGGCCGCGTCCGGCACCTAGTCTAGTCTTGGACGTCTTCTCACCAGCACGGAGCTAAGTGCTACCACTGGGCGTGGGAGGGAGCCCCAGGGCCTGAGGCCGGCACCCCTGAGACTCCGGGGCGTGTACAGCCCCACTCATTATTACGTGAGAGTGTCATGGGGCGACGAGCTTCACAGGCACTGGGCCTTCTTCATAGGTACTGGCCTTGCTTCATATCGCCAGATGAGGGCCCCGCCTTGCGCCACACTCTAGTGCCATCAGCAACGACCGGAAACCAGGACGCTGCCCGATGGGGTAGAGCGGTCGCCAGCGGTTCCCCCGACGACCACGGGTCCTCCGCCAGGGGCAGGCCCTGAGGCACCTCCCCAGCAGAGGGCCTACCTCTTGAGAACACCTTGCTCCGAACGCCGCGGTGGTGATGTCGGATCTCGGCCCCTCTCCTGCAGCCCCCTGCGCCCTCCTCCTGAGGGGTAGGAGACTGTGGGAGCGGGGCAGCTGCTCGCTGCGGCGACCTGCACCTCCTGCGATCTATGGTTAGCGTATACCTGCGCCTGAAGAATTAGCGGTACCCGATAATCGTTGCCTCCAGCGTGGCCAGTGGGACCGTCCCGGGGCTCCTGGAAAGGCTCAGCTTCTAGCGCCTCGTCCCCCCAGCTTGGGCTGAGGAGCGAGCCTTGTCCGTTCTCGTGAGGGTGCCCTTGGTCCATCATGAGGGGCATGTATTCCTCCGGCACCGTCATCCCGAATGCCACGCCATAATGCCCCGCATGCCACGCGGTCCTGCCTGACACGCCCACCGAGGGGTGGCAGCGCGGCCGCCCACTGGGGCCGCGGGTCGCGTTGAGTCCTTCTTCTTCACGGACCGGGGGCGGGGGCAGCGCCACCGCCGGTCCGGCGCTGACAGCTTCGCTGGCGTCGGAGTAGCCTTGGAGCCCGCGGGCGCGCGCGGGTCGCCCTGGGCTGGAGATAGGAGCTGGGTGGAGAAAGGGTGAGCCCCCGAGGCGGCGAAGCCCAGGAGCTCTGCCACTCGCTCCAGCAGCACGTCCTGGCCGCCCTCCAGCAGTCTGCACTGCAGCAGCTCTCAGGCCACCGTGAGTGCGGCCCTCGAGTTCGCCTGCTCCCGGCGGGTGTACGGTGTCGTGGTCGCGGCGTGATTGGAGGCCCTTGCTGCCGACCGCGCCTGCCACAGTGTGAGAGCAGTCGAAGCCTGTCCGCGTCGCCCGCGGCCCGTAGCGCCCTGCGGACCGCGAGCTGCCTGGGGCACGGGGTCACCCGAGGCGAGCGGCTCTGCGCGGGTGGGCCACGCCGCCCATGGGTCTGGGTTGCCCTCCTAGTCGCCGGGCATGGTGATGACGACGCGACGAGGCACGGAGCGGTGGAAGACGAATTCCGGCGCACCCCTACCTGGCGCGCCAAATTTCGGATTTCGGTTTCCGACAGACCCTTGAGGTTCGAACACTGGGGTGCGCGTGGAGATTTCGCCTCCTACCTACCTTCACCCCTCCGCCATGCAAGGATCTAAGATATCAAATGAACAACACAAGAGACACAGGGTTTATACTGGTTCGGGCCACCGTTGTGGTGTAATACCCTACTCCAGTTTGTGGTGTGTGGAATGCCTCTTGGGCTGATGATGATGAACAATACAAGGAAGAACAGCCTCGCGAGGGTCTGTTCTTGGCTAAGGCGATGAACTGCTGGGAGGAGTTCAGTCACCTTTCTCTCTCTCTCTCTCTGTCTCTCTCTCTCTCTCTGCTTCCAACCAGCCGACCCCTTGCTCTGTGGGTGGCTGGTCCTATTTATAGAGGCCCTGGTTCTCTTCCCAAATATCAAGCGGGAAGGGAGCCAACAATGGCGGGCTAATTTGAAAGGGGACAGCAAGTATCAGCTATCCTGACAAAAGTAGTCTTCGCCTGCGCAAAGCTCTGGTGATGACGCTGTCTTGGGCTCCACAGTGACCTCCATCTCGTAGTCCTCCTGGTCTTGGTCTCATTGCACTGAAATGGCAACCTTTGCCTGATGCCTCGGTACTTCGCGGCTGCGCTTTCCCCCTTTGCACCAAAGAGGAAAAGAGGACGCTGCGCGGGCTGGCGCCTGCCTGGCGCCTTGAGTCGTCATGGCTTGCGTCACAGGCACCTCGCGAGGTACCCCGCCTTGATCTCTCCGCCTCCTCGTGAGCCAGCCTGACGAGGCCGTGCCTGAGGAAGCTCCGCGTTGTCCGCCCCGCGAGGCTTGGCCCCTCGCTAGGGTCTTGAGTTTGTGTTGGTGAAGATGGGCCGCGCTGGGCCCCCTTTTGAGCCACGCCGCAGGCCGCAGGCAGGCAAGTCTGGGGACCCCCATTCCCAGAACGCTGACATAACCGTGCCAAGTTAGAGCATACACATCAGTGGGGGAATAGGACTGGTCATCTGTCTCTGAATCCATCTTTGAGGAGCTATCGGGACCCAACAAGAGATCTGCTTCGATAGGTAGCACTGTCTGCTCTGAAGGCCTTGTTTTCACTCCAGATTTTTCCATCTCCCACCCAAATGGCTGATTCACAGGAAGATTAGTTTAATGTACAAACATTGTCGACAAATGGAAATGTAATGAAGAAAAGGATGGGCAAGATATCATTCAAATATATGATGCCTGGTTAAACAGGATGGCATTGCACATTTCACATATATTATGGCTGGC
The DNA here is from genome assembly GCA_034509565.1 of Triticum monococcum. Classification (NCBI taxonomy): domain Eukaryota; kingdom Viridiplantae; phylum Streptophyta; class Magnoliopsida; order Poales; family Poaceae; genus Triticum; species Triticum monococcum. Next base: position 93,866,295 of record CM067845.1, on the reverse strand, counting down.
TAAAAGACATGAGACTGCATAATTCCCATATATGATATAGAAACTAAACAGGTGGCATTACAGAACATGTCTAAACTAAGAAGATGACATATATGGTGTCAAAAGTAGGCACTGCAAGGCAACATATGCATGATATGACTAACATCATCTTGCCAAGGTAGAGCAAACACCTTGGGGGGTAAATAGGAGTGGTCAGCGGCGTTCGAATCTGCCTCAGAACAGATATCTTCCTCTGGATTACAATATGGAGAGGGGTGGGGAGGGTTTTCCATTGAACCCACCATGGAGCGATGTCTGCATGACATTGTATTGCCGCGCAAAACTTTTCTCTTTTTCTCTACATGTTCAGCATGACTGTGTACAATATCTGACATGCATACGAAAAAAATATGGTGAGATTATGTAAGGAGAGCATGCAAAAATTTAGAGTGATGGTAACAACCAGTGGATCGATGTTTTTTTGTTGAACCAAAATAGCCCTAATAGATCGACGTGAATGTATAGTAATAAGTGATGCAACAAGTGTACAACCTCTTTGCCGTAGCCGTGTCGACCTCAGCATCAGGGTTGGTCGCTAAAGCAGTTGAGGCAGAGGTGGATGTCGGAGGTGTGGAGGAAGATCTGAGGAATCGATAGACGGCGTCCAGGGCACTACTCTGTTGTGATGGATCATTCTGTCGTTGGAGCAGCTCCGGTGAGCCGTAAGACGTCAAGGCTGAAGCAGCACAAGACAGACATCGTCAATCTCAAGTGGGATTCTAATAGCATCTCCAATAGATGATGTAAAATGGATGTAAAATTAACATCACCAAAAACCACCTGACTACAATAGATGAGGTAAAAACTGTTGACTCTGAACTTAACTGTCGAAACTGAAATTTACTGTGGAATCTGAATGCTACTGTCGAAACTGAACGCAATGGTAGCAGAGAGGCACTTGACATGTAGTTTAGGGAGGGCCTGCAGTTCATCTTCAACTTGCACCCCCTGAGCCGCCAGCCACCACCGGCCGACCGCCGGCCCCAGCGCCGCCTCGCCGCCCCCAAACAACTCGCCACCGTCGCCCCGGCCAACCCTCTAGCCCCCCCCCCCACACCCTGAACCCTAAGATAGATAGTGGGGTACCTCTCCGGTGAGCCCCCGCCCCCGCTATAGGTGGTTCTTCCTTAACTCCGGCGAGCCCCCCAACCCCTGAAAATTGACTGACCCAAAAGTCGATTCAGTCGACTGAAGTGTGGCTTAATCGGAGCAGAGCAGCAGCACGAGCGAGGGGGAGAGCAGCAGCAGCAGCTGGGCAAGCGAGCGATCGAGAGCCGGAGCAGCAGCAGCAGATCCGGCTGGTATGGACGCCGCCGCCGAAGGGTCCTTGCACTGGGGGAGAGCCGCCGTGGAGATCTTGCCTGCGGCGCCGGCTTCAAGGTAGCCGCTCCATGGGGGTGCAGGATGGAGCACCGTCGGCGCTGGGAGGTCGAGTTAAGGAGAAGGTGCGATGTGATGAGTGTACAACCTCTTTGGTGGCGCCGAGTAGGCCTCGGCTTCGTCCGAGGAGTCGGTGCGGATGTTGCGGTTCCAGTGGAGCAGGTTAAGGCGGCGCTGTGGGGATGGACCAGCCGCAATAGACGAGGCGATCGTCGGAGCAGCTCCTTGGAGGTGGAGGATGGGGCGGCTGAACCGGTGGGACGGCGAGATGGACGACGGATCCTCATCCGGGGAGGTGGACGAGGGACGTCGAGCTGTTGCGGTGGACGACATCGTCAGGGAAGAGGCTCCGGCTGGGCAGCGGTGACATGGCGGACGGAGGAGGGTGGGGTTTCACGGCTGGAGCGGAGAGGTTATGGCGGCCTGGGATTTCGAATGGCGAAAAGGGGGCGATGGGAGGGGGTGAAGCATGACTTAGGAACGCGCTTGTCCAAAATGTAGGGTGTGTTACAAAAGTACCCCCCACCGATTTGAACTAGCGGCCCTTTCGGCTCAGGGTTAGAAGGGGGATTTCGCGTGTCGGGATTTGGCAGCTGGAGGGAGTTTTCGCGCGAGTTGCAATTTCGGGATAGCAAGGCGCGGGTTGTGAAGGCGCCAGTTTTGGGAGCACGATATCTGAATTTTCAGGATATAACAAGACGCGGGTTGAATTTTAGGGACAAGCCTAACGCGTAGTAATATTGTACGTGTACGTACCAAATCAATTCGCACTTCCCTCAACCAAAAAGAAAACGAAAAAAATAAAACTATTCACACCACACAAAGAGAGAGTCTTGCCCCGTTTTACTATACAAATGCTATTCAAAGCTACTCCCTCCTTCCATCTATATAGGGCCTAATGCGTTTTTCGATGCTAACTTTGACCAAATATTAGGGCAATGATATATGACATGCAACTTACACAAAGCACACTGTTAAATTCGTCTGTGGAAGGTTCTTTCAATGATATAATTTTCACATTGTGCATGTCATGTACTATTAATCTTGTCAATAGTCAAAGGCGGTCTTAAAAATCTCATTACGCCCTATATAGATGGAAGGAGGGAGTATGAATCCATGTTATGTCCGATTAAATTTTTTCGGTTGCTGTATAATGCATGTAACCTACTCATACCAACATTTTAGTGCATTCCAAATGTCTATACTACCGCTGCAATTCGAACTAAATTTGAATCCGTTTCTCTATTTCAATAAGAATCTACAATCATGATTGTTGCCAACTTCAACCATCATAGTTTCCTTGCTATCCGCCAGATATAAATCAGACGGCCTATAATGCAGGATGGCAGCCACACCATCATCGACAACTCCGTTTTTTTAAAAGAGTAGAGATAAAATATATTAAATGTAGTATACCATGTTCATAACCACACCATGTGTATCACCGTTACATATATTCACACATCCGTCGGTTTGAAACACTATGATAAATTCTTCAAATATCTGAATTCACTTTTTATAATGAAGTATATATGATCTCTCTTTGTCTTTTACACCCACACAACCCTCTTATCTTTGTAGCTAGCGCTAACTTTCTCTTGTGCATGCACACGCCCGCATCCCTCTCACCCTCCCTCAGCATTCTCTAGCTCCATCGCGCAAATTCGTCTTTTCACTTTAGGTCGTTCACCCACGGTGTGTGTAGGCCCCCCAGCTCCTTCTTTACGCCACACATCGATCGATATGCCTCTCTAGCAAGGTGTGCCTAGCACAAACACAAGCTTGCCCTCTTCTCTTATCACCGTCCATGCCTCACTCCCACCACTCTTTTCATCGTTCTCGTACTCGCACACTCCTCCCCCTCGATATAGTATGCCTCTCGTACCAACTCCTACATGCATCCCTATCTCTCTCTATCCTTCTCCTCGTGCATCATTTGTTCTAACACACACATGCATGTATACCGATCGATCTCCCAACATATACCTAGATCGACTTTAACTACCCCCCCCCCATCGATCGACGTACCTCACAAGTTATGTCTCTCCTTTCTCTTACAAATGGCGATTGATCTTCCTATGTAGTTACGTCTGCTTACCACAGCCACATCGTCCCCCCTCATCATTCGTGCATGCCTCCTGACCCGTCTCTCACACGCACGTGCACAGACAACAAGCAGCCATCTCCTCTCTTATTGATATTGCGGGTGTGCCCTCCGTTTGTCTAGCAAGCCTATCCCACCATTTGTTAGAAGCAACTCCACTACCACCCCCTCCAACACTCTAGCTCTGTCTCTCTCCCAACCTTATTCATCTCCTGCACATATGCATGGATGTCGATCGATCTCCCTTAATACATGAGGCAGATCGATCTCCTTAATACATGAGGTAGGCCTCTCTCCTCCTCCACACATATACCAGCCATTGTACCTCTATAGTTAATTGGGCCTCCCTCTTCCCCCACCACACACCGATAGTCGAGCGCTGCAGGTAGGTATTCATGCCATAGAGACAAACTGCACATGTCCCATCTCACGTTCTAGTAGGCCAGCCACTCTATATCTTTTACGTGGGCACACACAAATTCGATGGCACTCTTTATCGATCGCGCGCGCGCACACACACACACACACACACACACATCATCATCATCATCATCATCCCTCTCTTAGATTCTATGGACACCTCAAGCCGATGAAACCTCCACTCTCTTCTCGTGGATCGCCCCCTCTATATATATGTTATATCCAGGACTCTATTTCACACACATTGCATATGTTAATATTTTGATTGACCCCCCCCCCCCACAAAAAAACTCTCAAGAACCCACACACTATATCTCTCCAGGTTTGTATCTCTCTCACACAACCCCACGTAGGTGGTGTACGTATACAAGAAGAGAATAGGTGCACCGTGCACGTACTCACGCTTCGTGCCCAGCCACACCCGCGCGGGTACATGGTGGAGCTCATTTCTTTATGAAATGGCAGCCCACGTGCTAATTTGAACGCCTGTAGCGGTTGTTTACCTACGGAGGTCGTGTACCACGCGTGCATGAAACAAAGTTCAACTTGACGCGTTGCCGCGTTATTTTTAAATAAAGTTATAGCGCTCAATGGCACATACACAGAATATAAAACGATTTTTATGGAGGAAAAGGTACTCCGCTCTTCAGAGTATCTCACACAAGGCTCTGGTGGCCTTTCTCTCTCTCTCACCATTGGTCACTGATCCGGCCGCATCCCGTCCGCCGGGGGAAAGGGAGTGCGGTGGCCTCACTCTCTCTCACCGTTGGTCACTGATCCGGTCGCATCCCGTCCGTCGGGGGAAAGGGAGTGCGGTGGCCTCTCTCTCTCTCTCTCACCGTTGGTCACCGATCTGGCCGCATCCCGTCTGCCGGGGGAAAGGGAGGAAGTGCATCATTTCTCCGTTCGACGGCGCCGAGGCAGCACGTCCCGATCTGTGGTACACGTCGTTCTCTCTGACCAAGCTCCGGCGCGGCAGGGCCTACGCCACCTGCTCATAGATTCCGCCCGCCGCCGCTCACCTAGTTACATCCCGACGATCTCCAGGTATCCCCTCCGGCCTTGCTCCACTGCCCATTTTCCCACGTTGCTGCATGTGGATCTTCCATAGTTCTTTCCCCAAAACGTAGCTCGTCTGGCGTACTTTCCATATTGCATTCTTGTCCTCACACTGTTTTAGACAAACACAACCGTGTTGTTATCTTCCCTTAGGACAAGGAATATGCTTCTTTTTTGTCGTCGCATGTGTCATCAACTGTTATTGGCCAGTAATTGTTTCCTTTCTACCTCTTTTTTGCAAACAGGGCTATCCATTTCACCTTGTTGCTATTGCGACCTTTTGGTGAACTGCACAAATCACTTTTTTCTTAAGAGTGTTTTGTGCGGTTGTACTAAAATGTCACACGGGCAGCGTCTCTACATTCCAGTGCGACTGCACAAAGGAAGATTGGTTTTGCTCTATCCTCCTCATCCAACTCCGAGCCTAATCTTCTCCAACTAGTTAGTCTTAAGAGAGACTGCAAAGGTGACCGGCTTCTATTTGTGTGTTTATCGTTTCATCAGCAGTCCTCTATTATCGTAATTACACTTGATAACTTTGGAACAGGGACGCTCAGCTCTATTTTAGTGGAACTGCACAAAATGATCGGAATGTTGCATGCTCCAGACAGCTACTTTTTTCCCCAGCATGCCTTGTTTATTTAGACAGAGCTGGGGGGACGTTGCTGCCAATGAAAGCATGGATCAATTTTAATTTAACACCTTCTCACAACTTTGTCTTCAGTTGTGATGTAATTATTAGCTTTGATCTGCTAATAATTGACATGCATTAGCAAGGAAGTTAGTTTTTTATTGTTTCTGAAAGAGCATCGATGGCAAGACACGCGAAACAAAATCTGAAAGCTCACACCATTGTACAATTTCATGTTGCTGGAAAATTATTTGTATAGTACGTCAATTATGTAAACAAATGATGGAAGCTTGATAGCATTGCCAGAAGCCTCTTCATCATCCGGGTCCATGTGCCATGCACAAAACTATACTCCTTCGTTCCTAAATATTTGTCTTTTTACAAATTTCAAACGGGCATATTTTAGAGTGTAGATTCACTCATTTCGCTTCGTATGTGTACTCCCTCCGTTCCTAAATATTCTATTCGTCTTAACAGAGATTTCAACAAGTGACTACATACGGAGAAAAATGAGTGAATCTACACTCTAAAATATGTCTATATACATCCGTATGTGCCAGTTCATTTGAAATCTCTAAAAGACAAATATTTGAGTAGTCACTCATTGAAATCTCTAGAAATACAAATACTCCGGAGTATATTTAAGAACCGTGGGGGTAGTGCACAACCGCATGGGAGACTCAGCCCGGTCGTTGCGCCGCATTAATAGTGAGTAATGAGCAGTCAAATCATAAGCCCCACCTTTCCCACTGTAAGTTGCTCTGAAGAAGCAACCATCAATACGCTCTTCTTTGAATCCGCTCATACTACTCCATCCGTCACTGCTTATACAGCACGCTTTGGAAAAAGAAAAAATATGTGGGACCAAGGCGACTAGCGATCGGCCTGAAAAATAGCATTGGTAGTTATAGCACGACGTCTATTACTAGAGGGAATAATGCGTACACACATGCATGCAGTGCTTCCACCCCGAGTACACACATGCATGCACTCCGTAGTAGTAAAGTACACGGAGAGAAAATTGTGGACTTGATTGCGGTTACCATGCCCTAATTAATTGAGCATTAAACCAAACGCGTCTAAAGTCTCTCTGGTGGTGGAAATGCATTGAGAGAAATGCATCATAATGAAGCGCGCCCTATAAACTGTGACGGAGGGTGGAGTAGTAGGAAGGTGCAAAACCAAGTACGCGTACTACTGCGCTTGGCTCTTCGCCCCTTCGTGAAGTCGAACAATGATGGTACTCCGCATGTTGGGTACTACAGTGTATGCCTCTGACAATCTGACACCGAATGGACTGATGCATGTCCACCGAGGGTAGGTTGCAGTAGTCAAAAGGCGTAAGCGAGCTTCACCTTGTCCTACAAGTTTCTCCTCGTTCTGCGAGTTGACGGGACACACCAAAAAGTAGTGCTAGTCCATACTCCCTCCTTTCCGGTTAATATGGCTTAATCTTTTTTGCAGGTAAATGAGAGAGCTTTATTCATATATAAGCATTCTTAGGACGATCAGCCAAGACACTGGTCACTAGGAAGTGAGGTACCCCGCAAAAAAAGAAGTAGGAAGCGAGGTGTTTTATCAAACCAGCTCTCGGCCACATTCAAAGTGCAGTAAGCATGGTTCGCACGAAGATGCGCCGCAAGGTTTGCTGACCTGTTTACATGCTGAATAACAAAAAAAGAGGAAATATTACTAAGCGCTACTATTTGTAACAGGATATGAGCTAGAATTAAGCGAGAATTGTGGCGAGTGTTCCATGTAATCAACTTCCATTATCACATGCGAGAACCCTCGAAGAGAACCAAATGTGTTGAAGATTGCTTTATCACATTTTAAAATTATAATAAGAGTGCATACGCTCCTCCATCCGGTTCCTAGTACTAGTATAGTATGTACCTTTATGGACTATAGTAGTAGTACTAGTAAACTTTGTGCTTGGCTGTTCGGGAAGTCGAACAATAATAGCACTAGTAGTATAGTGTATGCTTTTGGCAATCTGACACCGAATTAACTGTTGCACGTCCACTGCCTGAGCGAGGGAGAGCTTGCATTAGTCAAAAGTTTCTCCTTTTCCTGCGAGCCACCGCGCGCAAGCTTCTCCCGTCCTGCAACCTTCTCCTCGTTCAGCAAGTTGACGGGACACAGCAAAGTAATGCTAGTCCATGCTGCCTCCTCTCCGGTTAATATTGCTTAATTTCAAACGAGATAAATACACTGTCTGACACTGTATATTTGTAAAAATACGGTCAGTGGACTTCATAATACGCTCATTGCGCTCAATATATATATATATATATATTCCGGTGTTCATACGGTCACTAGCTCACCCTGACTGAGTATGTGTGTGCATGCACGTGTAGGTTGAGCACTTGAGCGTGACCGTGTGTGTTCCGTCGTGTGCTCGGACATGCATGCATTAGGGCGTCACGCGCGTTTTTGCGTCCATGTGTACGTGTGACTGTTGCATACATGTAGGGGGAGTACGTGTAGGGGCCACTAAGGAGCAGTCAAATCACACAGTAAGTTAGTCAGAAGAAGCAACCATCATTTCACTCTTAAATCACGGTTGTCGTGTTCGTGTCTCACCCTCCTCCACGGCTCGACCCCACACGGTCGCTCGGCATGCCACTCACCGCAAACCGAGTAGTATACCATAACTTTCCCGCCTCCTTGTCGATGGATCGCGCCATGGAGTACTAGCACTACTGGAAGAGATTGACGAGTTGGGGGAGGACAGCTAGCTGTAGCACGGACTCCCAAGAACTTACTACTGGAAGAGATCGCGCATGTTGTAGCCGGCTATTGCGACCTTTGAACGCGGAGCAGCCGCGTGCACCCGGAAGCGGCGTGGGCGACGCTCTCTCGGCCGGTGCACCGCTTCAATGCCGGCGCCAGTGAGAGGTCGTGTCCGCTCTGGCCGGGCATGAATGCGGCACTGACCGTTTCGAGCGGGAAGCACGCGCGGGTGATGAATAGGGTTCGGGTTGGTCAGGACCGGCTGTGGCAGCGGTCCGGACGTGCGCAAACAAGAGATGATGTACGTTAATATTGCTGTGTATATAATTAACAACGTAAATAATGTGCCAGTTGGACAAATATGATTGGAGATGGAGATGGAAATGGAATTTTACGTAAATACGGATATGCATGTCTATGTCTATGTGTGTGCGCGTGACGACTCTCGCGACCTGGAAGTGGGGGCGTGTTTTTGATCGAGTTTTCTTAAGGGAGGGTAGTGTACCACACGTGAAGGACAGGAAGTGCGACCAGGACGCGTGCGCGTGGATCGTTAGTTCAACGGAAGTAGTACTAGTTTTCTTCACTGTACATTAAATAAAGAGTTTCATTTCGTACTTACACAATTTAAAACGATTGTTATGGAGAGAATAAGAAAACCACTCCACTATATTTTAGTCATATACACGAGAGTACTATATGGACGCAGCTTCATTGACTTAGTGCACCTGCCTTTGGATTTACGACAGGTGGGCCCAAAATGTGGCTAGCTCACCTGTCATACAGCCAAAAGCAGGTGCAGTGAAGGCACCGGAGCTCAGTCCGTACTATAGTAGTATATATATAAGCGGGAGCCCCAGCGCTTGTTCGCTAGGGTTTGCACTCTCCACACGCTCGCCGCACTACATATATGTTACACGCTGGAGGCTCAGCGTTCATTTGCTAGGGTTTGCTATATTCACAGTCTCTCACCCTCTCTTCACCAGATCTAAACAAGACTGCGTTGGCCTCTTGTCTCTCTCTCCCCCCTCACAGCTGGTGAAGGAGGCGTCTATATCCCGTCGCACCGGGAAGGGGAGGAGGTGCGGTGTTCACTCTATTGCCTTCGGCAAGGGAGGCAATCCACTGCCGGTTGTGTTGTTCTCTTTCACCCAGCGCATGTGCGGGAGGGCCACCGACCCCTTCTTCCTCGCTGCCATACATAGTGTGGGCAGATCCGGCCTCCCGCCGCACGCCTTGCCACATCCCGACGACCCTAAGGTATAAGTTTCTTTGAAACCGTCGTTGCTCTAGATGCATGTGGATCTTTTTCGATTTGTAGTCGAATCTAGGTCTTGGTTCAAAGAGGAAAGAAGGGTGCGGTGGGCTGGAGCAAGAATCTAGGACGTGATTCAATGAGGAAAGGAGGGGCAGAAAGTAGTATAGACTAGCTATCCAGCCGCTTTGTAAGTCGAAAAGGGAAAAGGGGGTAACCCAGTACACACATTTGTAAGGAACCGATCTCTTTGTTGAAAAGGGAAAGAAACTGGGGGTCGGGTAGTTTGTGCACGACTAGATTTGCTGCCCTCACATAGGAAGAAGGTTCAAAGAGAACAAATATGGGACCAGCGCATATATGCTGCTTGGCTACATACTCTGCATCACCCATTTATACGTGTGGACGCACATGGTGCTGGCATGTCCCATGCAGCTATTTTGTTGTTGTTAATCTCAGAATTAACTACTGATCTGTTTTAAAAGAATTTCTCTGTTAATACGAATCAATGCAACCATTTTAGAAATGCTACTGTCCTATACTTTGTTTTCCATCAAGATAAGGTAGATGCTTCTTTTTGTGGCCGCATGTTTCATCCTCCTTTATTGGCTAGTAATTGTTTTCTTTTTTGTCTCTTAAAACAGGGATATCTATTCAACTTGTTGCTATAGAAAACTTAAATGTCACACTGGCAACTTTGCTTGATTTCAGTGCAACTGCACAAAACTTGATTGGATTTCCTATTCGTGTTGGTAGATTCATATTTTATGTTGGTCGTCTCATGAAAGGTCAGTACAGGCCTTCATCCACATGATTGTGCAGTGTGCTTTGAGATGCTGTGCTACTTGTATTGGTACTGTTTTAAATAAATGATGAATTGAAGCTATTGTATTGCTGTCTTTTCCCATTTAGTGAACAAAAATGGGACCAACCCAGACATGATGCTTGTTGCTTTGTTACAACAAATTCAGCATCACCCCCTTTATAAGCCAGTAATTGATGCCACTCTCAGAATTAACTACTGAATCTTATTTCAAAACTGCAACACTTGTTAGGGATTGGTGGGATTACCATTTTTGTGGCCACATGTTTCATCCTCCTTTATTAGCCAGTAATTGATTCCTTTTTTGCCTCTGTTTATACAGGGATATCTATTCAACTTGTTGCTATTGTGACATTTTGCTTCGCTACGCGAAACACTTTGCTTGATTTCAGTGCAACTGCACAAAACGAGATTGGATTTCCTATTCGTGTTGGCAGATTCGTGCGTGATCTTGTGTGCGTCATGACAGGTTGGTACTTGCCTTCATCCACATGATTGTGCAGTGTGTTTTGAGATGTTGTGCTACTTGTATTGGTACTGTTTTAAATAAATGATGAATCGAAGCTATTGTATTGCTGTCTTTTCCCATTAAGTAATGAACAAAAATGGGACCAACCCAGACATGATGCTTGTTGCTTTGTTAAAAAAAATTCAGCATCACCCCTTTTATAAGCCAGTAATTGATGCCACTCTCAGAATTAACTATTGAATCGTATTTCAAAACTACAACACTTCTTAGGGATTGGCGGGATTACCATTTTTGTGGCCGCATGTTTCATCCTCCTTTATTAGCCAGTAATTGATTCTTTTTTGCCTCTGTTTATACAGGGATATCTATTCAACTTGTTGCTATTGCGACATTTTGCTTTGCTATGCGAAACACTTTGCTTGATTTCAGTGAAACTGCACAAAATGAGATTGGATTTCCTATTTGTGTTGGCAGATTCGTATTTTATCATTGTCGGTCTCATGAAAGGTCAGTACAGGCCTTCATCCACATGATTGTGCAGTGTTCTTTGAGATGTTGTGCAACTTGTATTGGTACTGTTTTAAATAAATGTTGAATTGAAGCTATTGTATTGCTGTCTTTTCCCATTAAGTAGTGAACAAAAATGGAACCAACCCAGACATGATGCTTGTTGCTTTGTTACAACAAACTCTGCATCACCCCCTTTATAAGTAGATGGAAGCACATACTGTTGTTGCGCCCACTCTACCCTGGAACTGAATCTTAGTTCAAAACTGCAAATACTTGTTAGGGATCGGTAGGAGTACCATTTCTGTTAGGGATCGGCCGGAGTACATGTTTAAGAAAAGTATTGTTCAGATAATGTCTCTGTTATTATATACTCCTTGATATAAGGTGTATAGATTTTTGAGAAAAAGTCCAAAATATAGGGTGCATTGCGTTTCACCACTCGTTTGAATAATTTTTGAAGGTATTTGATTACATTTCCTTATATAGGGCAAGCTCCTCTATTTTCTCATGTCAATTAGTCAGGTGTAATCTTGCCCAAAACTTGTGAAATTTTCCCTCCACATGCGATCTTTAATTTCCGTGCCAAAAACTATACACCCTATATTTAGGAACGGAGGGAGTATCAGTTACAGACTTACAGTGTTTTACAAATGGTACTATCCTGCTTTGTAGTTCTTTCTACATGTTTAACCAAGGTATTGTTAAGATAATGTCTTTGTTAAAATGAATCAGTCGCATTGTTTTAGGAATGATACTTTTCTGCTTTTTCATTCTTTATACATCTTGAAACAAGGCATTGTTAAGATAATGTCTTAGTTAATATGAATGAATCACACTGATTGAGAATTGCTACTCTCTTGTTTTGTTTCCCATTAAGATAAGGTAGATTAGTAGATGTTTTTCTTCTGGGAGTACAAGTCATCAACCGCTATTTCTCAGTAATTGTTTCCCTTATACCTTTTGTTGCTTACAGGGTTATCAAAATTAAAGCTCGGTTTTATTCCGACTTTGATTTTAGTTCAACTGCACAAAAGGAGGCAATGTGTCCAAGGCAAACTGCTGCATTACTGGGTCCAGTTGGTCGTTCCACTTTACAGAAAGAAGCAGTCATTGTTTGCGCTACATTACAGAAGGAATGACCGAGAAGCTTTACAGAGTATTATGCCTTCCACTATGTAGGCCAAAAGAGGTGCCAATTTCACCTTTTCTTAGTTTGGCACCAAATCCCTCCATTGCTACAGCCGGTGCCATAAATATTAGACACTGGTGACATGACTAGTCTGCAGAGACCATTGGCAATTTAACAACACGTGGAGTGCCCTGGGCAAGAAGTGCCCAAACAAGTACAAGAAGCGACAGGACTCCACGATCATAGGCATTACATATTTTGAATGGGAAAAGCGTGTCAAAGTTTAATCATTGATGTTAGCAAGAAGCGACAGGACTCCACGATCATAGGCATTACATATTTTGAATGGGAAAATCTTGTAAAAGTTAAATCATCAATGTTAGCAAGGAGACGTTAGTTTAATATATTGGAATTGGAAAACCTTGTCAAAATTGGCTCATTGATGTTAGCCAGAAGACATGCATTTGATATTTTTGAGTGGGACACCCTTGTTGTGAGCAGCGTCGAGTGTTTTTTCCCATTCCTGTGTTCAGTTTAGAAGTAAATAGTTATTCTACTGAGATATTCCTGTGTTAAGAGTTTGTTCTGAATATTGTCTATTTAATCCCAGGCCTTGTGTTTGATTGCAAAGTTGAGCTTGGAATGTTGTGGCATGCGGCATCACGAGCTGTTCACCGTGCCTCCTGAGAATAATGCTTCGTATTGTTTTGCATGTCGATCTAATGCCAGTGATTTGCTTGTTAAGAAGATCATCCTCTTCTGTTGTTTCCGTGCTTAAGAAGTTCATCGTCTGATGTTTCATTCATAGCCTATACGACAAGTCGGGTAGGTTAGACGTGAAACCATATGATCTTCCGACCAACTCATGATATTAGGCCATGATTGGATCGTCGCTTTCCAACCAAAACCGCTTGTAAAACTGACGCTTGTAAATTAAAGTAGATGGTCTCGGGCAAAGGCGCTTGGTTGGTCGATTTCGACTAGTAAAATATCGGAAGTACTTGACACACAATAAAAACGTTGAACGACACTCGAACGATTGCTAATCTAGCTGTTAGTTGTTGTTTCAGCCTTGCCCATGGATGGCATGATACGCACGTTGTGCATGTATTGTCTGGTAATGTCGTCCATATAGCAGTGCTCGTAAAATATACACTGGTCTCTCAAATTACACGCGTAACCCACCGGTTTTACTTACAGACCTGGGGCCCTCGGTTTCATTACGCCTGTATTTTACGCGTTGTTTTTGATGACGAGTAAATTACACTTGTATGTTAATACAAGTTTGAAATAAACCAGAGCTCCCAAGCGTGGCCTTACTGTTTCATGCCGTCTCAGTTTCTCGAAGGTGCTCATAGGTGTCCGATGATCCTAGCTTCCTGAATGAGTAACGGGCGCTGTATCAGACCATCCGTAGGGCCTACGAGGCCCTCTCCGTTGTCCTTCGAGTTGTTGCACTCGCCGTGGCACCGAGCATTGTTAACATCTTCAACGAACATGAGGATTCAGGAGATGACTTTATTTTGACTGGATGACACTAGGGACCCACTAGGGCCATAGCCGTACGTACGCAAGTGCCTACTTATTATGTACAGCTATATTTTTTTTTGCTTTCTGCTAGTTTCCTGACATCACAGTCCCACACCATTATCAACCTATGTAGTCAATATAAACGAGAGAATTGCACAAGGTGCGGCCGACAGCTGGGACCAAGCAGCTCGAGCAGTATTTGTGTTTTTGAGGCATGAGCACTGTAGAGTTTTTCTTGGCGATGATTTTGTTGTTGTTCAGAGGAGAGCAGGGTATTAACTAGGCGGGCCCCATCTAGCCCAGGCCAGATATCCAGCCCAGATACTAATTTTTTCAAGATGAAAATGGCTAGCACAGCTATACGTGTTTTTGAGGAATACCCAGGCAAGGTCAACTTGTTATTCTCCGCCCCGCTGGGCTGCAAATCTTTCCTAGGAGGGATACATTAGGCTTAATAGGAAAATGGGCTTTAAAAAATAATAAATGGGATGTAATTATAAAAACTGGGCAGTAACTATAAAAAAATGCACCAAACATGAAATTAGTTTATAAAATATTATTTATGGATTTTGAAAATCTTAAATTTTTATTGTTGCGCGCGCAATGTTTTGTTGGATTTTTACGTAATACAAATTTATATTCAATCTGACTAGAAATTTCAGGATAAAAATATTTCGGAGCCCATCAAAATGTGGGAAATTTTATTGAATTCTGTCTTCAACGGTTGGTTGAAATTATTAATCATTGTCCTAGCTAGAAAATGGGTTGTACTTTTATCAAACTGTAAATGGGCTGTTGTAAATACCATTAGAATTCCAAAATGGGTTGTACATTCTTACAAAACACAAATGGGCTATAAGTTCCCTGCCACACACTTGTGGGCCTACTAAGTGACACGTCCCCTAAAAAAATAAGTTGACGCGTATGCAAGGCTTTGCCAACTTATTATAGTCAACACACGGTTCTAGCAGCAGTGGCCGTTGGATGTCTATCCAACGGATGTCGTGCTTCTTCTTCAATCTCGGATATCTTAGCTTTGGCCGCCCAAAAAATGATTCCTCCCCCTGACATCTGGGGCGCACCATTTCGGAGGCTGACCTGTGCGCCTACTAAGTTGGAGCGTACCAAGGGCTTTGTCAACTTAGTCAATAATAAACGTTTCTAGCTTCAGTGACCGTACGATGTCCATCCAACGGCCGTAGTGCTTCTTCAACCTCTGGTCTTCTTGGTCCAGCCGCCCAAAGCAGCGTCGGTCATGCCACCTGCTCCTGCCTCCCGTGGCCGGCTGTGCTGCCGCGGAGGCCTCACCGCCCCCCATACTACTCCCACCGCTGGCCAGGCCATCCCTCCACTCACCCACACCCCCTGTTATTCTGCGGCGACGGCAGCCTCACACCGCAGCCGAACCAGTGAGCCCTCGTACTCCTCTCCGTGCGGGCTTCCACTACTGCGTCTTCCCTGGCTCCGTGTCATCCCCTTCCTAGGCCTCACCGTCGTCCAGACCATCGCCCTGGTGCTCTCGGCACGGCATGGTCAATGTGGTCAACGACCGACTTCCATCGGAAGAGTACTGGACGTGGAGAGGCTGACAGCTGGGTCCAGGCGGCCGCAAGGAAGTGCCTCCTTATTACGCGCAAAATAATTATTCCTCCACCTTACAGCAGGGACCCACCGGACGGGCCACCTTATTTCGCTAAAAAAACGTTTCCCCCTGACTGCTCGGACCCATCGGACGGGCCAGGGTATTTCACGAAAAAAAACATTCCCCCCGCTGTCAGCTCGGACCCACCGGAAGTGCCTCCTTATTACGCACAAAAAATGAATACTCCCCCTACTAGCTGGGACCCACCATGGTGGGAGGCTGACTTGTGGGCCTAATAAGTTGAATGGGATGGGGGCCTTTGTCAAATTTAGTCAATATGAACGATTCTAGCTCCAGTGACCGTACAATGTCCATCCAACGGCCGTAGTACTTCTTCAACCTCTGGTCTTCTTGCTCTAGCCGCCCAAAGCAGCGCCGGTCGTGCCGCATGCTCCTGCCTCCCATGGCCGACTGTGCTGCCGCGGAGGCCTCACCGCCCCCTACTATTCCCACCGCTGGCCAGGCCCTGCGGCGATGGCAGCCTCACACGGTAGCCGAACCAGTGAACCCCCGTACTCCTCTCCGTGCGGGCTTCCACTACCGCGTCTTCCTCGGCTCCCCGTCGTCCCCTTCCTAGGCCTCGCCGTTGTCCACCGCCCTGGTGCTCTCGGCGTAGTGTGGTCAACATGGTCAACGAACGACTTCCATTGGAAGTGGACTGTACGTGGAGAGGCTGACAGCTGGGTCCATGGCCGCAGCAAGGAAGTGCCTCCATATTACGTGCAAAATAATTATTCCTCCACCTGACAGCGGGGACCCACCGGACGGGCCACCGTATTTCGTGAAAAAAATGTTTCCCCCTGACTGCTGGGACCCACCAGCTACACCTTCGCACGCAAGGAAGTGCCTCCGGGCAAAAAAACAAAAAGATTCGCCCCCCTGACTGCTGGGACCCACCAGCTACATCTTCGCACGTAAGGAAGTGCCTGACAGTCGGGACCCACCTGGTCGAAGCGTCTGTAGCATTGTCATTCTGGTCGCGAACGTGTACGTACATATATACTGGTCTATGTGGAGGCGCACGTGTGTCGTAGTAGAGGCACGCATGTAGCATGTACACGTACGTACAGCAGTCAGGGTGCAAGAAAGAAAATACGACCACGTATGTGTACATACGGGCGGGGTCTCGAACGCCTACTCGCGCATACGTACGGCGAGGACTCGTGTACATGGCTGGGTTGAAACGGAGAAACAGTGTCGTCGTCGTGTTCATAGGGAGGCAACGGAATGCGTCGTGTTCATGGGGAGGCAACGGAATGCGTCGTGTTCATGGGGAGGCAACGAAATGCGTCGTGTTCATCGGGAGTGCTTGGACGGAACAGGCGATGGAAACGAGGCCTGGCGTACCGCAGAACAGAGGAAACGGCCTTGTGTTCGACCGGCCACGTTCGAAACGGGATCCTGTTCATCGGGAGGGGTGTGGCGTACCACAAAACGGAGGAAACGGACCTCCTACGGTCGAAACGGGGGTCCTGTTGATCGGGAGGGGTGTGACATACCGCAAAATGGAGGAAATGGACCTCCTACGGTTGAAACAGGGGTCCTATTGATCGGGAGGGGTGTGGCATACCGCAAAACGGAGGAAACGGACTTGTGTTGGAGCGCTACGGTCGAAACGGGGGTCCTGTTCATCGGGAGGGGTGTGGTGTACCGCAAAACGGGACTCCACGGGATACTGTTCATCTCCACCGTCGACCTCCTCCAGCCTCCACGGGCTCCTGTTCATCCAGCCTCCACCGCGCGCTACTCCACCGGCTACTGTTCAACCACCCCTCCACCGTCTACTGTTCATCTAGCCCTCCACGCCACGGGGTCCTGTTCAACCAACCCTCCACGGGCACCCCTCCACCGTCTACTGTTCATCCAGCCCTCCACACCACGGGGTCCTGTTCAACCACCCCTCCACGGGCACCCCTCCACCGTCTACTATTCATCCAGCCCTCCACCACACCACAGGGTCCTGTTCATCCAGAGGCAACGCCACCGCTCACTGTTCATCCAAACCCACCCACCCCCCCCCCGGCAACGCTCACTGTTCATCCCAGAGGCAGCATCGATCGACTTCAGTTAGCAGCAGTAGCGAAGGAATCGCTCGATCGGGTTCAGTTAACATCCATCGATCGATCGCTCGGGTTCAGTAATGCGTAGCCTACAGTGCAATCGCTCGGGTTCAGTTAGAGCCCAACGCCTCGCTCGGGTTCAGTTAGAGACAACGCCTCGCACACACGCGCGTACGTGGACGATAGAAACACGCATCGCTCGGCCCCCGACCTCCCACCGTAACCGGGAACTCCCCGAAATTGTCCTCCCCCTCGCTTCTACCACGGTTTTTCCCGTCATGGACGGCCCAAAGAATGTCATGCAGCTATGTCTCCGGCCCGCCCAGGACGAAAAGCCCATTTTCTATCATGATTTTTTGTCATAGAAGTAGGAGCCCACCACATCTATGATGATACCAGGTTTTGTCACAATTATCGTCATAGAAGTGTCATATGTATGATAGAAAAAAAATTCATTCAGCCCAAAATGTCACGGATGTGTCTTTTTTTGTAGTGATAATGTCCAAAACAGTAGATAATATAGCATGGAGCAATCAAAAAGTATAGATACATTGGAGACATATCATGCAGCAAGTAGCCCAATCCTTTTGAGGCAAAGGACAGGCCAAAATGGTATCTTATGATAAGCAAAGCTTTCTTGAGGGTACACGGGAATTTCATCTAGTCACTTTCACCATGTTGGTTCGATTTGTGTTCGCTACTTTGATAATTTGATATGTGGGTGGACCGGTGCTTAGGTGTTGTTCTTACTTGAACATACCTCCTACTTATGATTAACTCACCCGCAAGCATCCACAACTACGAGAAAAGTATTAAGAATAAATTCTAACCATAGCATTAAACTTTTGGATCTAATCGGTCCCTTACAGAATAGCGCATAAACTGGGGTTTAAGCTTCTATCACTCTCGCAACCCATCATCTAATTGCTACTCCAAAAGGCATTCCCTTAGGCCCAAATATGGTGAAGTGTCATGTAGTAGACGTTCACATGACACCACTAAGGGAATCACAACATACATACTATCAAAATATCGAACACATATCAAGTTCACATGATTACTTGCAACATGATTTCTCCCATGACCTCAAGAACAAAAGTAACTACTCACAAATGATAATCATGCTGAAGATCAGAGAGGTATTAAATAGCATATTGGATCTGAACATATAATCTTCCACCAAAGAAACCATATAGTAATCAACTACAGGATGTAATCAACACTACTAGTCACCCACAAGCACCAATCTATAGTTCCGGGAATAAGATTGAACACAAGAGATGAACTAGGGTTTCAGATGAGATGGTGTTGTTGAAGATGTTGATGGAGATTTCCCTTCCCAAGATGGGAGAGTTCTTGGTGATGATTGCTACCTCTTGAGCTTGCGTTGGTTTTCCCCGAAGAGGAAAGGATGATGCAGCAGAGTAGCGTAAGTATTTCCCTCAGTTTTTGAGAACCAAGGTATCAATCCAGTAGGAGGCCACGCGCAAGTCCCTCGTACCTACACAACACAAAGAGCTCAACGCAACCAACGTGATTAGGGGTTGTCAATCCCTTCAGAGTCACTTACGGAAGTGAGATCCGATAGATAATATTTTTGGTATTTTTGATATAAAGATGCAAAGTGAAAATTAAAAGGCAAAGTAAAAACAAAACAAGATTAAAGTGATGGAGATTGATATGATGAGAATAGACCCGGAGCACATAGGTTTCACTAGTGGCTTCTCTCAAGAGCATAAGTTTTCTATGGTGGGTGAACAAATTACTGTTGAGCAATTGACAGAATTGAGCATAGTTATGAGAATATCTAGGCATGATAATGTATATAGGCATCACGTCCGTGACAAGTAGATCGAAACGATTCTGCAACTACTACTATTACTCCACTCATCGACCGCTATCCAGCATGCATCTAGAGTACTAAGTTAAAAACAGAGTAACGCTTTAAGCAAGATGACATGATGTAGAGAGATAAATTCATGCAATATGAAATAAACCCCATCTTGTTATCCTCGATGGCAACGATACAATACGTTCTTGCTACCCCTTCAGTCACTGGGAAAGAACACCGCAAGATCGAACCCAAAGCTAAGCACTTCTCCCATGGCAAGAACTACCAATCTAGTTGGCCAAACCAAACGGATAATTCGAAGAGACTTGCAAAGATAACCGATCATACATAAAAGAATTCAGAGAAGATTCAAATATTGTTCATAGATAGACTTGATCATAAACCCACAATTCATCGGTCTCAACAAACACACCGCAAAAGAAGAAGATTACATCGAATAGATCTCCACAAGAGAGGGGGAGAACATTGTATTGAGATCCAAAAAGAGAGAATAAGCCATCTAGCTAATAACTATGGACCCGAAGGTCTGAGGTAAACTACTCACACTTCATCGGAGGGGCTATGATGATGTAGAAGCCCTCCGTGATGACGGCCCTCTCCGGGGGAGCTCCGGAACAGGCCCCAAGATGGGATCTCGTGGATACAGAAAGTTGTGGTGGTGGAATTAGGTTTTTGGCTCCTGTTCTGAACGTTTGGGGGTACGTGGGTATATATAGGAGGAAGGAGTATGTCGGTGGAGCACCGAGGGGCCCACGAGGCAGGGGCGCGCACTGTAGGGGGAGCGCGCCCCCTACCCTCGTGACCGCCTCCGGTTCTTCTTGGAGTAGGGTCCAAGTCTCCTGGGTCTTATCCGAGAAGAAAATCATGTTCCAAAAAGGATTTTTCTGTTTGGACTCTGTTTGATATTCTGTTTCTTCGAAACACTAAAATAGGCAAAAAAAACAGCAATTCTGGGCTGGGCCTTCGGTTAATAGGTTAGTCCCAAAAATAATATAAAAGTGGAAAATAAAGCCCAATATAGTCCAAAACAGTAGATAATATAGCATGGAGCAATCAAAAATTATAGATACATTGGAGACGTATCAGGCATCCCCAAGCTTAATTCCTGCTCGTCCTCGAGTAGGTAAATGATAAAAAGAGAATTTTTGATTCGGAGTGCTACTTGGCATAATTTCAATGCAAAATTTCTTAATTGTGGTATGAATATTCAGGTTAGAAAGACTCAAGACAAAATTTCATATTGACATAAAGAATAATAACACTTCAAGCAAACTAACAAAGCAATTATGTTTTCTCAGAGTAACATGGCCAAAGAAAGTTCATCCCTACAAAATCATATAGTTTAGTCATGCTCCATTTTCGTCACACAAGAATGCTCTCATCATGCACAACCCCAATGACAAGCCAAGCAATTGTTTCATACCTTAATAATTTCAAACTCATAAACTTTCACGCAATACATGAGCATGAGCCATGGATATAGCACTATGGGTGGAATAGAATATAATGATGGGGGTTGTGTGGAGAAGACAAAAAGGAGAAAGTCTCACATCAACGAGGCTAATCAATGGGCTAGGGAGATGCCCATCGATTGATGTTAATGCGAGGAGTAGGGATTGCCATGCAACGGATGCACTAGAGCTATAAATGTATGAAATCTCAACAAAAGAAACTAAGTGGGTGTGCATCCAACTTGCTTGCTCATGAAGACCTACGGCACTTGAGGAGGCCCATTGTTGGAATATACAAGCCAAGTTCTATAATGAAAAATTCCCACTAGTATATGAAAGTGATAACTCAAGAGACTCTCTATATGAAGAACATGGTGCTACTTTGAAGCACAATATATGAGACTCGCTATATCATGGTGCTACTTTGAAGCACAAGTGTGGAAAAAAGGATAGTAACATTGCCCTTTTTTTTGGGCCTTCTTTTTTTTGCTTTGGCCTTTTTTGGGACAATGCTCTATTGAATGATGATCATCACACTTCTATTTATTTACAACTCAATGATTACAACTCGATACTAGAACAAAGTATGACTCTATATGAATGCCTCCGGTGGTGTACCGGGATATGCAATGAATCAAGAGTGACAAGTAATAATTATGAACGGTGGCTTTGCCACAAATACTATGTCAACTACATGATCATGCTAAGCAATATGACAATGATGAATGTGTCATGATAAACTGGATGGTGGAAAGTTGCATGGCAATATATCTCGGAATGGCTATGGAAATGCCATAATAGGTAGGTATGGTGGCTATTTTGAGGAAGATATAAGGAGGTTTATGTGTGAAAGAGCGTATCATATCACGGGGTTTGGATGCATCGGCGAAGTTTGCACCAACTCTCAATGTGAGAAAGGGCAATGCACGGTACCGTAGAGGCTAGCAATGATGGAAGGGTGAGAGTGCGTATAATCCATGGACTCAACATTAGTCATAAAGAACTCATATACTTATTGCAAAAATCTACAAGCCATCAAAAACCAAAGTATTACGCGCATGCTCCTAGGGGGATAGATTGATAGGAAAAGACCACCGCTCGTCCCCGACCGCTACTCATAAGGAGGACAATCAAATAACACCTCATGTTTCAAATTTGTTGCATAATGTTAACCATACGTGCATGCTATGGGACTTGCAAACTTTAACTCAAGCACTTCTCAAATTCACAATTACTCTACTAGCATGACTTTGATATTACTACCTCCATATCTCAAAACAATTATCAATCATCCAACTTTTCTTAGTATTCAACGCACTCAAAAGAAAGTTTCACAAATCTTGAATACCAAGCAAGTTATTATTAAGCAAATTACCATGCTATTACGACTCTCAAAATAATTTAAGTGAAGCATGAGAGATCATAGTTTCTTTAAAAAAACCACCATCGTGCTCTAAAAGATCTAAGTGAAGCACATAGAGCAAAATTTTAACGCTTAGAAGATATAAGTGAAGCACACAGAGCAAAACTACATAGCTCAAAAGATATAAGTGAAGCACATAGAGTATTCTATCAAATTTTAATTCATAGATGACTCTCTCAAAAGGTGTGTACAGCAAGGATGATTGTGGCACACTAACAAACAAATACACAAATAATACAAGACGCTCCAAGAAAAACACATATCATGTTGGTGAATAAAAATATAGCTCCAAGTAAATTACCGATGGAAGTGGACGAAAGAGGGGATGCCTTCCGGGGCATCCCCAAGCTTTGACTTTTTGGTGTCCTTGGATTATATTGGGGGTGCCATGGGCATCCCCAAGCTTAGGCTCTTGCCACTCCTTGTTCCATAATCCATCAAAAGAACTCACCCAAAACTTGAAAACTTCACAACACAAAACTCAATAGAAATCTCGTGAGCTCCGCTAGAGAAAGAAAACATAAAACCACTTCAAGGTACTGTAATGAACTCATTCTTTATTTATTTTGGTGTTAAACCTACTGTATTACAACTTCTCTATGGATTATAAACTATTTTACTAACCATAGATTCATCAAAATAAGCAAACAACACACGAAAAACAGAATCTGTCAAAAACAGAACAGTCTGTAGTAATCTGTAACTAACGCAAACTTCTGGAACTCCAAAAACTCTACCAAACTTAGACGGCCTAGATAATTTGTTTATTGATCAGCATCAATTGGAATCAGTGTTTCATCATGTTCTGATGATTTTTAGTAATTCGGGCACTGAACGCAAAGTTTCTGGAAATTACAGCAAGATCAAACAACTATCATCCAAGAAGATCCAATAGGTCTAGCTTGGCACAAACACTAATTAAAACACAAAACCACATCCAAACAAAGGGTAGATGGGTTGTTTATTCCCTAACAGAAGAAAAACAAAAAAAATGGGTTGCCTCCCAATAAGCGCTATCGTTTAACGCCCCTAGCTAGGCATAAAAGCGAGGATAGATCTAGGTGTTGCCATCTTTGGAAGGAAATTCTTCAATGAGGCATCTACCTTTCTTAGAGATCTCTTTCTTTTTAGTAATTATCAAACTTTTAGGCACAAGATCGAAAAATTCATTTGTAGCAAATGGTTCCTTAATGAAATCAAAAATATCGGGATGAATACTTATAGATTTAAGATCCGCAGTTTCCTTACTAGATGATTCACCCTTATTCTTACGAACATACATAAGCAATTTTAGTGGGAGGACTAGGAGTATTCTTTGCAGAAGAAAAAGCGGTTCCCAAATTGGTAATGATACCCTCAAGTTTATCGATTCTAGAGGAATCTAGATTTATTTTCTCATCTACCATGGGTTCCTTCTCCTTAATATTTTTCAAAGTCATTCCTACCTTAGACCCATATTGAGTGATTTGATTATGAATATTTTTATCTATATTTTCAATTGATTCAATAGTAGCAACTTTGTTTTCAATAATTTCAAGCCTTTGCATAACATGCTCCAAAGTTAACATAGTTCCATTAACCAAAAGAGGTGGTGAGCCAAATAAGTCTATCATAGCATTATAAGAATCAAAAGTATGGCTACCCAAGAAATTCCCTCCGGTAATGGTATCAAGGATATATCTATACCAAGGACTAGCACCCACATAAAAATTACGAAGAAGAACTGAAGTAGATTGCTTCCTGGTAGCTCTGTTTTGAGCATTGCAAATTCTATACCAAGCGTCTTTCAGATTTTCTCCCTCCCTTTCTTTAAAATTTAGAACTTCGTTCTCGGGAGATAACGGAGAAGATATAAGACTAGCCATGACGACAAGACAAGCGAGAAAAAGGCAAACGGGGAAGGAGAAGGGGAAGGAGAAAGAGAGGGCGAATAAAACGGCAAGGGTGAAGTGGGGGAGAGGAAAACGAGAGGCAAATGGCAACTAATGTAATGCGGGAGATAGGGATTGTGATGGGTACTTGGTATGTTGACTTTTTGCGTAGACTTCCCTGGCAACGGCGCCAGAAATTCTTCTTGCTACCTCTTGAGCTTGCGTTGGTTTTCCCCGAAGAGGAAAGGATGATGCAGCAGAGTAGCATAAGTATTTCCCTCAGTTTTTGAGAACCAAGGTATCAATCCAGTAGGAGGCCACGCACAAGTCCCTCGTACCTACACAACACAAAGAGCTCAACGCAACCAACGCGATTAGGGGTTGTCAATCCCTTCACGGTCACTTACGAAGTGAGATCCGATAGATAATATTTTTGGTATTTTTGATATAAAGATGCAAAGTGAAAAGTAAAAGTCAAAGTAAAAAACAAAACAAGATTAAAGTGATGGAGATTGATATGATGAGAATAGACCCAGGGGCCATAGGTTTCACTAGTGGCTTCTCTCAAGAGCATAAGTTTTCTACGGTGGGTGAACAAATTACTGTTGAGCAATTGACAGAATTGAGCATAGTTATGAGAATATCTAGGCATGATCATGTATATAGGCATCACGTCCGTGACAAGTAGATCGAAACGATTCTGCATCTACTACTATTACTCCACTTATCGACCGCTATCCAGCATGCATCTAGAGTATTAAGTTAAAAACAGAGTAACGCTTTAAGCAAGATGACATGATGTAGAGAGATAAATTCATGCAATATGAAACAAACCCCATCTTGTTATCCTCGATGGAAACGATACAATACGTGTCTTGCTGCCCCTTCAGTCACTGGGAAAGAACACCGCAAGATCGAACCCAAAGCTAAGCACTTCTCCCATGGCAAGAACTACCAATCTAGTTGGCCAAACCAAACGGATAATTCGAAGAGACTTGCAAAGATAACCAATCATACATAAAAGAATTCAGAGAAGATTCAAATATTGTTCATAGATAGACTTGATCATAAACCCACAATTCATCGATCTCAACAAACACGCCGCAAAAGAAGAAGATTACATCGAATAGATCTCCACAAGAGAGGGGGAGAACATTGTATTGAGATCCAAAAAGAGAGAAGAAGCCATCTAGCTAATAACTATGGACCCGAAGGTCTGAGGTAAACTACTCACACTTCATCGGAGGGTCTATGATGATGTAGAAGCCCTTCGTGATGACGGCCCTCTCCAGCGGAGCTCCGGAACAGGCCCCAAGATGGGATCTCATGGATACAGAAAGTTGCGGCGGTGGAATTAGGTTTTTGGCTCCTGTTCTGATTGTTTGGGGGTACGTGGGTATATATAGGAGGAAGGAGTACGTCGGTGGAGCACCGAGGGGCCCACGAGGCAGGGGGCGCACCCTGTAGGGGGGGCTACCCTCGTGACTGCCTCCGGTACTTCTTGGAGTAGGGTCCAAGTCTCCTGGGTCTTATCTGAGAAGAAAATCACGTTCCAAAAAGGATTTTTCTGTTTGGACTCCGTTTGATATTCTGTTTCTTCGAAACACTGAAATAGGCAAAAAAACAGCAATTTTGGGTTGGGCCTCCGGTTAATAGGTTAGTCCCAAAAATAATATAAAAGTGGAAAATAAAGCCCAATATAGTCCAAAACAGTAGATAATATAGCATGGAGCAATCAAAAATTATAGATACGTTGGAGACGTATCAATGATGATGACGATGATTTCCCTCTCCGGAAAGGTAGTTCCCCCGGCGGAATCGCTCCGCCGGAGGGCAAAAGTGCTCCTGCCCAAGTTCTGCCTCGAGACGGCGGCGCTCTGTCCTGAAAGTCCTATCCTTATTTTCTATAGGTCAAAATGACTTATATACCAGAAGATGGGCATCGGAGGTGGGCCTGGGTGAGCACAACCCACCGGGGCGCGCCTAGGCTCCCTGGCGCCCAGGTGGGTTGTGCCCACCTGGTGGGCCTCCTCTGGTACTTAGTTGCTCCAATATTCATCATATATTCCATAAAAATTCTCTGTGAAGTTTCAACCTGTTTGGAGTTGTGCAGAATAGGTAGCCTGACGTAGCTTTTCCCGGTCTAGATTTCTAGCTGTCGGACTTCTCCCTCTTTGTGTGTACCTTGCAAATTATGAGAGAAAAGGCATTAGAATTACTCCAAAAATCATTATTATGTATAAAAACATCATAAATAACAGTAGGAAAACATGATGCAAAATGGACGTATCAACTCCCCCAAACTTAGACCTCGCTTTTCCTCAAGCGAAAACCGAAATCGAAAAACATGTCCACATGCTTAGAGAGAGAAGTGTCGATAAAAACAAAATACGAAGATAGAAGCATCATGTTCATTATTATAACAGCAACAAACTTAAACATAAGTCTCTTATCATAGAACCTTTATCATAGACTTCCCATGCATGAATAAGTGACAATTCATCACACTGTTGAAGTATAAAGCAAAAAAATCTATTAGAAACCAACAAACTATGTTCTCAGTCAACTTTGCAACTACAATTAATTATCTTTTCAGGAAGGGTCACATATCGGAGCCTCTAGGCAAGTCCACATACTCAACCATCATATAGTCTTCTATGATTGCTAACACTCACTTCATACACATGAGCAAAACGTTTCAACCGGACACATAGAAAGATAGGGGCTTATAGTTTCGCCTCCCAACGTATCCACCTCAAGGGTGATGTCAACAATAGTAACTCATGCTACACATATTCAACTGGACATATGTGCCTAGATCTTTATTCACCACATGATGCTTGCAAAAGGAGAAAATAAAAAGGAATAGAGAGAAAAATTTTACTCTTTGCATAAAAGAAAATACATAAAAGTAAAAGATAGGCCCTTCGCAGAGGGAAGCAGAGGTTGCCATGCGCTTATTTGTTTGTATTCTCAACCCCTTAGTGCAAAAGGATGTCACGTTGTATTTCCCCTTGTGATGACAACCTTTATTATGTTGTCTGTCGCTTTTATTCTTCACAATCACAAGTTCGTACAACGCACAATTTTCTCTTACACTAAATGATCTCACATTTTTATAAGCAATTTTTATTGCCTTATTGCACCGATGACAACTTACTTGAGGGGTCTTGCTCAATCCCTAGGTAGGTATGGTGGACTCTTGAATATAAGATTTGGGTGTAAGGGTTTTTGGATGCACAAGTAGTATCTCTACTTATTAGTGCGGAATTTTTGGCTAGCAAAGATAGGGGGCAAGCACCACATGTTAAAGGATCTATGACAATATGACTTCTATGTGAATATGAACAAACATAAATCATTAAGTTGTCTTCCTTGTCCAACGTCAACAATTTTGGCATATAATATTTTGATGGGGGCTCACAATCACAAAAGATTTCTAGGATAGTGTACTTATATGTGAATCTTCTCCTCCCTTATTAATTATTTCATGAGTTGCATCATTGACTAATGCTATGTTTGTCAATCTCTAATAAAATTTCCTACTTATACTTTTCCTTATGTGGTGTCATCACCTACTATAATATTAGCATATGATCTTCTTGATTTATTTCCTTTCTTCTTATTTATTTCCTTTCTTTTTATTACAACTTGAAAGTAAAGAAAGCAGAAACTCAAATTAAACTTTATTATATATCTCGCACATGATTGCAAAGATAGATCACTAAGCAAACTCTCGAAAAGAAAGGATCGAACTAAACTTTTATTCATCTAAAGCAAAAGATCGAGCTAAAATAAGTAAAGGCAAAATATAATGGGGATGATACGATACCGGGAGACCTCCCCCAAGCTTGGTGGAAGCAAGGGGAGTGCCCATACCCGATACTCAATTTTCTTTTGGTGATGAAGAAGGTGGTGGTAGTGTGGTATTCTCCAATATAACCATGAGTAGATCTTTCAAACCTTGGATCTCCTGAAGGGCTTGATTAAGTAACTCACTGTTTTTCTTCACTTCAGACATTATGTGATTATTTTTCGGGCCCCAGGGGTTTGTTCCTGCACTGTTTTCTCTCAGGCGAGATATGTCCCAATTGGACAGTATGTGCCTACGAGGAGTATTCTCGAACCCATAGTTATCAATCAAATTGCAAAAATTGTTACGATGTATCATGTGTAAAGGCCTTCTTGGTGGGGTTTCTTCTTGCACTTCGAGGCTCTCTTGATTATATGACGGTATCATAGCTTGATGAGGATTCAGATGAGTGGAGATGCTAGCCAATGTCCCTCTCTCGGAAGCCGGAGAGTGAACCCCAAAAGGATTTTCCTCTTCTTCCTCCATAGAAACTTCTTCAGCTTCCTCTCTCCTTAGATCTTCCTGAAACACCCATGTGTCTCCTTCTCCATTGTTGGAGGGTGAGGATGACATGATGCTGGCTCAACAGACCTGACCAAAAACAGCAAGAAAATAGAACAAAACATTTCTCTGCGATACGGTGGCCCACAGGTTCAGGGGGTATATAAATATTTTTTTATCTTGGGAAACAAGCAAACTGTAGAAAAACGGAGTCCGGAAGGTACCCCAGGTGGGAACAACCCACCTGGGCGCGCCTGGCTGCCAGGCGCGCCCTGGTGTCTTGTGCCCACCAGGGTACACTTCCTAGAAGTTTCTTATTTTCCTAATTTTCTAAATATTCCAAAGCTGACAAAAAATATGTTTGCGGATTTTTTGGAGTCCGTTTAATTACCGTATCACGTACCTCCTTATTTTCACGATTCTGGAGTGTTCCAGAAGGACTCTTTTATGTGTTCTTCCGGTGTCAAAGTTTCGATAATATAACTTTCAACATTAATGGTCGTACCTTAGATATAATGTTCTATTCGTTGCCCGTTAACAACCTTCGGGTTAGTACCTTCGGCATTATTTATTTTGATGGCTCCAGACTGATAAACCTCCTCGATAACATAGGGCCCTTCCCATTTGGAGAGGAGTTTTCCTGCAAAGAATCTGAAACGAGAGTTTTACAAAAGAACATATTCCCCGACTTTAAACTCACGCTTTTGGATTCTCTTATCATGCCATCTTTTGACTTTTTCTTTAAACAACTTAGCATTTTCATAAGCTTGGGTTCTCCATTTTTCATCTAATGAGGTAATATCAAATAACCTCTTTTCCCCGACAAGTTTGAAATCATAGTTGAGTTCTTTGATTGCCCAATATGCTTTATGTTCTAACTCAAGAGGCAAATGACAAGCTTTTCCATAAACCATTTTTATACGCTATTCTATAAGCCAGAGTGCATCATCTAATTTCTTAGACCAATTCTTTCGGGACCTATTGACAGTCTTTTGCAAAAATTAATTTTATTTCTCTATTACTAAGTTCAACTTGACCACTAGACTAAGGATGATAAGGTGATGCAATTTTATGGTTAACATCATACTTGGCAAGCATTTTACGAAAAGCACCATGAATAAAGTCTGAATCGCCATCAGTCATTAAATATCTACTAACTCCAAACCTTGGGAAAATAACTTCCTTAAGCATTTTAATAGAGGTGTTGTGATCAACACTACTGGTTGGTATAGCTTCTAGCCATTTAGTAACATAATCAACAACAACCAAAATATGTGTATACCCATAAGAGGAAGGAAAAGGTCCCATGTAATCAAATCCCCAAACATCAAATGGTTCGATAGCAAGTGAATAATTCATAGGCATTTCTTGACGCTTACCGATATTACCTATTCTTTGACATTCATCACAAGATAAGATGAACTTACGGGCATCCTTGAAGAGAGTAGGCCAATAAAATCCAGATTGCAATACCTTGTGAGCAGTTCTATCTCCAGCATGATGTCCTCCATAAGCTTTGGAGTAACATTTCCGTAGGATTTGTCCATGTTCATGCTCAGGTACACAACGTCTAATAATACCATCTACTCCTTTATAAACATGTGCGTCATCCCAAAACTAGTGTCTTAAATCATAGAAGAATTTTTTTTCTTTTGTTGGTATGTAAAGCTAGGTGGTAAATATTTAGCAACAATGCAATTAGCATAGTCGGCATACCAAGGAGTATTATGAGCAACATTTATTGCAACTAACTGCTCATCAGGAAAACTATCATCAATAGGTAGTGGGTCATCAAGAACATTTTCAAGCCTAGACAAATTATCAGCTACGGGGTTCTCAGCTCCTTTTCTATCAGTGATATGTAAATCAAATTCTTGTAGTAAGAGAACCCATTGAATAATTCTAGGTTTAGCATCTTTCCTTCCATAAGATATTTAATAGCAGCATGGTCGGTGTGAATAATTACTTTTGAATCAACAATGTAAGATCTAAATTTATCACAAGCAAACACCACTGCTAAGAATTCTTTTTCAGTAGTTGCATAATTTCATTGACCACTACCTAGAGCTTTACTAGCATAATGAGTAGCATTTAGTTTCTTATCAACTCTTTGTTCTAGAACAGCACCAACAGCATAATCACTGGCATCACACATAATTTCAAAAGGCAAGTTCCAATCAGGTGGTTGAACAATAGGTGCAAAAATTAAGGCTTTCTTGAGTGTTTCGAAGGCTTCTAAACAATCACCATCAAAAACAAAAGGAACATCCTTTTCCAAGAGATTCGTAAGAGGCCTAGAAATTTTAGAGAAGTCTTTGATAAATCTCCTATAGAACCTAGCATCACCTAAGAAACTACGAATACCTTTGATATCTTTAGGACAAGGTGTTTTCTCAATTGCATCAACCTTAGCTTTGTCCACTTCAATACCTCTTTCAGAAATTTTATGACCCAAGACAATGCCTTCATTTAACCATAAAGTGGCACTTCTCCCAATTCAAGACAAGATTTGTTTGTTCACATCTCTCCAAAACTCAATCAAGATTTCTTAAACAATCATCAAAAGACTTCCCATAAATAGATAAATCATCCATGAATACCTCAACAATCTTTTCACAAAAGACAGAGAATATAGCAGTCATACATCTTTGAAAGGTAACAGGTGCATTGCATAAACCAAAAGGCATACGTCTATAAGCATAAGTTCCAAAGGGACAAGTAAAAGTGGTCTTTTCTTGATCAGGTTGGGAAACAGGTATTTGCGAAAAATCAGAATATCCGTCAAGGAAGCAAAAATGTGTGTGCTTAGATAATATTTCTAGCATTTGATCAATAAAAGGCAGAGGGTAATGATCTTTTCTAGTTGCTTTGTTTAATTTTCTAAAGTCAATTACCATTCTATAACCTGTAACAATTCTTTGTGGAATAAGTTCATTCTTATCATTAGGAACAACAGTAATACCTCCTTTCTTAGGGACACAATGAACATGACTTACCCATCTACTATCAGCTATAGGATAGATTATACCTGCTTCCAGAAGTTTTAAGATTTTCGTCCTTACCACTTCCTTCATTTTTGGATTTAACCGGCGCTGGTGATCAACAACGGGTTTAGCATCAGGTTCCATATTAATCTTGTGCTGACATAGAGTGGGACTAATGCCCTTTAAATCATCAAGAGTATATCCAATAGCAGCTCGGTGCTTCCTTAGAACTTTCAATAATCTTTCTTCTTCATGTTCTAAAAGGTTAGCACTAATAATAACAGGATATATCTTCTTTTCATCAAGATAAGCATATTTTAGAATGTCTGGCAATTATTTTAGTTCAAAGACAGGGTCACCTTTAGGTGGAGGAGGACCTCCTAGAGTTCCAATAGGCAAATTGTGTTTAAGCAGAGGACGTTGTTCAAAGAAAATTTTATCTATTTCATTTCTTTCATGCATATGTAAATCATTTTCATGGTCTAGCAAATATTGTTCTAAAGGATCAGTAGGTGGTACAACAATAGAAGCAAGACCAATTATTTCATCCGCACTAGGCAATTCTTTTTCATGAAGCTTTCTACTAAACTTGGAAAAATTAAACTCATGAGATTCATCACTAAAACTAACACCGACAGTTTGTTTCTCACAATCTATCTTAGCACTAGTTGACTGTCCGTGCGTTGCCATGGGCCAACAATCATTTATTCTCTCTATTCTAACAAACACCATGCATCACTTTAGCTGCTCTTTTTCATTGAACTTGTCGTCCATCACATTCTCTTCCCATACATCATTTAGCATCTCAATCATTGCCCCTTGCTTCACATACATCATTTATCCTATCAATCGTTCCCCTTGACTCTACATGTAGATTCTATGTCATCATTTTGTTGTCTCACTCTTACTATGTACACCATCTAAAGTGAAACACCATAAAAGATGTGAGATATAAGGCACCTCACTGTACTAAAAATAATAAGAAAAGGGGGCATATGGACATGAAATAACACACGCTCCATTCCAATGTCGGCACCAGTGAAATGTCGCATCCGCTTTGGGCCTGTGTCATTGCGAAGCGGCTGCTCTAGAGTGGCATGAATGTAGGACTTGGCCCACACGTAGCCGCCCGATGCCAACACAACCGCATCCATTGCACTTTGAACGGGCCCAACATATTTACAAGGCAAGAAAATTAAGTATTGTTGGAATTGGAAAAAGAATACTAGATAACAGGTGCAAGTTGCTTCATCTTCTATTTATTCTTCAATACCAAATGAGGTTGTATTTATTGGATTTCCAGTAAAGCTGCATTAACAAATGAAAATACGAATGAAACAATATAAAAGGAACGTAACATAGCTTATCATTGGTGGTCTTAAAGAAAGAGCAAGTATATGACAACAATATCTATGCATTTACGAATTGAATATGCAGATTGAATTAGATAGCTACAAGTAACAAACTAAAAGATAACTCGTGAAGTTTCAATAAAATTGGCAAGTTATCTTATAGTATTACTCCTATTAGAAACTTCATGCATAGGATGCTGGATAGGTTGTGAAAATAATCATTTTTTCATGGACTCATAACACATAACCATACCACGTCCACATGTTTATGCACATGAAGAAAACCAGATACAACTGTGTAAGTTAAGAGAATGCAGGACTGTATCCTTCAACGTATTACTGGATAAGCCCCTATATGAAAAAAATAGAAATATTTCATAAATGAGAATCAATCTATAGATTATTTATCATGGGCCTACATATTGCAGATGCTTAGGGCCTAGAAGCTACACTGAATGAAAGCCGGCAGGTAAACAAGAGGAAGCTTCGACCTTTCAATCGGTGTCCAGCGCACATCATTGGCACCGAACGGACCAAGTAATGAGATTGGTTGTGTCCAATGAGGAGCCGGCATGTAGGTGTTTGTTGATTTTTCCTTTAGTAGCTTTTGCTTACTCTATATGCTGGTTGCTTTTGGGCAAATTGTAAATTGAACATGAACCATGTATCCTCCTCTGCTCTGATTCTACCTGCTGCTGCTGCAGCTGCCTATACCCAATCTTTTTGTTCTTTTCTGCTCTAGTTCCTTGATCTGCTCCTTTTTACTTGCTGCTACAAAGGTCAGGTCTCTAACATTATTTAAACATGGAAAGTGAATGTGCACCTAGTAAATGTTAGTGAGTGTGCTAGTATATGTGCATCCAATTCAATTCTTAATTTTTTTGCTGATGAAACTAATCTCCAAAATAGTGTGGACTAAATTAATTTAAATTGCAATGATGTGGAAAACTAAAAAGGCAAATAATTACATCACCAATAACATCAAAAGATAAGTATTTGAACTTGCCATGAGACTGAATATAAATTTGGAATTTGTATATGTTATGAAATTTATATTCTTACAACTACTTTTTACCTAATCCCTTTTTACTCAAAGGTAAAACACGCTACAGAATTTAGCATGTACATGTGCACATGCAATTAGGGGCTAGGGGCAAGCTACAAAATTATTCAGTCCAGCTTGAGTATATATTCATCTAAACTATGATTCATTCACAACCACATCAATTGTCATGCTGAGAAAGAGAAAGCTTGTAACATCCCAAATTTTCAAATTGGAATGTTATACACTAGATCATCATTGCATATCATAATTTTTGCATTTTGGTTGATCCTATAAATTTTCACAACTCGAGGACCCTCGGAGAGAGTTGGGGATTTCGTTATTTTCATATTTGAGTTGTCTCAAATTTTGAAAATATGATCATTTGATTTTATTTATTTTATCTTCAATTATTTCTATTATAAAAAATATAAGAGAGGGAATAAAATGACTTTCCCAAAATAAAGAAATATTGAGGATTTAATAAAAAAATCAAACATGATTTTATTTGGTTTTATTTGCTATTTTATTTGAATTTAGGAAAATGTGCGTTTTTTCAAAACTGCATTTAGGCCCCAAATAAATGTTCATCCTGTGCGGCTTGATTTTAGAAACCGGGGAAAATTTATTTCGAGATTTTTGGAGTCTGTTTAGTATTTCTTTCGTTAGTTTTTCTGTGCAGAATTATTAAATCCGAACCGACTCCGGGCCGTACCCGAGCAGGACTCCGCCCGGGGAGCCTTTTTAAGCCGAACCCGCCGAGCCACCGAAGCCCACCAGCCCGCCCACCGAAACCCTGGCGCCCGCGCCGCCGCCGCCCCGCCGCCCGAGGTAGCCGCCGTCGCCGGCGGTTTTCCTCAACAAAATCACCCGGTTTTTTTATCCGTTTTTTTAAAACAGTTTTTTCGGTTTAGTTATTCAGCGAGCGTTCGCTCGTTCATTCGTTTTAACGAACCTGTTCGTCGGTTAGATCCAGATAACGAACGTTCGTTCGTTAATCTGTTCGTCATTTTTCTTTTTCTCGGATTTTCCGTGATTATTTCTGATCGCAATTTCTGATCCGATTTTCGTTTTGGTATAACTTTTTGCTCGTTTATCAGAATCAGGCAATTCAAGTGCCTGGAGTTTTGTCTCGAAACCCTTTTTCCGTTTAACCAACTTAAACAAGTTTTTGCTTCTGTAAAAATTGCCTTAGATCCAGAATAGTAAACGAAGCATGTTTCTTTTACTGCTTGTCTTTCATTGCCTCGTTTGTTTTGATTCTTTTTGCCAACCGAAGTTCTTAAGTCGAACCTTCTGGTTAGATCTGTTATTCGAGTTTTACCTGTGCATTATATGAGTACTTATTGTATGCTTGTTTGTTTGCGATAGAGTACCCGGAGTGCGCCGCTTGTTACTTCGAATTGCTAGGTTTCCCGGATCATCAGCAAGGCAAGTAACACTTTGATCATACCTCCTGCTACCCAGTTTTATTGCATTAGATCAATCCTTACACATTGCATGATTAGGATCTAATTAAATTGTGGGTTTGGGAAGTAGTTGAGGTAGTACCTATTACCTGTTTAATTATCAAACCTTTGGGAATTACTTCTACGTTGCTTATTACGCCATGCTATGCTAGTAGATGTGGATTGGGTGAGTGTATCCATGATATATGTGAGTTTGTTAATTAATGGTTTATTTAAGGTGGCAACTTAAATACACATCTGGGTGGATTGAGGTACCTGGGTATTCCAGGATTGCCTGTTTTTTTATGGACCGCCACCCAGGCTCAAAGGGATCATGAGATTATTCATGCTAGAAAATTCTGTGTGCAGCCACAAGCTATTATGCGCTCTAGCATAGTTGACTAAGTCATGCGAACTCTTGCAGTGGTAGACTAGCAGATGTAGGGGATGTAGGTGGTATGGTCTACCCATCGTAAGGTGCTAGCGCTTCTGAAAGACTATGTCTCGGTCATCCGTTTCTCAAACACCGTGTAGTGCGAGAAACCAAATGGAGGCGATCGAGTCTTGTGGGGAAAAGTGCGCAAACCTCTGCAGAGTGTATAAACTAATCATGGTTAGCCGAGTCCCTGGTTATGGACATCTTGAGTATCTAGTACCTGGATTATCATATGAATCTCAACATGTTACTCTAAAATTAATTTTGATGGGTTTGTTTAATGATGATGTTTAATTGGGATTGAGAATGTTGTCAACCATTCTCAATGTTTAACAACCACCATGATAGTTAAAAAAATTTATTCCTTTGCAGTAGGGAAATTTGGCTTTACGCAAAATTGTAACCATAGAGCTTTCCACCAGCCAAATATGCATATAGAATAGCTGTTTCATTCCATTACTCTCTATGTGTTACATTGCCAGCATATTCCATGTGCTGACCCGTTTCGGGCTGCAACGTTAATGTTGCAGACTTTTCAGACGATGATTAAGGAGTTTTAGGTCGTGGTTCTATACTCAGTGATGTCGTTGGAGTTGATGGACTCACTTATCTTCCAAGCCTTCCGATGTTATCGTTATTAGATGGCCTTAAGCCATATTTATTGTAATAAGTTCTCTTTT
Organism: Triticum monococcum; assembly: GCA_034509565.1. NCBI lineage: Eukaryota > Viridiplantae > Streptophyta > Magnoliopsida > Poales > Poaceae > Triticum > Triticum monococcum. Next base: position 93,829,615 of record CM067845.1, on the reverse strand, counting down.
GAGACACTCGATGTAATAAGTGTGTGATTGCTACTCTATTATAAATCCTTCAAGTACTGTGTGGTGTCAGCATTACTGATCCAGGGATGACACCGGAGCACAGAGATTGGACCGTTTGAGGTCTGGTCGCTACAAGATGGTATCATAGCACACGCTGACTGTAGGACACGACCACTAAGTTAAAGCCCTAGATCACTACTCACTCTTCTCCTTCTGACTCCTCATCTTTTCTACTCTTTTAGGATGGTGGATGCAAGGAACAAGTTCACTCAACCGAATGAATACACACCCTTTGGACGTCACTTGAAGGAAGTCACTAGATACCTAAACATAGGAGTACCAAGCTTCACCGGAACCTACAACGCCACTTTACCTGAAGAAGAGCGCTGGATGATTCAAGTTCAAGTTCCAGGAAGGACGTTCATGCTAGTCACTGAGCCCATAGAGTTTTCTTTTGATGCACCAACTTGGAATCTAGGAACGAGCATGGCAGCTCACATCGCCATGGGACGCATTGGAGAAGTCTACCGCAATGATCTCAAGGATACTATCTACCAGATTTGTGGGCGCCGAGATGAGCATTGGGAGATGATCAGCACCAGAAAGGATAGATCAATTGCAGCTTTCATCCAGGAGTTAAACCAGCACATTAGACGTCAGGAGAATCAGATGTGCACCGACATGATAGACCTGAAGAAGGCAAAGACAAGAATCAAGGAACTGGAGGAAGAACTCAAGGCTACTCGTGAAGATTATGAAGAAGAAATTGAAGTATTAGTGGATAAGAATGCCGACCTAACAATGAAGATCGGAATATTTATGGGAGGCCCTACACTGGTAGAAGAAGATGAAGAACCCAAGGAGATTCACCCGGAAGACTACATCATCATCGATGACACCGACTCGGATCCCGACGATAGCGATGATGACTATGTTGATGAAGCCGGAGCAGATATCATGGAGTCTGCAACCGAAGAATATTTCTAGTAGACCACCTCAGCAGTAGTAGTAGTCCAATGTAAATATTATAGTCCGGGCACTTCTGCGATAGTTAGATCGATTGTATGCCCTTGTTTGATTGAATGAAGTGAATTGTTTGCTTTTGCCACATGTGCATATGGGTAGTGTTTTATCTTTAGACCCTATCTATTCTTAAATCTCATCTTTTCTAAACCCTCAGATGCCTCCGAGACGTGACCCCGGATTTACCTTTCCACCGGAGCTCACTCAGTTGATCCAGCAGCAGAACACATTGATGCAGTTGCTATTCCAGAATCAGAACCAGGGGAACAACAACAACAACAACAACAACAACAACAACAACCACCACCACCACCACCTGTTGATCACTTAGCCCATTTTCTTAGGCTGAATCCACCGATGTTTTCCAGTAGCACCGAGCCGATAGTAGCAGATGATTGGCTCCGCAAGACAGCTAGAGAGTTGACCACAGCAGGATGCACTGATGCGGAGAAGGTGAAGTTTGCCGCACATCAGCTTGAAGGACCCGTAGCATCATGGTGGGAGAATTTCACAGCCACTTTCCCTGTCGATACTATCACATGGGACCAGTTTTAGCAGGCTTTTCGTACTGCCCATGTTTCACCAGGAGCTATGGCCATGAAGAAGCGAGAGTTTCGCAACTTGCGCCAAGGAGGACGGACAATTGGCCAGTATGTGGAAGACTACAGTAAATTAGCATGTTATGCCCCAGATGACGTTGCTACGGATGCAGCAAAGCAGGACAAATTTCTGGAAGGACTGAATGATGAGTTGAGCATGTAGTTGATGGTAGCAACCTTCAACAACTACCAGGAGTTGGTAGATCGTGCTCTCATGATTGAAGGGAAGCAACAGCAAATTGAAAATCGCAAGAGGAAGTATGCACAAGGAAAGTACAATTCAGGAGCTCAGCAGAAGCCACGATTTACCCCTAGGCCGGGAGGACATTTTCAGCATACCCATAGAGGAGGTAGTTCGCACAATCACAATGGCCCCAGGAATGGTAATGGGAATGGAGGAAGCAATGGCCAGAACTATACCAACCCATCAACCCCAGCCAAGAAAGACCTGAGCCAAGTCACTTGCTTTAAGTGCCAGAAGACCGGACATTATGCCAATGAATGTCCTAAATCCCAGAATGGAAATGGCAATGGAAGCTCTAGGAAGAAGCCGAACCCTTTCAACAGGGGACAGATGAACCACGTTAACATGGAGGAGGTTGAAGAGCAGCCGGATGCAGTAATCGGTAAGTTTTTGGTTAAGTCATTTATTGCACCCATTCTTTTCGATATTGGTGCATCGCATTCATACATATCAAGGGGATTTGTGGATAAGTATAAACTGCCAACCCAAGCCCTTAGGTCACCCATGTTAGTAACCTCGCCTGGAGCAGAATATATGGCTAGTCTATGGTGTGATCGGTTACCATTAAGAATTGGTAACTATGTTTTTCCCTCAGACCTAATAGTGTTGGAATCCCAAGGATTGGATGTGATATTAGGCATGGATTGGTTGTCAAAGTATGAAGGGAATATTGAATGTGCCAGTAAGTCAATTTTGCTTACCACCCCAGAAGGGAGAAGGATCAAGTATGTATCCCGACATGTGCCAAAGAGGACTCAAGTAAATTGTTTAACCGGAGTTGTGCAGGAGGAAGTACCAGTAGTGAAGGATTTCCCCGAAGTATTTCTAGAAGAGTTGCCAGGCATGCCACCGGATAGAGATATTGAGTTTTTGACTGAGCTTTTGCCAGGCACAGGGCCAATATCAAAGAGACCATATAGGATGCCTGCAAAGGATTTGGTGGAAATTATGAAGCAAATTAAGGAGTTACTGGATAAAGGTTATATTCGCCCAAGTTCTTCACCTTGGGGATCGCCAGTACTTCTAGTAGAAAAGAAGGATGGATCGTTAAGGATGGTTGTTGATTATCGAGGATTGAATGAAGTAACCATCAAGAACAAGTACCCCCTACCGATGATCAATGATATGTTTGATCGATTGCAAGGAGCTAAGGTATTTTCCAAGATCGATCTGCGATCAGGATACCACCAGTTGAAGATTCGGGAACAGGATATACCCAAGACGGCTTTTACCACCAGGTATGGGCTGTACGAGTATACCGTTATGTCATTTGGCCTGACTAACACACCTGCATATTTTATGAACATGATGAACAAAGTGTTTATGGAGTTCTTGGATAAGTTCGTCGTAGTGTTCATTGATGATATCCTGGTTTACTCGAAGAGTGAAGAGGAGCATAAGGAACATTTGTGTTTGGTTCTTGGAAAGCTCAGAGAACATCAATTATATGCCAAGTTTAGCAAATGTGAGTTTTGGTTGAAGGAAGTTGGATTTCTCGGACACGTTATATCCGGAGAAGGTATAGCAGTAGATCCCACTAAAGTTGATACCATGACCAAGTGGGAAGCACCAACCACCATGGGAGAGATCCGGAGTTTTCTTGGACTCACAGGATACTACCGTAGGTTTATTGAGAATTTCTCAAAGATTGCGAAGCCTATGACGGAGTTGTTGAAGAAGGATACCAAGTTCATATGGACGGAGGAATGTGAGGCTAGTTTTCAGGAGTTCAAGAAACGTTTGGTGACCTCACCAGTGTTGATTTTACCGGATCAGACCAAGGATTATGAGGTGTATTGCGACGCTTCACGTCGAGGACTTGGAGCAGTGCTGATGCAGGAAGGGAGAGTTGTTTCATATGCCTCACGACAGCTTAAGCCTCATGAGTTGAATTATGCTACGCATGATTTGGAGTTAGCAGCCGTAGTGCATGCATTGAAGACTTGGAGACATTTTCTGATTGGAAACCATTGCGAGGTGTACACGGATCACAAGAGTTTGAAGTATATTTTCACACAGAAGGAGTTGAACCTCAGACGAAGGAGATGGTTGGAGCTCATCAAAGATTATGATATGAAATTGCATTATCACCCCAGAAAGGCTAACGTAGTAGCTGATGCGTTGAGCCGTAAGAGCCATGTCAACACCCTAATGACAGGAGATTTACCAAGTGAGTTAGCCGAAAATCTTCGAGAGCTATGTTTGGAAATAGTTCGAAGAGGCTATGTAGCAGGATTGGAGATTCAGTCTACGTTGATGGATAAAATCAAAGAACCCCAAAAGACTGACAAGGAGATTGCTTCTATTAAGGAGAAAATTAGCAAAGGAAAAGCTAAGGGATTTCGTGAGGATGAGCATGATACCATATGGTTTGAAGACCGTGTTTATGTGCCAAACGATTCGGAGATCAGGAAGCTAATTCTGCAAGAGGCCCATGACTCACCATACTCGATTCACCCAGGAAATACCAAGATGTATTTGGATTTGAAGGATATTTTCTGGTGGACCGGAATGAAGAAGGATATTGCGGAGTATGTAGCAGTTTGTGATGTATGTCAGAGAGTGAAGGCAGAGCATCAGAAACCAGCAGGATTGCTAGAACCATTGCCGATACCCGAATGGAAGTGGGATAAGCTAGGCATGGATTTTATTACAGGATTGCCCAGAACCCGTTCAGGCTATGACTCAATATGGGTTGTAGTCGATCGCTTGACAAAGGTAGCTCATTTCATTCCAGTAAAGACTACCTATACTAGTGCAAAGTTGGCAAAGATATACATGACCAGGATCGTATGTCTACATGGAGTTCCAAGGAGCATTGTATTAGATAGAGGAATCCAGTTTACTTCAAAGTTTTGGAATCAGTTGCATGATACTTTGGGAACCAGACTGGAGTTTAGCACAGCTTTTCGCCCGCAGACAGATGGACAGACCGAGAGAGTCAATCAGATTTTGGAGGATATGCTAAGAGCTTGTGCGCTAGATTATGGATCCAGTTGGGATGAGAATTTGCCATATGCAGAGTTCTCTTACAACAACAGCTATCAATCTAGTTTGAAGATGGCCCCTTTCGAAGCCTTGTACGGAAGGAGGTGCAGGACCCCATTGTCTTGGGATGAAGTTGGAGACCGCCAGTTGTTTGGACCGGGTCTGATAAAGGAGTCTGAACAGAAAGTGAAATTGATCCACGATAGGCTCAAGGTAGCTCAGTCCGGGCAGAAGAGTTATGCAGATTCTAAATGCAAGGAGACAGTTTACGAAGTCGGAGACCGAGTTTATCTTCGAGTATCTCCACTTCGAGGAGTTAAGCGCTTTGGAGTTAAGGGAAAACTAGCGCCACGTTTTGTAGGCCCATACAAAGTTTTGGAGCATATGGGAGAAGATGCCTACAAGTTGGAATTACCCGAAGGACTGTCAGGAGTTCACGACGTGTTTCATGTATCCCAGTTGAAGAAGTGCCATGCAGAGATGACTGACATACCGCTGAGAGATACGGTACCACTGGAAGCAATTCAGTTGAACAGTGATTTGACCTATGAGGAGAAACCAGTTAAGATTCTAGAATATGCAAGTCGAGTCACCTGCAGCAAGGTTATCAAGTTTTGCAAGGTTCAGTGGAGCCACCACACGGAGGATGAAGCCACCTGGGAACGAGAGGAAGAATTGCTGAAAGACCATCCTCACCTATTTTCTAGCCAACCAGAATCTCGAGGGCGAGATTCATCTTAAGGGGGGTAGGTTTGTAACATCCCAAACTTTCAATTTGGAATGTTATACACTAGATCATCATTGCATATCATATTTTTTGCATTTTGGTTGATCCTAGAAATTTTCACAACTCAAGGACCCTCGGAGAGAGTTGGGGATTTCGTTATTTTCATATTTGAGTTATCTCAAATTTTGAAAATAGGATCATTTGATTTTATTTATTTTATCTTCAATTATTTCTATTATAAAAAAATATGAGAGAGGGAATAAAATGACTTTCCCAAAATAAAGAAATATTGAGGATTTAATAAAAAATCAAACAAGATTTTATTTGGTTTTATTTGCTATTTTATTTGAATTTAGGAAAAATGTGTGTTTTTCAAAATTGCATTTAGGCCCCAAATAAATGTTCATCCTGTGTGGCTTGATTTTAGAAGCCGGGGAAAATTTATTTCGGAATTTTTGGAGTCCGTTTTGTATTTCTTTCGTTAGTTTTCTTGCGCGGAATTATTAAAAAAATCCGAACCGACTCCGGTCCGTACACGAGCGGGACTCCGCCTGGGGGGGCCTTTTTAAGCCGACCACGCCGAGCCGTCGAAGCCCACCAGCCCGCCCGCCGAAACCCTAGCGCCCACGCCGCCGCCGCCACGCTGCCACCCCGCCGCCGCCTCGCCGCCGCCCCACTGCCCGAGGTAGCCGCCGTCGCCGGCGGTTTTCCTCAGAAAACCGCCCGGTTTTTTTGATCCGTTTTTTTAGAACGGTTTTTTCGGTTTAGTTATTTAGTGAGCGTTCGCTCGTTCGTTCTTTTTAACGAACATGTTCGTCGGTTAGATACAGATAACGAACGTTCGTTCATTAATTTGTTCATCGTTTTTCTTTTTCTCAGATTTTCCACGATTATTTCTGATCGCGATTTCTGATCCGATTTTCGTTTTAGTATAACTTTTCGCTCGTTTATCGGAATCAGGTGATTCAAGCACCTGGAGTTTCGTCTCGAAATCCTTTTTCTGTTTAACCAACTTAAACAAGTTTTTGCTTCTGTAAAAATTGTCTTAGATCCAGAATAGTAAACGAAGCCTGTTTCTTTTGCTGTTTGTCTTTCGTTGCTTCGTTTGTTTTGATTCTTTTTGCCAACCGAAGTTCTTAAGTCGAACCTTCTGGTTAGATCTCTTATTCGAGTTTTACCTGTGGATTAGATGAGTACTTATTGTATGCTTGTTTGTTTGCGATAGAGTACCCGGAGTGCGCCGCTTGTTACTTCGAATCGCTAGGTTTCCAGGATCATCAGCAAGGCAAGTAACACTTTGATCATACCTCCTACTACCCAGTTTTATTGCATTAGATCAATCCTTACACATTGCATGATTAGGATCTAATTAAATTGTGGGTTTGGGAAGTAGTTGACGTAGTACCTATTACCTCTTTAATTATCAAACCTTTGGGAGTTACTTCTATGTTGCTTATTACGCCATGTTATGCTAGTAGACGTGGATTGGGTGAGTGTATCCATGACAGATGTGAGTTTGTTAATTAATGGTTTATTTAAGGTGGCAACTTAAACACATATCTGGGTGGATTGAGGTACCTGGGTATTCCAGGATTGCCTGTTTTTTTATGGACCGCCACCCAGGCTCAAAGGGATCATGAGATTATTCATGCTAGAAACTTCCGTGTGCAGCCACAAGCTATTATGGGCTCTAGCATAGTTGACTAAGTCGTGCGAACTCTTGCAGTGGTAGACTAGCAGATGTAGGGGATGTAGGTGGTATGGTCTACCCATCGTAAGGTGCTAGCGCTTCTGAAAGACTATGTCTCGGTCATCCGTTTCTCAAACGCCGTGTAGTGCGAGAAACCAAACGGAGGCGATCGAGTCTTGTGGGGAAAAGTGCGCAAACCTCTGCAGAGTGTATAAACTAATCATGGTTAGCCGAGTCCCCGGTTATGGACATCTTGAGTATCTAGTACCTGGATCATCATGTGAATCTCAACATGTTACTCTAAAATTAATTTTGATGGGTTTGTTTAATGATGATGTTTAATTGGGATTGAGAATGTTGTCAACCATTCTCAATGTTTAACAACCACCATGATAGTTAAATAAATTTATTCCTTTGTAGTAGGGAAAATTTGGCTTTACGCAAAACTGTAAGCATAGAGCTTTCCACCAGCCAAATATGCATATAGAATAGCTGTTTCATTCCATTACTCTCTATGTGTTACATTGCCAGCATATTCCATGTGCTGACCCGTTTCGGCTGCAACGTTAATGTTGCAGACTTTTCAGACGACGATTAAGGAGTTTTAGGTCGTGGTTCTATACTCAATGATGCCATTGGAGTTGATGGACTCACTTATCTTCCAAGCCTTCCGCTGTTATCGTTATTAGGTGGCCTTAAGCCATATTTATTGTAATAAGTTCTCTTTTGGGACACTCGATGTAATAAGTGTGTGATTGCTACTCTGCTATAAATCCTTCAAGTACTGTGTGGTGTCAGCATTACTGATCCAGGGATGACACCGGAGCAAAGAGATTGGACCGTTTGAGGTCTGGTCGCTACAAAGCTCTGATGCTTAATGCTTATATTTCTGAAAATTTGGTCGTCCAACATAGCATGAAACATTACCGGTACAAGATGTGACACGAGACAGAAATCAAGGTTCTCCCTCGCCGTGCTATAAGCTCGATATGAAATTCATCAATGCCCATCAGCCTTATACACCACAATATAGCCCTGATACACAAACAATAGAGATGCAGGTTTAGGGATATGTCATTAGCATGCACCAAAAGAATTTGTATTAACAACTTCATTCAATCCCAACCGCCAATTCCCGAAGCCAACTTATCAAATCAAATGAGTAAGTTGGCATGCTCAATAACAAATTAGTAAGAGAGCCCGATGAACATGGCAAGCCAAAGAATCTTTGGGAACTCGTCCACTTCTTTTACAGCCATCTCGCCCGACGCAGCTGCATACCTAATGTACCTTCCGCTTCGCTCCATCTGTTTGAGCTACGCCTACCCAAGCCTGGCCCAACCTAACTTTGCCTTGTTACAAGGTGCATCAGTGGATAGGAAATAGCCACCTAACCTGGGCGGATGAGAGGACACTACTGGATATGTGGATGTCATTCCAAGCCTCTCTTCATCACCTCTTGTTGTTCCAAGACGCCACTGGATCCCATTCCCCGGTTGCCGTGAGGCTGCCGGTGGAGGGACATGCGACAGCTAGGGCATCGCAGCAGGGGAGGCGTGCTTAGGTTTAATGGTCGCCATGTGTTAGGCCGTCGGGGTCGTCGGTGGGGTGGGGGGCATCGGCATCACTGATGTGGAGGCGGCATGGCGGGGGTGGGAGAAGGCGACGCTCCTTTTTTCTTCCACTCCATAAGGGATTATTATGCAAAGAGATTGCATTATTACCAGAAAACAGGAGATAATATGCCGATTATTCCATCAGGAGAGACCTGGGCGAAGGAAAGAGATCTGATGTACGATTGCAAGCGAAACGATCGAAACAAACGATGTACCATGACCTACTATCACGACCGCAGATTCCTCTTTAGGAGTAGAGATTGGGAGGCGGGGATGGGTGCAACCAACGAAATCGCGGTAGGTCATCATCTTCCAGGAAGACGGCGCCCCACGGGAGGTCGGCGTCGACCAGGAAGACGGCGGTGGCGCACAACCCTAGCTTCCAAGCTGGCAGCCTCTGAGCGGAACCGTTCGCTTGCCAAATAGGATGAAACAACCCATGGACAAGGGTGTTGGTGTGATGAAAAAAAGGACAAAAAATCACAAAACAGATAACAAATTAAATTGGTACATAAATGCTTTCATGATGAGGTTTATTTGTTTCCAGAAAACTCATTATTTGTTTCCAGAATTTTTTTTATTTGTTTCCAGAATTTTTTGTATTTGTTTCCTAAAATAAATTGCATTAATAAGAGAGATCGATTGATTTGGATAAATTACGAAAGTTTAGTCCGTGATTTCTTGTACGTTAGGAAAGTGCTGCTTTGGTAGAAAAATGAAGAGAAAAATAAACCAACGTGGAGAGTGGTGGTGGGAGGGGAGACGAAAAAAACCAGCAAAAAAACGGTTGAAAGTGGTGGGACGAAAATAAACCGTACTATTCAACCAACTCAGACATTAGGAGTAGAGATTAACGGCGTTCAAGAAAGGTCTACCAAAGATAATGGGACAAAGTCATCTTGTGGGGAACCAAGAACAAGAAAATCAGTGGGGTATTTTATTTTCCCACACAAAGACTTAACATCTCTAACAATCCCAAGTGGTGTGATGGTATCTCTATTAGCAAGTTTAATAGTGGCATCTATTTCTTCTATTTAAGCGGGTGCTATGTCATCCATAATTTCTTGATAAAGGGTAAAGGGGATAGCACTCATGCTAGCACCTATGTCACATAAACCATGATAACAGTGATCTCCTATTTTAATAGAGACAACAAGCATGCCAACAACGGGTCTATGTTTATCTTTTTTTATCAGGTTTAGCAATTCTAGTAGCTTCATTACAAAAGTAAATAATGTGCCCATCTATATTTTCTTCTAGGAGATCCTTAACCGTAGCAACGCTAGTCTCTACTTTGATTTGTTCACCAGGTTTAGGTGCTCTAATATAGCTTTTGTTAACCACAGTTGAAACTTTAGCATGTTCCTTTATCCTAATAGGGAAAGGTGGTTTCTCAATATAAGCAGTAGGGACAACTGGATCAACATTATAAAGTATAGTTTCTTCCTTAGCTAGTACCGGTTCTTTAATTTCTTCATTAATAGGTGGGTGATATTTAAACCACTTCTCTTTAGGGAGATCAACGTGAGTAGGAAATGATTAACAAAAGGAGGCTACTATCTCATAGTCTAGTCCATATTTAGTGCTAAACTTTTGAAAAGCATCTCGGTATTCAAAGATTTAACACAATCATACTTTAGCTTAATACCTGACTCTTTACCTTTGTCGAGTTCCCAATCTTTAGAGTTGCGTTTCATTCTTTCCAGATGATCCCACCGGAATTCAATAGTCTTCTTTATAAAAGAACCAACACAAGAAGTATCAAGCATGGATCGATCATTATGAGAAAGTCGAGCATAAAAATTCTGTATAATAATTTCTCTTGAGAGCTCATGATTGGGGCATGAATATAACATTGACTTAAGCCTCCCCCAAGCTAGATAGATATTTTCTCCTTCACGAGGCCAAAAATTATATATGTAATTCTGATCACGATGAACTAGATGCATAGGATAAAGTTTTTGGTGGAACTCCAATTTCAATCGATTCCAATTCCAAGATCCAATATCATCGCATAACCTATACCATGCCAATGCTTTTCCCCTCAAAGATAAAGGGAAAACCTTCTTCATAACTTCAACTCCGGGTAAACCTGCAAGCTTGAACAATCCACAAATTTGTTCCACATATATCAAGTGCATATCAGGATGTTCAGTTCCATCTCCTACATAAGGATTAGCTAGCAGTTGTTCTATCATACCCGAAGGAATTTCATATTCAATATTTTTAGTAGGTGAAGTGGGTAAGGGGTAGCTAATTGTGGTTCCGGTCAAGGTGAAGATACCCTAAACAAACCCCTCAAAGGATTATTTTCCATAGTAACAAGTGACGGTAAATTTCAGCACACTAGATAAATGTTTCCTTACCAAATTCCACTTACCAAAGGCGCTTCACTCCCCGGCAACGGCGCCAGAAAATAGCCTTGATGACCCACAAGTATATGGGATCAATTGTAGCTCTTTTCGATAAGTAAGTGTGTCAAATCCAACGAGGAGCAGAAGGAAATGACAAGTGGTTTTCAGCAAGGTAATGCCTGCAAGTGCTGAAATTGTAAGTAATAGAGTAGTTTGATAGCAAGATAATTTGTAACGAGCAAGTAACGATAATGGTAGCAAAAGTGCAGGAAGGTAACCCAATCCTTTTGAGGCAAAGGACATGCCAAAATGGTCTCTTATGATAAGCAAAGCGTTCTTGAGGGTACACGGTAATTTCATCTAGTCACTTTCACCATGTTGGTTCGATTTGTGTTCACTACTTTGATAATTTGATATGTGGGTGGACCGGTGCTTAGGTGCTGTTATTACTTGAACAAACCTCCTAATTATGATTGACCCTCCCGCAAGCATCTGCAACTACGAGAAAAGTATTAATAATAAATTCTAACCATAGCATTAAACTTTTGGATCCAATCGGTCCCTTACGGAATAGTGCATAAACTGGGGTTTAAGATTCTGTCACTCTAGCAACCCATCATCTAATTGCTACTCCACAATGCATTCCCTTAGGCTCAAATATGGTGAAGTGTCATGTAGTCGACGTTCCCATGACACCACTAAGGGAATCACAACATACATACTATCAAAATGTCGAACACATATCAAGTTCACATGATTACTTGCAACATGATTTCTCTCGTGACCTCAAGAACAAAAGTAACTACTCACAAATGATAATCATGCTCAATATCAGAGGGGTATTAAATAGAATATTGGATCTGAACCTATAATCTTCCACCAAACAAACCATATAGTAATCAACTACAAGATGTAATCAACACTACTAGTCACCCACAAGCACCAATCTATAGTTCCGGTAACAAGATTGAACACAAGAGATGAACTAGGGTTTGAGATGAGATGGTGATGTTGAAGATGTTGATGGAGATTGCCCTACCCAAGATGGGATATTTGTTGGTGATGATGATGACGATGATTTCCCCCTCCAGGAGGGAAGTTCCCCCGGCGGAATCGCTCGCCGGAGGGCAAAAGTGCTCCTACCCAAGTTCCGCCTCGAGACGGCGGTGCTCTGTCCCGAAAGTCCTCTTCTTATTTTTTTTCTAGGTCAAAATGACTTATATACCAGAAGATGGGCACCGGAGGTGGGCCTGGGTGAGCACAACCCACCAGGGCGCGCCTGGGCTCCCTGGTGCGCCCAGGTGGGTTGTGCCCACCTGGTGGGCCTCCTTTGGTACTTATTTGCTCCAATATTCATCATATATTCCATAAAAATTCTCTCTGAAGTTTCGCCCTATTTGGAGTTGTGCAGAATAGGTAGCCTGGCATAGCTTTTCCAGGTCCAGATTTCCAGCTGCCAGAATTCTCCCTCTTTGTGTGTACCTTACAAATTATGAGAGAAAAGTCATTATAATTACTCCAAAAAGCATTATTATGTATAAAAACATCATAGATAACAGTAGTAAAACATGATGCAAAATGGACGTATCAATGATCATATAGCTGACATAGTATTTGTGACTTAGCCACCATTCATCATTTTTATAGTGAATAGCTTTATTTACCAATCTGAATGCAATGGATATTTCTATAGTGTTTGAAAAAGATCTTGCTACCCTGACGACCGAGCTGGAGAAAGTTTGGCGAGAAGCCGATCAATAGAAGGTTCTAGCGCTTAAAAGCGTGGAGGAGCTTGCCGTGGAGCACAGGACTCGGGTGGCATCCGAGAAGCGGATCGCCGAGATTGAGGAGTATCTGAAGAGCGCGACCTCGGCAAGCAAATCTTTGAAGGCCTCTGCTGCCAAGGATGCCACCGAGCTAAAAAAGCTGAAGGTGGACTGCCAGAAGGCCGCCACTCAGGAAAAGGGTGACCAAGGAGGAGCTTCGACAAGCTACCAAAATAGTTGTCGGTAAGCCGTGCTTACTACAATGCATTTTAGAATGTGAAGCATTCCCCATATTAATGTGAAAATGGCGTTTGTCAGGTGAGTTCTACGACCCGTGCAACACAAACGCTACTGATGCGGAGCATCCCAAGGTCATCCACATGGACCTACCATCGTCTCACCAAGTGCCTAGCGGACCCATGACACGAGCACGTGCAAGAGCTCTTGAAACCGAGGTGACATCTCTCCTCTCACATTTCCACTTTGATGCACATGAGACATGGCTACTACCTCATACGGACACTTTGTGCATACTCAGGTATCATGGAGAAGCTAAGGAGCAACGAGAAGAACAAGAGGAAGATGGACGTGAAGACGGAGAAGAAGAAGTGATGAAGAAGAAGCTACAGGCTCCAGACATCCGCTCGCCACTGGACGTCCGATGATCTCCATGCTCCGGACGTCCGGCCCTCTCTGGACGACTGACGCCACCGCACCCAAGCCAAATCTATGGATTTCCGGAGTCCAACGAACGACCGACGCCCGGACGTCCGACCCCGACCGGACGTCCGACCGAAGACCACCCGAGCCGAATCTACGGACGTCTGACAGGCACCGGACGTCCGGACCCTCGCGAGACTCCGGACGACCGGTGACTCCCAAACGTTCGACGCTTGTGTGTTGTTTCGTGTTGGGCCGCAGCCCATGTACCCCTTCGCCCCCCCCCCCCCCTCTTTTGCACTAAAACTATATATAGACCTCATGTTCCTTCTAGCTAGGGTTAGCAAAGGATTAGCTCATATTTTGTGTGAGAGCTTTGCTCATCCACTTGGACACCTTCTCCTCGGAGATTCGAGCCTCCACTGGAGAAGATCCCCCAAGCGGATTCAAGACCCCTTTTAGGGAAGAACTCAAGACCTCCTCGCGGAGAAGAACCGGTTACTGTGTATCGTCCGTTGTTGACTTTGGATCTTGTATCTCCTATTGTGTTTAGAGGATCTAGCACTTGTGTAATCAATCTTGTTGGTTTGAGTGTCTCTCTTGTGTTCCCCTCATGTTTTTCCCCTCGTTTCCCTCCACGTGTTCATCGCGGGATCCGCTCCTTTCGTGAAATATCGGTCGATTAGGGTTCTACCCTACATCATCTTGGTATCAGAGCGAGGTTGATCACGATTTTAGAGCCTCCCCGTTGTGTTGCTAGCCTAGTTTTTGTTGTTTTTGTCCCAAATTCGAAAATTCCCCACAAAAATAGCCCCAATTTTTTTGTGATTTGTTGGTGTGTTGAAATTTTGTTGGATTTGATCCGTGGATTTGCTTTGTTTTGAGTGGATCTAGCTTTTCCCCTTGTCTCCACCCTTTCCATCCACAAAATCCTCCGGATTCGACGAATTTCCACATCTCCACCACAAACCCTAGTTGTTCATCCCGTGCCCAAATTGCGCCCAGGCACCGGACGTCCGACCCCTACCGGAAGTCCGACGAACCCTGACAAAACTGAATTTTTTTCAGTTAGTCACCACCACCGCCCCACATTTCCACATACGCACTCCTACCACCTAAACATCATCAACACTTCTGCATACCACCACCTTTGCTTACCCGTTTCATACTCCGACACGTGTTGCCACTTCGAGCTTTGAGAATTTGAGTTGCGGTTCCGTATCATTTTGTGTTTCGGCTATCTAGGTACGGTTCGACATCAACATCACCGCCGCTCATCTTCGCCACGAACGCGTCATCAACAATGACCACCTCGACTACATCTTGGTATTCGGTCCACCATTTTGACACCATATCATAAGCAAGAACGATAACCTCGCCTTGGTATTGGACATATCACTCTTGCCATTACATTGATAGCCATCATAGCCTTACTCCTTTGCGTTGCTTACCCTTCGAGACTAGCCATTGAGTATTGTCGGCAATGAGACTTGTGCACATTAGTGATCATACTTCCCATAGCATCCATACATCCTTGTTGCATATATTGGTATCATCTCTTGTGTCACAAAGTTGTCATCGCATACACAATTGCTATCTTGGTTCGTCAAGCATTGCATGAGAAAAGAGCTCAAACATCAAAGAGCCAAACAAGCTTTTAAGCAAAAAGGAAAGATAAGCAAAGAGCTTTTAATCAAGAACCATAGCATCATACAACATTAATATTGTCATACTCGATCATCTTGGATCATATCATAGAAACACCTTGCATAGAGCATACTTGGGATAGAAGTCGTTGCATTTTTGCTAAATAGGTTGTGCACAAGTTCTTGTATCCGCCTATTGTGCAATCGTGCTAGCGTCTCTCTAGTGTTGTGCAACAAGAGCATTTTTGTGGATTCCACATTTTGGCTCATCCTTGGTTACACGACCCCACTTATCTTTTTGTGTGTGTCTTCTCGTGTACATTGTATTGCTTGGTCTACTTGTTACATTGCATCTTGCAAATCTTTTCCAAGATTATTGAAGCTCACTTACAATTGCATCAAATTTTGTGCCACCATCCTAACCAAGCTCCACCATAAGCTTTTACTTGTGTAGGTGTGAGAAACCAACAAGAATTGGTACCAGTTGTGCTATTTCCTTGTCCACATTAGGGTGATCATTGATCCACTTTCAACTTTGGTCAAGGTACATTTGGTATTCGTTCTTCTCTTTCTACCACTCACATTGTGTATCTTGGAATGATGGATAGGCCAAGTACTTCTACCAACCCACTCTTCATTGAGCACGACGATGACATGAACTCCTACATCACCAAGAGGCACCTCTTTGGTGCACAACGTGCTTTGCATCAAGAGCAACAAGCAATGAGTGAACGCATCGACAACCTCGCCGCCGACTTGCGACTCTCCGAGCAATGTACAAGGGACTACTTCAACCACAAGCTCGACGATCACAAGCAAGAGAATGACGCAAGGATGGACGAAATTCGCGCTTTTTTGCTCAACCGCTCTTCTTCCACTTCGTCTTCATCAAGAAGAACTCGCTCAAGTCGAGACTCTGACTTCACCCTCTCCGGCTCAAGTACACCGACATCGAACACTCTACGTCATGCCGTGCGCAACGATCATCAAGCAAGCCTCAATCCTATACGTGACACCGACTCTCAAGAGTGCCGACAACGTCAAACCCAAGAGGCTTTTGCGCTAGCACAAGAACGGCAAAGACAACACCAACATGAAGAGGAAGAGCGAGCGCGTCTACACCAAAATGCACAAGATGCCGAGGCACAACGCCAAGAACAACAACTCCGTGACGCTCAAGCACTTGCGGCGCAACAAGCCCTTCGAGATTCAAGTCGTGTCGTAGCCAACCGAGGCCGACAAGCTCGTGAACATGAAGAAGCACTTCGCGAAGAAATTCAAGAATGAAGATTTCAAGCTCGCGTGCATCGTCAAGTTCCTCCTCGAGCTCGACAAGCTCCTCCACAAGATCGCCAAGAACATCAAGTTCATCAAGAGCATGACGACAATGGAAATCCTCCATGACAAGAGCAACATGAGGTTGAAAACCCTCCTCACCAAGAGCAACACGCGCTTGACAATCATCAACAACATGGGCGTCATCATCCCCGACCCCAACACAATGAAGAGCAACGCTACGGAAAGCTCAAGTTCACCATGCCCAAGTTCAACGGAAGCAACGATCCCGAAGAATACCTTTCATGGGCATTGAAGGTCGACAAAATCTTCCGCTTGCACAACTACGACGAAGAGAAGAAGATCGCGATGGCATCCCTTGAGTTTCAAGACTATGTCCTCATTTGGTGGGAACAAGTTATCGAGCGCCAAGAGGCAAGAGGTGAACCACCCATCACTACTTGGGAGCAAATGAAGGATGTCATGAGAGCATGCTTTGTGCCTACCTACTACAACTGCGACCTCTTCAAAAAACTCCAACTACTCAAGTAAGGAACCAAGATCGTTGAAGAGTACTACAAGGAGATGGAGATTGCCATGATACGAGCCAATGTCACGGAAGATGATGAGCAAAGAATGGCACGTTTCTTGAATGGACTAACCATCCTATCAAGAAGATCACTGACTTCCAACCATACTCGAACCTCATCAAGCTAGTGCATCAAGCTACCAAAGCGGAACGTCAAGTGCAAGATGATTACAAGTATGCCAAGTTCTCATCCAAGTCATACGGCTTCTCCAACACCCAAGCTTCAACGACGCCAACTCTGTATACCAAGCCTTCTACAAGCAACATCGACAAGTCGAGTTCCAATAAAGCTTCGTCAACTCCAAGTCATCCTCCTACTACAAGCAACTTCAAGCCGAGAGCTTCATCATCATCCACTCCAACCGATGAGACCGTCAAGACGAGTTCCTTCAAATGCTTCACATGCGGAGGCCGAGGCCACAAGTCCTATGAGTGCACCAACAAGCGGACCATGATACTCAACGACGACGGCAGCTACGACTCAATGAATGAAGGAGAAATGGATGCTCTTGAGCAAGTCGCCATGCACCGGCAAGTGAACGATGAAGAGGAACAAGTCTTTTGCGATGAAGATTCAAGTCCCGCTCTTGTTGTCTCCAAGGTCTTGACTCTCCAACATCACCAAGAAGAAGACCAAAGATGCCACATGTTCCACACCAAAGTCGGCATCAATGGAAGATCTGTCAAGGTCATCATCAGTGGAGGGAGTTGTCATAACCTCGCAAGTGAAGAACTTTGCTCCAAGCTCCAATTGCCCAAGACGAAGCACCCACATCCATACAAAGTGCAATGGCTTAGCGACTCCGGCTCTCTCCAAGTCGAGCATCGAGTACAAGTCTCCTTCAAAATTGGCGCCTATGAAGACACTTTGGAGTGCGACGTCGTTCCAATGACCGTTTGCCACCTCCTCCTTGGACGCCCATGGAAATTTGATAGAGGAGTCATCCACAACAGCCGAACGAACCACTACATCTTCAAGATGAAAGGGAAGGAGTACGTACTTCGTCCAATGTCGCCAAGCCAAGTGATCGCCGACAAGCAAGCCACCCATCATGGAGAGAATAGTGAGAGAGCGAGCCACCAAAAAGAGAGTGAGCGCCACAAGCCCAAATCGAGCGCCTCCACGATGAGCGACAAAAAGAACTTAATCCTATTTGCCACCAAAAGTGAGATAAGAGGAGTGTGTGAGAACCCATCTAGTGTCCTACACTACGTACTTTTGTGCAAGGACAATGCACCACAGGCTAACACCTCTCACACTCTTTCTCTAGTGTTGTGTTCTCTTTTGCAGGAATTTCACGATGTTTTCCCGACGAGCTACCTCCGGGACTACCACCACTACGAGGCATTGAGCACCGCATCAACCTCATCCCCGAAGCACCTCTTCCGAACAAAGCTCCCTACCGCATCAACCCTGAAGAAACCAAAGAAATACAAAGGCAAGTAAAGCATCTCATAGACCATGGACATGTGCGTGAAAGTTTGAGCCCTTGTGCCGTCCCGGTCATTCTTGTGCCAAAACGAGACGGTAGCTTTCGCATGTGCTCCGATTGTAGACCTATCAATGCTATCATCGTTCGTTATAGGTATCCCATTCCATGCCTTGATGATATGCTTGATGAACTTAGTGGTGCCACTATCTTTTCAAAAATCGATCTTAAAAGTGGTTACTATCAAATCCGCATACAAGAGGGTGATGAATGGAAAACCGCTTTCAAAACCAAGTTTGGGTTGTATGAGTGGTTAGTCATGCCTATGGGTCTATTGGAAGCACCGGGTACTTTTATGCGCCTTATGAATCATGTCTTCCGCCCTTACATTGGTGTGTTTGTTGTGGTCTACTTTGATGATATCCTTGTTTTTAGCAAGTCTCTCAAAGAGCATGTCACCCATGTCCGAACCGTTTTACAAACTCTTCGAGAAGAGCGTCTCTATGCTAATATGGAGAAATGCCTTTTTGGCATTGACAAGCTCGTTTTCTTGGGTTTTGTTGTATCTTCTAAGGGTGTTCATGTTGATGAGTCCAAGATCAATGCTATTAAGACTTGGCCACAACCAACCAATTTGCAACAAGTGCGTAGCTTTCTTGGCCTTGCGGGTTTATATCGTCGCTTTGTGAAAGATTTTAGCACCATTGCTTCACCTTTGCATGCTTTGAGCAAGAAGAATGCGCCTTTTGTTTGGGGACCATCCCAAGATACCGCTTTCAATGAGCTTAAGAATTTGCTTACTCATGCTCCCGTGCTTGCATTACCCAACTTTGACAAACCCTTTGAGATTCATTGTGATGCTAACGGTAATGTCATAGGAGGTGTGTTAACGCAAGAGAAGCGCCCCATAGCTTACTTTAGTGAGAAACTCTCTGGCGCGCAACTAAATTACCCCATCTATGACAAAGAGCTCTATGCTTTAGTCCGCGTTTTGCATGAATGGGAACACTATCTTCGCCCTCATGAATTTATCATTCATACCGATCATGAAATGCTCAAGCATCTTAAGGCCCAAACCAAGTTGAACAAGCGTCATGCTAAATGGAGTGAATTATTGAGTCTTTTCCTTATGTCATCAAGTACATTAAGGGTAAGGAAAACATTGTGGCGGATGCCCTTTCCCGCATATGCATGCTTGTTACTCACCTTGAATTGGATGTCATTGGTTTTGAGCATATAAAAGACTTGTACGAGCATGATCCTACTTTCTTTCCTCCTTATGCCAAGTGTTTGACGCACACCTCTTGGGAACGCTATTACATCAAAGATGGATATCTTATGAGAGCTAACAAACTTTGCATCCCCGAGTCTTCTCTTCGTTTGTTGCTTTTGCAGGAATCTCATGGAGGAGGCTTAATGGGACATTTTGGACGCGACAAGATGTTCGCTACGCTCTCAAAGAACTACTATTGGCCCAAGATGTTTCGTGACGTCAACTGCTTCATCAACCGATGCTCTAAATGTCGCAAAGCTAAGTCCAAAGCTCAATCCCATGGCCTTTATATGCCTCTACCAATTCCATATCAACCATGGGAAGACATTAGCATGGACTTTGTACTTGGTTTGCCTAGGACTAGAAATGGGAAGGATTCGGTATTTGTCGTTGTGGACTGTTTCTAAAAAATGGCACATTTCATTCCTTGCAACAAGATAGACGATGCTTCACGTGTTGCTACTCTCTTTTGTAGGGAAATATTGCGTCTACACGGAGTGCCAAACACAATCGTCTCGGACCGCGACGTCAAGTTCCTTAGCTACTTTTGGAAGACCATATGCACCAAGCTCGGAATCAAGCTACTCTTCTCCACGGCGTATCATCCACAAACCGACGGCCAAACGGAAGTTACCAACCGCACACTCTCCGCTCTACTTCGAGTACTCATCAAGAAGAACATCAAGGAGTGGGAGGAGTGCCTACCTATCGCCGAGTTTGCCTACAACCGATCAAGACACTCAACAACCGGCAAATCCCCCTTCGAGGTCGTCTACATATTCAACCCTTTGTCCTCATTGGACATTCTCCCTCTACCACTCCAAGAGCGTATCAATTTGGACGCAAGTGCACGTGTGACTCATCTCAAGAAGGTGCATGAAGATACAAGACATACTATCGAGCGCCAAGTACAACGACTTGCGACCAAGCTCAACATCAACAAGCACCCCATGGTCTTCAACATTGGTGATCTCATGTGGCTACACCTTCTGAAGGACCGCTTTCCACAAGAACGCAAGTCCAAGCTTCGACCACGAGCGGATAGACCCTTCAAGGTGCTTGCACGCTACAACGACAACGCCTACAAGATCGACATTCCACGCGACAAGTACTCCGTGAGCGACATCTTCAACGTCAAAGATCTCTCTCCCTACCATGGTGATGAGGAATTTGATCCAAGGACGGATCTTCCCCAAGCGAGGGGAGATGATGTGGAGCATCCCAAGGTCATCCCCATGGACCTACCATCGTCTCACCAAGTGCCTAGCGGACCCATGACGAGCACGTGCAAGAGTTCTTGAAACCGAGGTGGCATCTCTCCTCTCACATTTCCACTTTGATGCACGTGAGACATGGCTACTACCTCATACGGACACTTTGTGCATACTCAGGTATCATGGAGAAGCTAAGGAGCAAGGAGAAGAAGAAGAAGAGGAAGATGGACGTGAAGACGGAGAAGAAGAAGTGGTGAAGAAGAAGCTACAGGCTCCAGACGTCCGCTCACAACCGGACGTCCGACGATCTCCAGGCTCCGGACATCTGGCCCTCTCCGGATGACCGACGCCACTGCACCCGAGCCAAATCTATGGGTTTCCAGAGTCCAATGGACAACCGACGCCCGGACGTCCGACCCCGACCGGACGTCCGACTGAAGACCACCCGAGCCGAATCTACGGACGTCCGACAGGCACCGGACGTCCGGACCCTCGCGAGCCTCCGGACGACCGGTGACTCTCGGACGTCCGACGCCTGTGTGCTGTTTCGTGTTGGGCCGCAGCCCATGTACCCCTTCGCCCCCCACTTTTGCACTAAGACTATATATAGACCTCCTATTCCTTCTAGCTAGGTTAGCAAAGGATTAGCTCATATTTTGTGTGAGAGCTTTGCTCATCCACTTGCACCTTCTCCTCGGAGATTCGAGCCTCCACCAGAGAAGATCCCACAAGCGGATTCAAGACCCCTTTTAGGGAAGAACTCAAGACCTCCTCATGGAGAAGAACCGGTTACCGTGTATCGTCCGTTGTTGACTTTGGATCTTGTATCTCCTATTGTGTTCCGAGGATCTAGCACTTGTGTAATCAATCTTGTTGGTTTGAGTGTCTCTCTTATGTTCCCCTCGTTTCCCTCCTCGTGTTCTTCATGTTCATCGCGGGATCCGCTCCTTTCATGAAAGATCGGCCGATTAGGGTTCTACCCTACATCAGCTACACCCCGCATCGCCATGACGTGCATGATGCCCACACCCCATAGCCAAGCCTATCGAGCCCCTTTATAAAAAACCCTAGACCCCCATCATCATTTGCTAGATCGTGCAGCACCTCCCAGCCGCCAGGCCACCAGAATAGAAGCTCATGTCGCCGCCACTCGGGTGGACTCTGACAAGCACCATGTCATCACCCATAAACCCCATCCCTCTTCCCTCGGTCCTCTCTCACCCTCACCACTTTCCTCGCATATGAACTTCCAGAACGGTCGAATCGGTCCACGCCCGATGCTTGCTGCCACCGCCGATGTTCCAGTTGCTCTCCATGCCACGTGATTGGTCATAATTAGCTCAAAGATATATGGTGCATAATAAAGCACCCTCCTCTCCATCAAAGCAGCATTGAGCTCATGAAAGATGAAACAAATGGAATCCATTCTCCCTTTCCTTCACAGTGACAAGAATAATGCATCAAGTTGACCAAGTGCCCACACACTCGATTTCCATCACCAGCCTTCACTACAAGAGTCTCACCAGACGCAAGATATCATAGCATGGCAGAAACTCAGTGGTACCTCCAACATGAACATGTGTGTCGGGGATATACCCCGCGGTATAACCCGACCTGAAGTATGACCCGGCCGGGACTTGGCGACTCACTGGTGACTTGGCCGAACTTGGTGGCTCACTAGTAACCCAAAGGGTGGGTCAGACGATGACAAGGCCCAAGGCCTAGAAGGGGGCTTGTGAGAAGACCGGCTCAAGGTACATTATCTGGTGGGCCGGCTTGAGAGGAAAGGCATAAGGAATAATATCCTTACAAGGGAAGCAAGATCTGGACTACGATTCCACTTGTAAATAAGAAAATAGACTAGTCCTAATCCTACTGGGGCTCTACATGTAAGCCACCCCTTCAACGCATATAAGGAGGGGCAGGGCACCCCAAGAGGTACAAGTTTTTAGACAGACAAACAAGTCTTAGACAAGATAAAAGTAGATGATCTCGAGATAGAGGGAGTGAAACACCGCCCTTGTAATCGAGATCATCATCATCAATATCAATCAAGTAGGATGTAGACTTTTACCTCCACTGTGAGGGGCCGAACTTGGGTAAAACATCGCGTCTCTCAATTCCAACCAACCCCATTCAAGCTACTACCTAGTTGTGATGGCCTCACAACTAAGTCCTCACACTAGGACATCTGCCATGAAAAAATCATGACAGTTGGCGCCCACCGTGGGGCCAACGCACGATGGTGTTGTGTTCTTGGAGGGAGTGCTACCAGGGATCGAGAAGCTTGTGTTCAACCGGAGGAGAAAGAGACGGCACGAAAAGATCTACATCAAGTGCTCAACTTCATCAGCAACAACTTCACGGCGGCCGACTTTTCGCCGCGGTCAATTTTGCTGTAATCGCAGCTTGAACTAGCGGTTGAGCTATTAACAACATCAAGATCTACTTCAACCTAGACGAAAGAGTGCAAACAATTTCATCCATGGAATTTAAGGCTCGCTTCAGCCAGTTCAAGCTACACAGACATGACTCTGCA
Organism: Triticum monococcum; assembly: GCA_034509565.1. Classification (NCBI taxonomy): domain Eukaryota; kingdom Viridiplantae; phylum Streptophyta; class Magnoliopsida; order Poales; family Poaceae; genus Triticum; species Triticum monococcum. The sequence continues at coordinate 93,805,982 of CM067845.1, read as the reverse complement.
GATTCAGCCGGTTTCAAGAAATTCAAGAACCCCGGTCATTTCAGGGAAGACAACCCGGTCTCGGGGGCTGCTGCCTTAATAGCAAAACAATAAAGGTTGCCGAAGAGGACTAGCTTCCATGATGTTGTTCAAACATGGGTACCCTTCCTTAGTGGCGAAACAATAAAGGTTGCCAAAGAGAACTAGTTGCCACGATGCACGGTTCAAACATGGGTATCCTGCCTTATTGGCTCATCATATTATGATCAACGTAATAAAGCCAGCATCCCCAAAACTCGGAGCTTCTGTTGTTTCATCTCATATATTGAGCATGAGTCTTTTATTAATTGATCATAAGGTCACTTGGGGTCTTCCAACTCACTGAGTTTAGCTATCTCACCCTCTTGACCCGGCAAATAATCCCGCAATAATTGGTTAAACATGCCTGTATGCAAGATGCTACTCTGAAAAGGTGACCCCCCTGTACTCTTGACAGTCAATCTTTATGACCCTGAACTTGTCAAGGTTAAAATGGTGGATTAGGTCACGTGAGAGCCGGCTTACAGAGAGCAAGGCTAAACCAAGGCTATCATGCCAGCTTCACTGAAGCAAGACTCGAGCCTTGAAAGTCGGTCTTTTTATACTCTATTATCATACACATACATCATCATACAATGCATCATATATGCATGCATATATTGGTTTATGTTGTAGGAACCGGTTTTCAAACCGGGTTACATTATTCAAATCTTTAATAGCCAACATGGTTGGGTTTTCATTATGGTTATCATAACCAGTATTGGATGATTGAGGTTTTCAAAGCCGCTTCAGAGAAATGACTATTATTCCCTCATCCAAAATACCAGCTTACAGCAAGGAGCATGTTTCAATATTGATATGCAAAGCAATCAACAATATCATCCAGACGGTCGATATGATTTATTCTACAATGGAAGTACCGAGTCGTTGCAGGCACATGACCCGGCACTTGGGGGCTATATTATTCAAATAAAGATTACATCAAGTATACAAGTCCCATGTCGCTGCAAGCATGCACCACGACACTTGGGGGCTAATGCGAGGTCATTTTTAACTCGCCTCATTGAAGACCCGACCCATCACATAGTGATGAGCTGACCCTTGGGGGCTACCAATTGCTCCTGTCAAAAATTCAAAGTACACAAGTCTTAATCCACTATATCAAAGGTGACCCGAAGCTTGGGGGGCTACATCATATGATGTTAAAGAAGTACATGTAAATCCCAGCCCAGTATTATCTTACCGAGCCGGCCCTTGGGGACTACAGCATTCGGTTCTTTACCAAAGTCATAAGGTCCAAATTGGAAGACCCAACCCATCACATAATGATGACCCGGCCCATGGGGGCTACACTGGCTGAAGTTTATAAGCATAAAACAGTTACAAGTCCCAGGTTGCTGCGGGCAAGACAACCCGACACTTGGGGGATACACATGTGAAGTACAAAATGATCATTTATGACTAGTGACTTAGATGAACAACGCGGATTTCTCCAAGGCTGCAACATTTATATTGAAGCAAGTCTTAAGCTATCACTACGTTCCCTTCTTAAGACTCGGGGGCTACAGGTGATATGCATATAAGGGAGGTACACCTCCAAGTTCTCGGTTTTGAGCAAACTAGCTATATTTACAAAAGCAAGCACCAAGTCATCACAAGGTATAAGGACTTGGCCTAAAGAACTCAGGAAGACCAATTATATGACCCGGCGTCTGTAACAATCATGACCCGGTATGATCAATTTCTATAACTTGGCAATTTCGGCGAATTGCAACTCGGCAAGCTCTACATCCTCAAGCCGGTTGAAAATCAGATGAATATCTCAAGTTCAAATATTTTTGTCAAAGCCAGAGCATTGGAAGTCGAGTCCAATGGATTGGTTTTTCCAACATTTTTCTGCAAGAAACCAATGTCAGCAAATTGATTTTAAAGCTGGCCTACTTCTATAACGAAGAGACTCGAACTTTACAGGAGGGATTCTCTTGAATATAACGAAGCGACGGGATATGGAATAAATCAATATTGCACGAACCAGCAAATATTGACTCGGTCAAGTGTTTTCACAGAAAGAAATGACAAGGACTTAAGGATGAACAGACGTCGGCTCAGAAGAACCTTCGACCCGGTGCACAACCTGTCAAATTTGTTTTTGTTTTGCATGATAAGTTTAACATGGATAAATCCAAATTAACTGGGGGCCAATGCCTGAAGTATGACCCGACCAGACTTGGCGACTCACTAGTAAACTAGAGGGCGGGTCAGACGAATGACAAGGCACAAGGCCTAGAAGGCGGCTCATGAGAAGACCGGCTCAGGTGCGGTATGTGGTGGGCCGGCTTCAGAGGAAAGGCATAAGGAATATTTCCCTTACAAGGGAAGCAAGATCTGGACTAGGATTCCACTTGTAAATAAGAAAATAGACTAGTCCTAATCCTACTAGGACTCTACATGTAAGCCGCCCCTTTTTAACTTATATAAGGAGGGGCAGGGCACCCCAAGAGGGACAAGTTTTTAGATAGACAGACAAGTCTTAGATAAGATAAAAGTAGATGCTCTCGAGATAGAGGGAGCGAAACACCTCCCTTGTAATCAAGATCATCATCATCATCAATATCAATCAAGCAGGATGTAGGATTTTACCTCCACCGCGAGGGACCGAACCTGGGTAAAACCTCGCGTCCCTCGATTCCGACCAAGCCCATTCAAGCTACTACCTAGTTGTGATGGCCTCACGACCAAGTCCTCACACTAGCACATCTGTCGTGACAAGACCACGACAGTGTGCCTTTGTTGGATAAAGATCAATGAGCGCCTCCTTCTACATTGGTAGTCAACGTGAATTCTCCACTCATTGCCAGCACCCTCTGAATAGTCATAGCTCAACACTCCATCAAGCCTTGCAAGCGGAGCAAACTTCTTCTGGTTCCTTGTCATCCAGGTTGAGGTCAGATGGTCATCTATGCCAAAATGCACTATAGCAAAGAACTGCATCACAAACTCAATGTCAAAGCCCTTCTATGAGACATAATGGAGACCATACCAAAATATGTGACAAGTCGCTTCACTCTTGCAAAGTGAAATGGGTTGGTTGTTGTCAAAGTGTGAAAAGTTGATGCTCTTCTGAATCACAAACTTGTTAGTGAAGAACTCATACACATCATATAGGCCTCTCTTATTTAGGACACCAAAATCTCTCATCACAGTCTTCATCCTGGTCATTAGATATGTCTCAAGTCAAGTGCTCTCATCCGAGAAATCGATCCTGCAATGCTTGCCTTCGACATGCCTAGTCAACCCTCAACTCTAATATTTTCTCCATCATCTCACACTCCAATGGCCAATTCTCCAACTCCATCTCTATAGCCCATCAAACCTCCACTAGACAATTTATCATCAAAAATTTGTATGCCCCTCCCAACATCACCTCAAATAAGTTTATTAACAAGAGCTCAAGGACTTAGCACCCGATTTTAAATTTCTCACTTGGCATGTCATAGGGAACTTGAACCTCATCTATTTATTCACCCACAAAAAACAAGATAGGATCATTTACCACATTGTATTGGGTGTTTGATGGTTTGCATTCTGTTGTGTTAATGAAGGGTGTACCCGGGGCCCACTAGAGGGCGGTGCAAATTAAAGTGGTAAGTAAAGTGTGGGAAGCGGTCCAATTAAGGGGATTACGTCATTTATCAATCCCATCTTTTGTCAAGTAAACTACTCACTTCCAAAATTAAGCCCCATCACCCATGTGCTTGGATCTTTTTTTTTTGAAATGCAATCCCTTAAGGCCCGATTCATTAAGAAAGGTCAAAGAGAGTTGCTCGGTTAATTAATGAAAAATCGATCGAAAACTGTCACAACACACCCGTAAAAACAAGGCACACAGAGCGACCTGGCAACCCACACAAGAACGGATACACGCCGTCGAGGAAAAAAACGTTGTCGAGGTTGCAATCCAATGTCATCGTCATCACACCTCCGCGAGGGCGACTCTGACTCCACCCTCAATGACCATCTATATAGCCCTCACCGCAAACAAGCGTTAAGGCCTACGTCGGCCGATTCCAAACAATCCACCGCACCCGCCGACAACCAGGCAGCTTCGACTTTGTCGACGGGTATTGAAGGGGAAAAACGTTGAGCTTGCGCCGAGCTAGCACCGAAACCAACCACCCATATCGTGTCATCGTCACCGCGGAGACACCTCCTCTGCAACTAAGACAAGTGAGGCACGACGACCCCTCGAACATGGCGAATGAGACTGACTACCAAAGCTCAGCTGCAGCACAACTTCGCCTGAAGTCGCCATCATTGTCACACAAGAAGTCACGCAACGTCCACATTGCCGGATGGACAACTGTCGACCACAATGTTGTGAGCATCCAGCCAAAGGAGCGCTCAAATAGGATCCAATGCTCTTCAGGGTGACGCCCCAAAAAGGAAGCGACGATGCCGACACCGTCGCCTGACCCGACCGGGCCTTAAGCTTTCACCCGAAGAGCTCAAACCGAGGGTGTGTAGGGGATGGACTCCATGACGACCCCTCCAAGAAGGTGACATGGCGGCCGACACCGTCAGCCTATAAGAACCCGACAAGCTTTCGCCCGGAGCATCGCCCAATACCGCACCCTCACGCATTGCACCTCCATTGACCCGCACACCTTCCACGAAGCCCTCGCGCCATGACCAAGTAGAAGCGACCACCACACCACGCAACCACCACTCGTCTCACCGACCGGAAACTAGAACAAGACAAACAGCACAAACTGACGACGTCTTCTAGAAAAGCGCGACATGTGAGGGGTCGCCATCTCTGGCCTCGGCCAGCATCCCGAGGCGGAGCTTCCACCCCCGGTGCTACCACACTGCCCGCCAGAGTCCAAGCCCTGTCGGACCACCAAGCAGCCTCTTACCGCAACCTCAGCCGCCGTCAAGGGTGGGGGGGGGGGGGGGGGGTTCGGGGCTCCCCGTGGCTGCTCACCGAGCAGCACAGGAGCGAGGGCAAATATCTTGCTTGGATCAATTATCAATCCCAGCTTTGGTTAGTAAACTGCTCTGTTCTGAAAAATATCCACGTGCATGGATCAATTATCAATCCAAGCTCCGGTCAAGTAAACCGCTCTGTCATCTCTGAAAAATACGCCAGGCAAATTTAGGGTTAAGAACTTAAGGTTAACCGGAATTAATATGTAGTGTGCCACTTTGAGGAATTAGGAGGTCAAGGTTTGATTTCGACGGACCCATGAGTTCAAGCTTTTTTTCAGACTTCACTCGGATCTATGTCCAAGAAAATATACAGTGCTACCGAAAGTCATATGATCCCGTGCCCCCCGAAGCTTGGGTCATGAACATCAATGAGCTGCTTCCGTGTGTGACCACACAACTCTTTAGGATATTTTCTGCAATTTTCCATGGACTTCATCTATGTTCCTTGGATCGAAGATCAAATGGTTCAGGCTTCCCAGGAGCACAGGGGCATGTAAATCCCAGTATAGCACTGGATATGCACTTGGTAAAGGAACACACGCATGGGCAGTAGGTAGACCATATATGCAGCTGTCAAAAAAAAGGTATACCATATATGCAAGGAGAGAAGGGTTATCCAGCCGCAAAAAATAAAATAAAAATACACACTCTGCGGTAGTTCATCCTCTTTTTTCCTCCGATTGGTTAGGAACAAAATTGGAGTACAGGCAAATCCAAACTTCCAAAACTTTCCCACTGGTAAACCACCCAAATCAGCGTTCCTCTCCAAGCTTGCAAAAGGATGCAAGTATGAACCATCTCCAACTCTACTCTTCTTCCTCGTCATCTTCATCTTCCTCTTCAGCTTCCTTGAGCCACTGCCAAGGAAATGACAAATTATTACTACTGGTATACTTCAGACAATTCATATCATAATGTTTGAGTTTTTGTCCTGCCAACCAAACACATGCTACAAGCCCTGCCATCATACCACGAGTTATCAAAAATACAATCAGCTAAACTTGTGTCAATATAGGAGTAGATATTAAATAGTCAAGTGTAAACCATTCCCTAAGACAAAAGGATTTAGGACCAGGGAAAGCAACTACAGAAATAAAAATAAGCAATGAGAAACTGGCAAAATAAATCTCACGCAAAATGAGAAGGGACAACTCGACCAAGTGCAGCACATATACCTGAATAAAAACATCAGACTGTTTAACGAAAATTTTATCCGGCTCGTCGGCATTTTCTTTTTCTTCCGCCCATCTCAAAATTGCATCTTCACTAACTATCTCCTTATCATAGAGGTAAGGCAAGATCTGCATTCAATAGCAGATTGTCAGAACCAAGCAAAACAGGACTTCATCAATTCCAAAATAGAGTACACACCACCCAGTAGTGCAAACAAGACTATGTATATCCATAAAGATAACCTGTCTGTAACTGAATAGCTCTTTACCTTTGAAAACAGTGGAGAAAATTCTTTTGTTACCTCTTGACACATTTCCTCAAACTTCAATAGTATTTCCATCTGCATCACCATCACGGAATGATTCATTTAGCTCATGTTAAATATCAAAGGACAAAAACACCGCAAATAACACAGGAACTTCCATGAAAAAAGAGAAATCCGGTCTGAGGCTCAGAGTGCATGTTTCATTCGTGAAAATCCATGAAGAAATCCTGTTTTCAAACTGGACCTAAAACTTAACAATCACAGTAGAGGCCCTTCCAACAGTCTGTCATGCAACAACACAACAACTTGAACTCGAATCACCACAACCACCATACTACATGGAGTACATACCCATTGTGTAGATCAAAATCTCTCCAGGTCAACTTATATGATAACCTCAGTTATAATTTGTAGTCTCAAAATAGCTACTAATAAAGAAACCCACAGACTCAGATATTGAAGAAAACTGACATGATTAAACCTGATAATGAACACACTGGACACAACAACATTTTAAAATCATTAAACCTGACAGTACTTCTGCAGAACCAAGTTCAATTTTTCAGGCATATGCTACTCACGCAGATTTCAAGGGATTTATCCAGGATATCGTCAAGCCATACCTCCTCATCAACTGTCTTGGTGTAATTGCGTAAAAGATCCTTCCACTTGGTAAGTGCGTCCGCAGTTGACTTTAGAAGACTATCTATATAAAGAGGGGGGAAGCAAGGCAAATAAGCTTGCATCCCATATCAAATCTAACAGCTATAAGTATACCATATCAAAAAATGCATGATCCCAAAGTTCCACAGTAAGAATGAAACTTTCATGTTTGGAATAAAGGAATGTGATGTTTAATGCAAAATCCTATGAACATCCTGCATAACCAAATATCCAAGCTAAGCTCCTCTGTAAACTGGTTCATTTCTGTTACGATTAAACACCCAAATATCTTAGCTAATGATCAAATAGTTATCCCAATTTTAAGTCCCCCATGGTTCACAAAACTACAAAGTGCCCAAGAAATCATACCATTAGTAGATTGTGCAGCAACTAATGCAGCCCTCATTATTGAATAGAAAACTGCTCCAGCACAATCTGTGTGTTGAAGGCTATAAGACAACCTGAAAAATAAACACAAAATTGCAAACAAAACAATCAGCATGATGACTATAATAACAAGATAGACAAAACTACAGAATGGGCATGCTACATCGATGATCTGAAGGTTGAATAGACAAAACAATTGTATGAAAATAGCTGCACCTATTGATGTAACTTTGACTAGGCAGCTCAAAAAGCATCTGAAGTTCTGAACGGAAATCAAAGAGACTAGTTCATTATGGCCAAGCCATCAAATTGGATACACGGCAAACAACTTTCATACTCGATAGTCTATACAAGCAAAACTAGTGCTTGGGAAACTTAATCTAAATTCACATGCTTAATGAACATTGGCAGTGCGAAACAGTTTGCAGTTTTAGAATTTAGATGGTGTGTGAAGCATTGGTGCAATATTCCTGCAGAATAAATAATGTGGAATATGACTTGTTCATTCAATGTTCCATATGAAAAGAAGTGATTGTATCTTATCGTGATATGTATATTTTAATTATTTTCCATAAAATAAAATATCTTCTGCAAAAAAACTGCCCTCTCATCTGCTTGTGTATCATTACTGCCTCAAAAAGAAAATGAAACTACAGCATGTTACCCGTAAATAAAATGTTGTCCAGGATAAACCATACTCAAAGGATGACTGACGTGTTATAGTTGTATACATTTAGACAGTCACACATACGTCAGTGGGAAAGAAAAGAGCTTACACCTGAGCGCGTTGATTTCCAGTATCAAATTATCTTGATGAACCCCATCAACTGCCCGTTGGAAAGTCTCTTCAACCTACGTAGGGTAAACCAATCAGTAAACTGAAAAATAAATAAGAGTATGAGAATCCCAATTATATGCTACTAACCTCTTTCTCAAACTTAGTATAATCATCATCCTCAATCACACTAATCTCAGAATCATTGTCACGGTCTGCTTCAAATGGACGGTTGTTCAAGTCTTCTTCTGATCCAACATCACCGTCAACAGAAACAGCATGCTGCAACTCTTGAAGTTTTTCTTTAGGAATTGGAGCAATTGATTGTCTCCACTCCTCCAGAATTCCAGTATCACCACTTGCCCATATGTAACCAAGGACACCAGAGGTACCAGTCTAAGCAATATCAAAGACAGCAACCACAATGATTATAAGATCAAGACATGACAAATGTATCACCAGGGTGCCTAGAGATAATCCCGATAACTAACACAGTAATGGGAAGCACGCATTGCAAAAATCACTGTGCCATCTAAGAATAGAAGAATACCTCAGATGCCCCTAAGTCATCATCTTCCGATAAGATGGTGGGGTGGTCGGCATTACTCCTAGTGCTGGAAAAGGCTGAAATACAGAAATCCAGTTTGCTAAGTAAAACGTGAGTGATACAGGTCCAAATAACCATAAGAACAAATTGGAAAGGCATGTATGAACAAGAACGGAAATTTTACGGTATGCAGGCTTACGTGCACTATCTGTAACTCCAGAATTGGTGTCAGCATACTCAAGTTCCTCATCACTATCTTCATTTGAAGGCTTGTCAAGTAGTGACACTTTTGAATAGGCAGGAACAACAACATTCTTTCCAACTTTAATCTGACAAATAACAATTTCATCAATATTAGCAAGGCTGCTGGATAGAAAATTACAACTGGTTTACAATCTGTTCCTAGAAGAAAAATGGATAGCATAAAAACGTAATATATAGCAACATACCTTAAACGACAATATGCAGCCAGGCTCAACAATTGCCCCTGCCCTTAGATGCACATCATCACAGACTAAGGAGTTACTCACTTTGCATCCATCTTCAATTATGACATTATCCCATATATACGAACCGTGAATGAGAACGTTTTTCCCAATACTGCAACCTTCCCCAATTACCGAATTCGATATCTTGCACTGCTCTCCAATACTTGTTGCATTGCCAATAACAGAATTCGCACCAATTTGTGCAGAATGCGACAACGTTACATCTAGAGAAGACGTGATTCATGTGAAAAGTTCATATGGAAAGGTGATGTTATATAATTTACAGGAACGGAAGATGCTTCCTAAATGACAAGTCAAAATCATGCCCAGAAAACCACAGTTTAAAACAGCCGATGTACCTTGACAAAGCATTTTGATAATATTATCAACTAATATCTGAGACCATTTCTTCATTCCAAATCAAGCATATTGAGTTGACAAATACATCTAGATTTTGACGAATGAATCAAGGAATGATATCAAACAAGGTACAGAAATAGATCTTTGCGGAATTCTCTTTTCAGTACGCAACTACACATACCTGATGCCTTGTAAATTCCTTCGCGGTGAAGTTTCATTTCATGGCAGTTACCAAAGGATAACACATCAGGCACCATAGGGTATGTCCATCTTTGTATTATATCTTTGCTCACGGCATCATAACTCCTGAAATTATCTATTCTTGCAGCATAGCTGGAGAGTATTTCATGAGTATAGATTTTGTATCCCATAATCTGAAACAATTGGCAGGCCGTTTGATTGTTACAGAAGAGACATGATAGCAGAGATGGCACTCATGATACTGCACTAAACTCTAAAGGCAAGCATCATGTTCTCTTGTACTCCCTCCGTCCGGAAATACTTGTCACCAAAATGAATAAAAGGGGGTGTATCTAGACGTATTTTAGTTATAGATACATCCCTTTTTATCCATTTTGATGACAAGTATTTTCGGACGGAGGGAGTATTAAATAGGTCCAGTGGTAGTGAATGGACTTACATCATCAACAAGTAAACCCTTCACAAAATGACGCCGGAGATGTTGATAGTCAAAGTTATCGGTAAAAAGACTAAGGACATCCGGCGAGCAGATATCAATATAGCAATCCTGTCAGAAAAAGACGGAGATGAAGATCAATAAAACAAAAAAGATTTGCAAGCAATAGAGAATACATATGCACAGTCTCAGTAACATAGCAAAAATGAGCTTAGAGAAGAACATATATCCATTATTTAATCAACAAGTTTGAAAGCAGACCTCCATGTTATTATGCAGCTGGAGAGTAGGATTATTGGCCAGTATATCCTTATCAATTGTCACGCACAGGTGTGAGCTATCTGCCCTATCCTCATAATAAAGTAGCTCCTTTGTCTCAGATGCTAGCGCCATAACAATTTCATCATTGCCCAAACGTGTCTGGTGCGTCAGGATTGAAGGTTTTGAATGCTTTATAATCATAGTCATAACAGCAAGTGGGTCCTTTTTCCTTCTGTCCTTGTGTTCCTGGAGAACCTCTTTTAAGCTCATGTTGCTGATTGTATCACCGCTGATGAGAACAAAATCACCATTTATCTACACAAAAGGAAACAATTGAAAGTATAAACGAAATGGCAGACACACTGTGTCAGTATGTGAACATATGAGAACAGGACAAGCAAGTAAGACTGCATTACATATGTGTTACAACAATTGAGGCACAAGCTACAGCTAGTTGAACAAAAAAATGCATGCTCAGTTTCACTTAACGACCGATAGATGTCTCCAGGATATTGGAGATATTTGCCATGTACGTGATTTGGATCTTACTATCCTTTTCTACGTTGATGCTGAGACTAGGTTCATGCATTCCAGAGTTCTCTTTGTCTATCTCATTTTGTGTTTTGTCTTCCCGTGTTTGTATTCAGAACATGCTATGTGTGTCGTCAGTTCTGTGATACAGTATGTGCCAACCCTATATGAAGAATCTCACTGGAATTTTTAACGGATTGATACTTAGTAGTTTGTACGACATACTATTACTAAGTAGGCACAGCAATCACAGAGCTAAGCACTTCAAAAATATCTAAATTGAGCAGAACTAATGCTTTCAGTATGATGTTATAGTTAAAACCTTGAACATCTTTTCTGGGTAGTAGCTATTGGCTCTGACTAGAAAATGATATTGTCATGTTTTTCATCACAATCTCTAGCTGGTTGCAATTGTCTCCCAAGTCCACAGTATAGAGGCAACCAGTACCTAATTGGACGACGTTTGAGTGAACTGGAATGACATGAAGTGATAAGATTTTAATCTATTTTCCTTCGTTGAATGAACTGGAATGACACTGCCAAAATCTCCCCAGGCTTCAGTTTCACATAGGTTCACTAATTCACTATAAGTTCTAGTCAACGATAAAGTGTTAAGCAGTAACAGCAACAGACACTACAGCCAATACTGCAGTCATGCACAATCCACGGTAAGGGTGCCGGTCAGAAACTCACAAGGCCACGGCCGTACATGACGCGGAGCGCGTCGCCTGCGCTGATTGCATCATGCGACTCGACGGCCATGACAGCCATCTCCCGGGCTGCGGGCTTCCCAGTCCAGCCCGCCTCCTCCAGGTGCTCCTTGACCTGCTGCGCGTGCGCACAGCAGAAGACGAAGACCTCCTCAACGCCCTCGGTCTCCAGCCAGGACAGCGTGTAGTCGATCATGGGCACGTTCACCAGCGGCAGCAGCACCTGCGGGGACAGCACAATTCAGGTGCCAAGGGTGCATGCGAGAGCGGACAGGGGGCGGCGGTATGGTTTTGGGGAGGCGCGCGGTACCTTGGGGCGCTCGAGGGTGATGGGCCGGAACTTGAGCGTGAAGCTGTCGGCGAGGAGGACGGCCTGGAGGGGCGAGCGCGAGAGCTCATCGGCGTCTTCTCGGGCGGCGGCTCCGCCGCGCGACTTCTTCTGAGACATGGCTGCGACGGCGGCGGAGGCGGGGAGGGGCGCGAGCTCTCCTTCTTTTCCTTTCTTCTCCGATTTTTCTGTGTACAGAGAGCACGGCCGTCGGAGTCGGGGCGTTAGAGAAGGACCTCGGCCTGAGGCGGAAGAGGAGGAGCTCGTCCTGGTGTCGCCAGAGCTCGGGCGGAGTGAGGCGTGGCGGCCAGCTTGTCGCGGCGGCCCGGCGGCGCGAAACGCGGGCTGCTCCTGGCGGCGCTAGGGTTACAGAATGGTGAACGGGCAGAGAGGACATAGCGCTGCGAACCGGTACGCTCTTCGTCTCACTTGCCGGTGAGCCGGTGACAGTAAACCAGTAATTTTCCCCACCTCCTCGCAAAAAATGTTCGGACCAGTCCAACATCCTCCAATTCCATGAATCAAGTTTATGTCCGACTATCTACCCAGCTTCATAGGCCACTCCAATTCAAACATTCACAACCGTTGGATTTTGGACGAGGAAGATCTGGATCGTTTATTAAAGCATCTTATAACCGGAGTTGACAAATCCGAGTCCCTATACATTTTATAACCGGAGCTATTCTGATGGCTCCGCATCGAGGGCTGCCGCAGCATCCCACGCACGATGCCTCACGCCATTCGACCCCGTGCCGTGCACAAGAAGAAGCCCAAGAAGGATATCACGCCGAAGTAGAGGGGCCAAAGAGTTGGCGAAGAGGGTTGGCCGGCGGAAGGTCGAGGCAGACAAAAAAAAAAGTCGCTGCTGCACAATAGAAGGTCGTCGTTGCGGACAATGAGGCCCTCGTCACCAAGGCCACGCACCAGGCCTCCTCCTGCTAGGGTTCCATCGTAGCGAGCGGGCCATTCTTGTCGCCGCCATGACCGCGGCGAGCATGGGCTCGTCAGCTGCCTGCCCGCCACGTCCAGAGTCGCCACGTACCTCCACCATGCCGCAAACGCACGGCTCCCCCCCAGCATGCCCCGATCGCGTCCCGCTTCTCCACCTCACCTCGGGACTGCTCACCGAAAGTGATTGTGATCGCGTCGTCCACTCCCGTGGTCGTGGCCATCAACCTCAACGCCACACATGTGGCCGATGGGTCATCCACCGAGGCGCAAAGGAAAGCGACCACGGGAGATTCCTACTAGCAACCTTCCTGACGCCCGCAACGATACACTAGCCCCGACATCCACGCATGAAGACATGTCCTACTACAACGATTTCATGGAGGACATCATTTAGGAGGGCGGCCAAGCATACGATGTCGATGAGACCCAAAGCCAAGACGACCGTGACCACTTCACGCAAAGCCAAGAGGGCATGGACGGCCACGACAACCAAGAAGACACCGACGACCAAGGCGGCCAATAGCAAGAAGACAATGTGGACATCGAGGGGGGGGGGCTTTTTATGCATATGTGCTCACTACCCAAGACAATGCACAAAATAGGAGGAGGCAAAGCATTCAGACGAAAGCATACACAGAGGATAAGGATAAGTTGATCTGCGAAGGTTGGAAGGAAATTGGACAAGATCCCAAGATTGCCGCCGAGCAAAAAGGATCAACATTTTGGCGAGAGTTCATACATACTTTCATGAACGTAGGAAGTTCCCGACCTACAAGTTTGAGAGCAACCGTGGTGACGTGTCAATCTCAAAGAGGTGGTGGATCATCTAGCAAGAGAGCAATACGTTTGTGGCACCCCTGAGAGGATCGAAGGACGTCCCATGAGTGGCCTAGACATCAAAGACATGGTATAAAATTCCTTCTTCTTGTTTCATACGTGTGTATCTTGTTGATTGATGCTTTTATGTCCATTGCATATGAATGTACAATTTTGTCTTTATTCTCATTTGTAGGCATACCAAGCTTTGGAGCCTTCAAGGCCCAACATGGGGACAAGCCATTCACCCTCACCCATTGTTGGACGATCATTTGCGATTGCCCAAAGTTTAGGGAGCAATATGCCGCCGAAAAAGAAGAATGGAGGGTCGGCGTCCGTCGTTGAGCATGGTGACGGAGAGAAGCGGCTGAGGGGGAAGATCAACTCTAAGTTGGATGAGAAGCATGATGCGGGGACATTCGGCTTGCAAGAAACTTTGCAAGGTTCATGACCCTAATGGAAGTAAGAGAGAAGAGGAGCAAATGAAGGAGTACATCGAGATACAAAAGAAGAAACTCAAGATCAAAGAGAACGTCCAAAAGAAGAAACTCAAGATCGAAGAGAACATTCAAAAAGCAGAAGCTTGAGATCAAGGAGAGCACCGCAAGCATAAAAGCAAAGGAGGTGAGGCTCAAGCTAATGACGAATGAAGTGAAGATCATGACAGTAGACTTGAGCAAGATTGTAACACCCTCGATGCGGCTATGTCTCCCACGTGTCGAGGCACGACTTAGAGACATAGGCGCATTGAAAGCAATGTCGCAAGTCGGGAATCATTACACAACCCAAGTACATATATATAATATAAAGGGGGGATAATAATAATAGTTGGCTTACACTCGCCACGTCACATCAAAGTACATAAATAACATCCATCATACAAACACTCATGGCCCGACTACGGCGCCAAAATAGAAAAGACCCCCAACAAGCGACTAATCTCTGAATCGAACCCCGAATAGGCACCACTACTGATCATCAGGAAAAGAAACATAGTATCGCTGAGAGTCCTCGTCGTACTCCCACTTCAGCTCAAGCGCGCCATCCGGAGAAGTATCATCGGTCCCTGCATCTGGTGTAATAGTAATCTGTGAGCCACAAAGGACTCAGCAATCTCGCACCCTCGCGATCAAGACTATTTAAGCTTAATAGGTAGGAAAGGGGTAATGTGAGTGGAGCTGCAGCAAGCGACTAGCATATATGGTGGCTAACTTATTCGCAAAGTAGAGCGAGAAGAGGAGGCAAAGCACGAGCGGAAACTAAAATAGAGCAGACTACGCAAACATAACTCCAACACCGTGTCCACTTTCCGGACTCCGCCGAGAAGAGGCCATCACGGCAACACACGCAGTTGATTCATTTTAATTAATTAAGTTCAAGTTATCTACAACCGGACATTAACAAATTCCCATCTGCCCATAACCGCGGGCACGGCTTTCGAAAGATCAATCCCTGCAGGGGGGTCCCAACTTAGCCCACAACAAGCTCTCACGGTCAACGAAGGAATAGACCTCCACCCAGGACCCACCGATCAGACTCGGTATCCCGGTACAACAAGATGATTCGACAGGTCAAAACTAGTCCAGCAACACCGCCCGAATGCGCCGACAAATCCCGATAGGAGCTGCACATATCTCTTTCTCAGGGCACACTCAGATTGTCTAAACTTTCGGTAGGCCAGCCCAGAGTTGCCCCTGGTGGCCACCGGCGGCTGACGTTCCGGACCAACACTCAGAGGAGCACTGGCCCGTGGGGGCTAAAATAAAGATGACCCTCGGGCTCCAGAAACCCAAGGGAAAGAAAAGGGTAGGTGGCAAATGGTAAAACCAATGTTGGGCATTGCTGGAAAAGCTTTAATCAAGGCGAACTATCAAGGGGTTCCCATATAGCCCAACCGCGTAAGGGACGCAACAATCCGGGAACATAACACCGATATGACGGAAACTAGGGCGGCAAGAGTGGAACAAAACACTAGGCGAGAGGCCGAGCCTTCCACCCTTTACCAAGTATATAGATGAGTAAAGATAACATAGCAATATAATGATATCCCAACAAGTAAATAAATGTTCCAACAAGGAACGGCTCCAATCTTCACCTGCAACTAACAACGCTATAAGAAGGGCTGAGCAAAGCGGTAACATAGCCAATCAATGGTTTGCTAGGACAAGGTGGGTTAGAGGCTCAATCATGGCAATTGGGAGGCTGACAAGCAAGTGGTAGGCATCGTAGCATTGGCAAAGCAAAAGAGCGAGCAAACTAGCATAGCAAAGATAGTAGTGATTTCAAGGGTGTGATCATCTTGCCTGCACAGTTGTCAGAATTGACTGGATCCTCAAAAGCAAACTCAACGGGCTCCTCGTTAGCGAACTCGTCTCCCGGCTCTACCCAACAACACAAACAAGCAACAAGGATACAATTAACCACGTGCAAAGGCAACCAATGACATGCAAAGATGATATGCTATGCGGGATGCGATGCGGGATGCGAAATGCAAGATGTAACAGGAAATGCATAAACCTGGCCTCAACTTGGAAATCCAAGTGTGCCACTGGATAGAGGGGAAGAAATCCACTGAAAACGATATAAAGATCATGGCAATCGGAGCTACGGTTTAGAAATGGCAAGCGATTTACTAAACGAACCGATTGGCGATTTACAGCAAGTAGGCTCCTAAATGCAACAAAATGAACATGCTACAGCCACCCAACATGAAAAAAAATTGCATGGCAGTGATGTACTCATGAAGCTTAACAAATCATCAGGATTGAGGCATAGGCAAATTCATCCATTAAGGGCTTCAAACAAGCATGGCAAAACTGAATAAGCAAAACAGATTTCAGACTTAGCGAAATTAACGCTAGTCTGAAATTTCAGACCACGATGCTCTCTTCGGAGCAGCAAAACAACATGAAGGAAAATCTGAACATGGCAAGTAAGAGCATGGCATGGAGCTACTCAACAAGCTTATCAAAACACTCAAAGTGACCTGGGGCCAAAAGGGTTCACAAAATACTCTACCGAGCACACGAACATTGATGAAACACAATCAGTTTTCAGACTTAGTGAAAACTGGGACATGCTGAAATAATAACTCACGGAGGCATGTAAACGAGCTCGATGCTCTCACTACGGTGCAAGTCATGGCAAGGCAAGCATATATCCATAAAGAAGGCACAAAATTCTAGCTAGACATGGCAAGAACAATGGCATAGCATGCATGGATCACTAGCAATAACTGCGGCAAAATCGCAAAAGAGTTCACGATCTGCCCAAAACAGCAACTATCCAAAAGTTGAGCTCGATTGAGTCAACCTAGGGTGCTCCAACATAACAAGTAAAGACATGGATCGATTAAGCACAACAAGCATAACAAACCACTCTTACTGATCATCCTCAAAAGAGGCACGGATCACTAGGAAACAAGCTGGACATATAGCATCGTGAACTAAAACGGCCCGGACTTAGTGAAAATCACTAAGTCCCTGAAATCGGTAAACTCAGGTAGCCCTCTTCGCAAGCTTGCACAAGACAACACACACATCCTAAAAATACATGGAAGGCACCTCTGGAAAGAAGACAACATGCTTAACAATTCGTCCCAAATGGGCACAGGCATATCATGCACGGATTAAATATGGCAAAAATGACAAAAGTGCATGTTGAACTAATGGATCTGCAATTTAACTCATCATGCCTCCTTCCAACAGCATTTTGGGAAACAAGATGACCTCAAATGCAAATGATGCAATGGAATGAACTGATGTACTCGTCGAGACGAAGATTTTGATATATCATATGCCCAAAACGGAGCGGATGCAAAGATATCATCAGTCAAAGATTGCATAAAAAAATTAGGGGGAGAGGGAAAAGGTCAACCCTAGATATTTTGGATCTCAGATCTGGAACGGGCACTGTTCATCGGGCGCGCGAACCGAGGTCACCGGAGAAGATGGCCGGGGCGAGGCCGGCCGGCGTGGAGGCGGCGGTGGTGGCGCGGCCACCGGAGCCGGCGAGGGGCGGCGGCGGCCGGGGCACCGCGGTGGGCGAGGTCGGCGGCAGCCGGCGTGGAACGGCGGGGCGGAGCGGCCGGGGCGGTGCTCGGCGCCGGCGACGAAGGCGGCGTGCGGCGGAGCTTCGGGCGGCAAGGGCGCGCGGCGGCGGTGCGGCGGTCGGCGCCGGAGGAGAAGAAGCGGAGAGGCGGCGTGCCTCTGGCCCAGTGCGGCGCGGGAGCGGGCTCCCCGCGGGCCGGGCGGGCCGGCAGGAGCGGCGGCGGGGAAGTGGTCCGCCCCACCACGTGGCGGCGTCTGGTAGGCTGCGGCGATGCGTCCGGTCGGATCGGACGTGTCCGGCCGGCGCGGGGATTTATTTTAGGGTTTTGGGGAGAGGGGAGATCCGAAAATGGAGGGGGGTGTATATATAGGCATAGAGGGGGCTAGGAGAGTCCAAATGAGGTGCGGTTTTCGCCCACACGATCGTGATCGAACGACCCAGACGATGGAGCAGAGTTTGGTGGGTTTTGGGCCAAAATGGAGGGGTGTTGGGCTGCACACACACGAGGCCTTTTCGGTCCCTCGGTTAACCGTTGGAGCATCAAACGGAGTCCAAATGACCCGAAACTTGACAGGCGGTCTACCGGTAGTAAACCAAGGCCGCATGGCAAGTCTCGGTCCAATCCGGAAATGTTTAATCCCCACACACGAAAGAAAGCTAGAAATGGCCACCGGAGGAGAACGAAGCGCCGGAATGCAAAACGGACAACGGGGAAAAAGCTCGAATGCATGAGATGAACATGTATGCAAATGCAATGCACGTGATGACATGATATGAGATGCACGAAAAACAAAACAACACACGGAGGCAAAGACCCGAACCCGAGAATTAAATATAACTTAATGCCCGAAACGGCATGAGTTGGAGTACAATTGGGGAAGGTTACATATGGGGCGTTACAACACTCCACCACTACGAAAAGATCTCATCCCGAGATCTAAGACTGAAAGAACTCCGGGTACTCAGAACGGAGGTGATCCTCGCGTTCCCAGGTAGCTTCACGGTCGGAATGGTGTGACCACTTGACTTTGAGAAACTTGATTGACTTGTTGCGAGTTTTGCGTTCAGTCTCTTCCGGGATTGCAACTGGGTGCTCACGGTAGGAGAGATCTTCTTGGAGCTCAATGTCCTCGAAGTTGACGGTGCGCTCAGGTGTCTTGAAGCACTTACGGAGTTGCGAGACGTGGAACACATCATGAACATTGGCAAAGGTTGCAGGAAGCTCGAGTTGATAGGAGAGGTCGCCTCTCTTGCTGACGATCTTGAAAGGCCCGACGTATCTTGGGGCAAGCTTCCCTTTGATACCGAAGCGACGAGTCCCTTTCATAGGCGAGACGCGGAGGTAGACATGATCTCCGATCTCGAAGGCCAAATCACGGTGCTTGCTGTCATAGTAGCTCTTCTGACGAGATTGGGCTGCTTTGAGGTTATCATGAATGACCTTGCACATTTCTTCTGCCTCTGTGATCAGGTCATTACCCAGCAGCTGACGTTCACCGGTTTCAGACCAGTTGAGAGGTGTACGGCACTTCCTACCATACAGAATTTCAAATGGGGCCTTGCCGGAACTTGCTTGGAAACTGTTGTTGTACGAGAATTCAGCATAAGGAAGACAATCCTCCCACTTCATGCCGAAGGAGATAACACAAGCCCTGAGCATATCTTCAAGAATCTGGTTGACACACTCGACTTGACCGCTTGTTTGAGGATGGAAAGCAGTGCTGAAGCGAATGTTGGTGCCCATGGCCTTCTGAAAAGAATCCCAGAACTTGGAGGTAAAGATGCTGCCACGGTCTGAAGATATCACTTGAGGAATACCGTGCAGAGAGACAATGCGAGAGGTGTAGAGCTCCCCCAATTGAGCTGCAGTGATCGACTCTTTGATAGGCAGGAAATGATCCACTTTGGTGAGCTTGTCGATGACAACGAATATAGCATCATTGCCACGCTTGGACTTAGGAAACCCAGTCATGAAATCCATTTCAATGTGGTCAAACTTCCACTCTGGAATGGCGAGAGGTTGGAGGAGACCTGCTAGCCTTTGGTGTTCTGCTTTCACTCTTCTGCAGACATCACATTCATTCACGAATTGAGCGATCTCGCGCTTCATTCGAGTCCACCAATAAGTTTGCTTCAGGTCTTGATACATCTTCGTGCTCCTAGGGTGGATGGAGAGGAGAGAGTTGTGAGCCTCATTCATGATCACTTTACGAAGTTCACCTTTGGGCACAACAATTCGATCCTCGAAGAAGAGAGTGTCCTTGTCATCAAGTCGGTAGCACTTGTACTTGGACTGACTCTTTGCAATACCAATCTTCACCTTTTTCACCATAGCATCAAGAAGCTGGGCTTGGCGAATCTGGTCTTCCAAGGTAGGAAAACTTGAAGGTTGGCAAGGAAACCTTGAGGAGCAACTTGCAGATTAAGTTTGCGGAAGGCTTCACAAAGCTCGGGTTGATAAGGCTTGAGAATCAGACTGTTGCAATATGCTTTTCTACTCAAAGCGTCAGCAATCACATTAGCCTTGCCTGAACTATACTCGATACTCGGATTGTACTCTTGAATCATTTCGACCCATCGAGTCTGCCTGAGGTTGAGATTAGGCTGAGTGAAGATGTACTTGAGACTCTTGTGATCAGTGAAAATATCCACTTTCCTTCCCAAGAGAAGATGTCTCCAAGTCAACAATGCGTGCACAACTGCCGCCAACTCAAGATCATGAGTGGGGTAGTTCTTCTCATTTGGCTTCAACTGGCGAGAGGTATAAGCAACAACTTTCTTCTCTTGCATCAGTACTGCACCGAGACCTTGGAGAGAGGCATCACAAAAGACCTCGTACGGCTTGGTTTCATCAGGCGGAGTTAGAACTGGAGCAGTGATCAATTTCTCTTTCAAAGCGTTGAAAGCAACATCACACTCCGGATACCAAACGTACTTGACGTGCTTCTGAAGAAGATTTGAGAGAGGCTTCGCGATCTTGGAGAAGTTTTCAATGAATCCTCGGCAATAACTTGCAAGACCGAGGAAGCTACGGAGTTGCTTCACATTCTGAGGAGGTTCCCAATTAACGATTGGAGACACCTTCTCAGGATCCACGGAAATGCCCTTGGCAGAGATAATATGACCAAGATAAAGAACCTCATCGAGCCAAAACTCACACTTGGAGAACTTGGCGTAGAATTGATGTTCCCTTAGCTTGTCAAGAACCAAACGCAAATGTTTGGCATGATCTTCCTTGTTCTTCGAGAAAACCAGGATATCATCGAGATAGACCAAAACAAAGTCGTTGGTGTAGGGGTTGAAGATGAAGTTCATCATGCGAGAGAACGTCGGAGGAGCATTGGCGAGGCCAAAAGACATAACAGTGTATTCATATGACCCATAGCTTGTTCTGAACGCCGTCTTTGGAATATCTTGTTCACGAATGCGAATTTGATGATAACCCATATGGAGATCAAGCTTGGAGAATACTTGGGCACCCTTGAGTTGCTCGAACAGCTCATTAATGTTGGGAAGTGGATATTTGTTCTTGATGGTCTTCTTGTTCAATGGACGATAATCAACACAAAGTCGGTCCGTTCCATCCTTCTTCTTCACAAAAAGAACACCACAACCCCACGGAGAAGTACTAGGCCCAATGAGACCCATTCTTTCTTGCACATCGAGTTGTTTCTTCAACTCCTTCAACTCTTCGGGGCCGAGCTTGTAAGGCCGTTTGCACACCGGTTCCGTACCGGGCTCAAGTTCAATAACAAATTCAACCGGCCGGTTTGGAGGCATGCCTGGGAGTTCTTCAGGGAAGACATCTTGATACTCACAAACAACCGGAATCTGCGAAATAGCATCCAATTCACCCTTCTCATTGAGAGAGAACAACCGGATGGTATTATCCCGAGCAGCAAAAACAATTACTTCCTCAGATGAATGAGTCAGTTGAATCTGCTTGGCTGCACAATCCAGCTGAGCTTTATGTTTAGAGAGCCAGTCCATCCCAAGAATGAGGTCGATATCGGAATTGCCAAGAATCATCGGGGAAGCCAGAAACTTAAAGTCACCCAGCGAGATAGAAATTGAAAGAACATGCGGTGCCCCCATGTTTGGTTTTGGTAATTGATGACAATCTCTATGGACTAATGGTTGCCTTGAGTTATATTTGAAGGTTTTGTCCATAGGCTTTTCTTGGAGTACATGTGTTGGTTTCAAGGAGAGTTTGTGTCGACCAAGGTGCTATTCAAGGAATTACCTAAAGATTGGTCTTGTGAGAGGTTGATCAAGACTAAGTTAAAGAGTGAATCAAGTTGATCAACCCACAAAGCGTAGAAGATGTACCGAGAGGGATCAAGTGATCCCATGGTATGGTAAGCATTGTCAATTACGCTTTATGTACTAACCCATGGTCTTCGTGAGAGTTCTTTGTGGGGTTAGGTTGCGGTGTGCAAGTTCAAGTGGAGCACCACGAAGAGATCAAATGCTTGAAGCGTGCTATACTTTGTGGTGACAATGGACCTGTGAAGATGTGTGGAAGAGTAGCTCACCCATAGTAGAGTATGGGGGAGCAATCAACTAGTCTTCATCGACTCAACACAATCAAGAAAGGTTGCGGTGTGCAAGTTCAAGTGGAGCATCACGAAGAGATCAATGCTTGAAGCTTGCCGTCCATTGTGGTGACAATGGACTCATGAAGATGTGCGGAAGAAAGGCTCACCCATAGTGGAGTATGGGGGAGCAATCAACTAGTCTTCATCGAGCCAACACAATCAAGAAAGGTGGTCCAACTTGAGGGAGTCAAGATCGTCATCATCTAGCTCAAGTGGACCATGTGCAAGGCAAAGGTTTGCCCTTGGTAGGTGTTCTATTTTACCGGTCTCATGTTGGTAGTTGGGAGACCGGGTTATAGGATCGATTGCCGTACTATCAAGGGGGGCTCTCGATGAGTAGCTTGATCGTATCGTTCGCTGAGAGCTCAAACCATTGCATCCTTGCATCATCTTTCTTGGTTCTTGTTTGGTTCTCTTTGTGAGTCTTAGAGCTTATGGTCATTTTGATGACAAGCTTGAGTTCATCGAAAACGGAGTTCGCATGCATCTTCTATGATGTTTTCGATGTTGGAGGTTTTGCCGGTTCTTCTCGGTTGGAGGTTTCACTCCTCTATTTGTTGGCATACCTCCCCTGCCTCTTCTTACTATAACCAGTCGCTGTTTTGATGCTACTCGTCGTCTTGTTTTCAACAAGCTTGAGTTTGCTCAATTCGGAGCTCATATGCAGAAGTTATGGCAGTTCTGGTTTTCTGGAGTATGGTTTTTCTCCTGGACCCAGCGGTAGTACCGCGGTCCACAGCGGTAGTGCGGCTGAGACTCCCTAAGCGGTAGTACCGCTCCCCGGAGCGGTAGTACCGCTGGGTGGCCTCAGCGGCAGTACCTCTGCGGTTCCGTGCTACTACCGTCCTGTCACTGCGTCTGTAGCGGTAGTACTGCTCCTCGGCGCGGTAGTACCGCTTGCTGGGCTCAGCCGCAGTACCGTGGTGGCATGGTGCTCCTTCCGCTTCGATTCTTGCACGCATTTTCTCGTGTCGGGTTTTGCGGTACTAGCTGTGGCAGTAGTGGCGGCAGTACTGCTTGAGAGCGGTAGTACCGCTCTACCTCCGCGGTAGTACCGCCCTGGGCCCCTGCCCCAGCCCTTCTCTTCAGGCGCGGTAGTACCGCTGAGGGGAGCGGTAGTACCGCTTACGAGCGGTAGTACCGCCCTGCCTCCGCGGTAGTACCGCTCTCTGCGGGGCTGTGTGGGGGATAACGGTTGGATTTTCCCCCTCCTATAAAAGGGGGTCTTCTTCCCCATTGAATCTAACCCTTTGAGCTCGTGTTCTTCTCCCATTGTTGACCTTCTTCGAGCTTGCTAACTCTCAATCCCTCCATGGATTCTTGCTAGTTTTTGAGGGAAAAGAGAGAGGAGATCTAGATCCACATTTCCACCAATCACTTTCTCCTCTATGTGAGGGGAACCCCTTGGATCTAGATCTTGGAGTTCTTGGTGTTCTCTTTCTTGTTCTTCCTCTCATTTTCCTCCCTAGCATTAGTTGCTTTGGTGGGATTTGGGAGAGAAGGACTTGGGCACTCCGTGTGCCCTTGCCATTGCATTTGGTGCATCGGTTTGAGGTCTCCACGTGATACGTGGAAGTTACAAGTTGAGAAGCTTATTACTCTTGGGTGCTTGGTACCCTTGAGCTTGTTCCTCTTGGGTGCTTGGGCGCCCTAGACGGTTGTTGGTGTTCGGAGCTCAATCATCGTGGTGCAAAGCTCCGGGCAAGCGTCGGGGTCTCCAATTAGGTTGTGGAGATCGCCCCGAGCAATTTGACGGGTACCGGTGACCGCCCCCAAGGGTTGCCAAAGTGTACGGGTTCGGTGACCGCCCCCAAGGGTTGCCATTTGTACGGGTTCGGTGACCGCCCTCAAGAGTCCCTTAGTGGAATCACGGCATCTTGCATTGTGCGAGGGCGTGAGGAGATTACGGTGGCCCTAGTGGCTTCTTGGGGAGCATTGTGCCTCCACACCGCTCCAAACGGAGATTAGCATCCGCAAGGGTGTGAACTTCGGGATACATCATCGTCTCCGCGTGCCTCGGTTATCTCTTACCCGAGCCCCTTTACTTATGCACTTTACTTTGTGATAGCCTTATTGTTTCTTGTCATATATCTTGCTATCACATAGTTGCCTATCTTGCTTAGCATAAGTTGTTGGTGCACATAGGTGAGCCTAGTTGTTTTAGGTTTTGTGCTTGACAAATTAACCGCTAGGTTTATTCCGCATTTGTTCAAGCCTAAACCGTAATTATTTTAAAACGCCTATTCACCCCCCCTCTAGGCGACATCCATGATCTTTCAGAAATATCCGGAACTTCATAGTTAGAAAGCAAGCATTTGCTCGGAGAGACGACTGCTAATGGCTTATGCATAACTTGAGAAAACCACCCGTGCTTAGATGCAAAAGGCTTCGAGATGAAACAATGCGATGCACCTGTATCAAAAAGTACTTTTGCAGGAACATCGTTAACAGGAAGGTTACCCATGATCACATCTGACGAATCCTCTGCTTGAGCTGCATTCACCATATTGACCTTGGCGTGCTTGGGATTATGCTTGACCACAGCTGTACTTGCCGATCTTACAGGAGGAGGAGGAGGAAGACGCCTCTGGTTGAAACACTTGTTGGCATAGTGACCCTTCTGTTGGCACTTGTTGCACGTGACCTCTGAGAGCGGACGGTGGTACGGAGCACTCGATCTTGAAGCTTGAGACGAAGTCTTGTTCTGAAAGCCTGGGTTGGGTGGGTGGGACGAACCACTGCCACCTTTGCTCTTCTGCTGAAACGGCTGACGAAACGGAGGAGGAGGAAGCCAATACTTCTGCTGCTTGGCCACTTGCGTAGAGGACGAAGACGTAGTGTCTCTGACTCGCTTCCTGGAAGCATCACACCTGAGCTGAGCAGCCTCTTGCTTCAGTGCCATGTTGTAGAACTCATCGTATCTCAGCGGCTCGAAGAGGACAAGAGCGAGCTGAATCTCTTCACGAAGACCACCCCTGAACTGATAGATCATGCTCTTCTCATCAGGAACATCCTGCTTGGCAAAACAGGCGAGCTTCTGGAACAACTTGTTGTAGTCATAGACAGACAAAGAGCCTTGCTTCAGATTGCGGGATTCTTCACGTTTGCTTTCAGTCACACTTTGAGGAATGTGATGAGCGCGGAAATCACGACGGAAATCATCCCAAGTGATCAAACGTCCACCTCTGGAATCCCGGTACTGCTGAAACCACTCTGCAGCCTGATCCTTGAGCTGGAAAGACGCGAACTTGACGAAATCTTCAGGTCTAACGTTGCTACATTCAAAATGCTTGCCCAGATCGACTAACCAATCATCAGCATCGGTAGCCTCAACGCAGTTGCTGAACGTCTTTGGACCATTTGCGAGGAACTGATTCAGAGTTGCAAACTGCTCTGGTTGTTGCCTTGATTCGCTTGACTGCTTTGATTCCGCTCTTGGATGATTTGCATGATCAGCTGAGTATTTGCATTAGTAGCAGCCATCACAGCCTTCCATGCTTCCGGAGGAGGCGGAGGTGGCGGAGGATCTTGATTCTGGTTATGACTGGTGCTCTTAGCGGGAGCCATCCTGAAGAGGTTGACCACCATTAGCACACAAATAAAGAAATATTGAAGGTGAAACCAACGGAATGAAAATTGCAACATAAAGTCTTCACATCCGAACAAAATGAACGAATGCACTTCTCTTGAAGTGGTCACATATTCCTAAATTGCGAAGCCACGAAGAATCAGGTAGAAGAGGTACATCAACGAGGGATGGAATCAACATATGACGTCGAAGAAGAACGAATACCACAACTCGAAATAAAACCAAGGGTTGGCTTGCGGAATAAGCCGGAACAAACACATGATAGAAATTTCGTCCGAAGTGTTCGTGGTAGGACCTACACGGGCTCGACCGTACAGCACCATCATGTACAAGGCAGTGCACCTGACATACGAAGCGTCCCCGAGTCAGCATAGCCAAGGACTCTTTAAGACACAACGAGGCCACTGTAAAATCGACCGTGAATAGGCGAACCACTAGACGTCGAACCCCAATTTCATATCACACATCTGTTGGAAAGGTATCCTAAGGTTACTTGAATTCCCACCTATGAAATTCCCGAAACTTTCCGGTTATGCAATCAGGTGTTGAGGATACAGGGGAAGCATAATATCTCACCCAAGCTAGCAAATCCTACATCCAGCTGCATCCATCCTTCAACACATAACCAAGAAACCTTCGAAAACCATCTATCTCAACCTTCGAAAAGCATCCGTTATACAAGTTATGGCGATACTCCCGAACTCCCGCCCCAGTACTGGGTGGCGTCGAGGTTATCTCACCAACGAACTGCATAAAGGAGATTTTCGATGTCGCGCACATATCTCAAGTATGCCAGAATTGCAGCGATAGAATTATGATGACAACACCTCAGAGCTCAACTCCCCGGGACACTTCCACTAAACCCCTGACAGGAGGCACCAAGACAGTATTCTCATCATAAGCCATCGGAACAAAACTAAGATACTCGCGTGATCCTAATTTTTTTTTTGTGAAATTTGAGAAGAGAAGAGTCAAAACTCTACGTCAGGATGCCTTACCAGAGCGGTGAGGAGACTGGGAAGTAAAAAGAATTCCTAAGCTCTCCGATATATAATTCCTAAGGACTCAAAACATTTTTCTAGACACAACTCGGCTGCTAAAAATAATTAAGCAATGGGGCTCCTAAGGTCGGGGAAGGCTCTGATTACCAACTTGTAACACCCTCGATGCGGCTATGTCTCCCACGTGTCGAGGCACGACTTAGAGACATAGGCGCATTGAAAGCAATGTCGCAAGTCGGGAATCATTACACAACCCAAGTACATATATATAATATAAAGGGGGGATAATAATAATAGTTGGCTTACACTCGCCACGTCACATCAAAGTACATAAATAACATCCATCATACAAACACTCATGGCCCGACTACGGCGCCAAAATAGAAAAGACCCCCAACAAGCGACTAATCTCTGAATCGAACCCCGAATAGGCACCACTACTGATCATCAGGAAAAGAAACATAGTATCGCTGAGAGTCCTCGTCGTACTCCCACTTCAGCTCGAGCGCGCCATCCGGAGAAGTATCATCGGTCCCTGCATCTGGTGTAATAGTAATCTGTGAGCCACAAAGGACTCAGCAATCTCGCACCCTCGCGATCAAGACTATTTAAGCTTAATAGGTAGGAAAGGGGTAATGTGAGTGGAGCTGCAGCAAGCGACTAGCATATATGGTGGCTAACTTATTCGCAAAGTAGAGCGAGAAGAGGAGGCAAAGCACGAGCGGAAACTAAAATAGAGCAGACTACGCAAACATAACTCCAACACCGTGTCCACTTTCCGGACTCCGCCGAGAAGAGGCCATCACGGCAACACACGCAGTTGATTCATTTTAATTAATTAAGTTCAAGTTATCTACAACCGGACATTAACAAATTCCCATCTGCCCATAACCGCGGGCACGGCTTTCGAAAGATCAATCCCTGCAGGGGGGTCCCAACTTAGCCCACAACAAGCTCTCACGGTCAACGAAGGAATAGACCTCCACCCAGGACCCACCGATCAGACTCGGTATCCCGGTACAACAAGATGATTCGACAGGTCAAAACTAGTCCAGCAACACCGCCCGAATGCGCCGACAAATCCCGATAGGAGCTGCACATATCTCTTTCTCAGGGCACACTCAGATTGTCTAAACTTTCGGTAGGCCAGCCCAGAGTTGCCCCTGGTGGCCACCGGCGGCTGACGTTCCGGACCAACACTCAGAGGAGCACTGGCCCGTGGGGGCTAAAATAAAGATGACCCTCGGGCTCCAGAAACCCAAGGGAAAGAAAAGGGTAGGTGGCAAATGGTAAAACCAATGTTGGGCATTGCTGGAAAAGCTTTAATCAAGGCGAACTATCAAGGGGTTCCCATATAGCCCAACCGCGTAAGGGACGCAACAATCCGGGAACATAACACCGATATGACGGAAACTAGGGCGGCAAGAGTGGAACAAAACACTAGGCGAGAGGCCGAGCCTTCCACCCTTTACCAAGTATATAGATGAGTAAAGATAACATAGCAATATAATGATATCCCAACAAGTAAATAAATGTTCCAACAAGGAACGGCTCCAATCTTCACCTGCAACTAACAACGCTATAAGAAGGGCTGAGCAAAGCGGTAACATAGCCAATCAATGGTTTGCTAGGACAAGGTGGGTTAGAGGCTCAATCATGGCAATTGGGAGGCTGACAAGCAAGTGGTAGGCATCGTAGCATTGGCAAAGCAAAAGAGCGAGCAAACTAGCATAGCAAAGATAGTAGTGATTTCAAGGGTGTGATCATCTTGCCTGCACAGTTGTCAGAATTGACTGGATCCTCAAAAGCAAACTCAACGGGCTCCTCGTTAGCGAACTCGTCTCCCGGCTCTACCCAACAACACAAACAAGCAACAAGGATACAATTAACCACGTGCAAAGGCAACCAATGACATGCAAAGATGATATGCTATGCGGGATGCGATGCGGGATGCGAAATGCAAGATGTAACAGGAAATGCATAAACCTGGCCTCAACTTGGAAATCCAAGTGTGCCACTGGATAGAGGGGAAGAAATCCACTGAAAACGATATAAAGATCATGGCAATCGGAGCTACGGTTTAGAAATGGCAAGCGATTTACTAAACGAACCGATTGGCGATTTACAGCAAGTAGGCTCCTAAATGCAACAAAATGAACATGCTACAGCCACCCAACATGAAAAAAAATTGCATGGCAGTGATGTACTCATGAAGCTTAACAAATCATCAGGATTGAGGCATAGGCAAATTCATCCATTAAGGGCTTCAAACAAGCATGGCAAAACTGAATAAGCAAAACAGATTTCAGACTTAGCGAAATTAACGCTAGTCTGAAATTTCAGACCACGATGCTCTCTTCGGAGCAGCAAAACAACATGAAGGAAAATCTGAACATGGCAAGTAAGAGCATGGCATGGAGCTACTCAACAAGCTTATCAAAACACTCAAAGTGACCTGGGGCCAAAAGGGTTCACAAAATACTCTACCGAGCACACGAACATTGATGAAACACAATCAGTTTTCAGACTTAGTGAAAACTGGGACATGCTGAAATAATAACTCACGGAGGCATGTAAACGAGCTCGATGCTCTCACTACGGTGCAAGTCATGGCAAGGCAAGCATATATCCATAAAGAAGGCACAAAATTCTAGCTAGACATGGCAAGAACAATGGCATAGCATGCATGGATCACTAGCAATAACTGCGGCAAAATCGCAAAAGAGTTCACGATCTGCCCAAAACAGCAACTATCCAAAAGTTGAGCTCGATTGAGTCAACCTAGGGTGCTCCAACATAACAAGTAAAGACATGGATGGATTAAGCACAACAAGCATAACAAACCACTCTTACTGATCATCCTCAAAAGAGGCACGGATCACTAGGAAACAAGCTGGACATATAGCATCGTGAACTAAAACGGCCCGGACTTAGTGAAAATCACTAAGTCCCTGAAATCGGTAAACTCAGGTAGCCCTCTTCGCAAGCTTGCACAAGACAACACACACATCCTAAAAATACATGGAAGGCACCTCTGGAAAGAAGACAACATGCTTAACAATTCGTCCCAAATGGGCACAGGCATATCATGCACGGATTAAATATGGCAAAAATGACAAAAGTGCATGTTGAACTAATGGATCTGCAATTTAACTCATCATGCCTCCTTCCAACAGCATTTTGGGAAACAAGATGACCTCAAATGCAAATGATGCAATGGAATGAACTGATGTACTCGTCGAGACGAAGATTTTGATATATCATATGCCCAAAACGGAGCGGATGCAAAGATATCATCAGTCAAAGATTGCATAAAAAAATTAGGGGGAGAGGGAAAAGGTCAACCCTAGATATTTTGGATCTCAGATCTGGAACGGGCACTGTTCATCGGGCGCGCGAACCGAGGTCACCGGAGAAGATGGCCGGGGCGAGGCCGGCCGGCGTGGAGGCGGCGGTGGTGGCGCGGCCACCGGAGCCGGCGAGGGGCGGCGGCGGCCGGGGCACCGCGGTGGGCGAGGTCGGCGGCAGCCGGCGTGGAACGGCGGGGCGGAGCGGCCGGGGCGGTGCTCGGCGCCGGCGACGAAGGCGGCGTGCGGCGGAGCTTCGGGCGGCAAGGGCGCGCGGCGGCGGTGCGGCGGTCGGCGCCGGAGGAGAAGAAGCGGAGAGGCGGCGTGCCTCTGGCCCAGTGCGGCGCGGGAGCGGGCTCCCCGCGGGCCGGGCGGGCCGGCAGGAGCGGCGGCGGGGAAGTGGTCCGCCCCACCACGTGGCGGCGTCTGGTAGGCTGCGGCGATGCGTCCGGTCGGATCGGACGTGTCCGGCCGGCGCGGGGATTTATTTTAGGGTTTTGGGGAGAGGGGAGATCCGAAAATGGAGGGGGGTGTATATATAGGCATAGAGGGGGCTAGGAGAGTCCAAATGAGGTGCGGTTTTCGCCCACACGATCGTGATCGAACGACCCAGACGATGGAGCAGAGTTTGGTGGGTTTTGGGCCAAAATGGAGGGGTGTTGGGCTGCACACACACGAGGCCTTTTCGGTCCCTCGGTTAACCGTTGGAGCATCAAACGGAGTCCAAATGACCCGAAACTTGACAGGCGGTCTACCGGTAGTAAACCAAGGCCGCATGGCAAGTCTCGGTCCAATCCGGAAATGTTTAATCCCCACACACGAAAGAAAGCTAGAAATGGCCACCGGAGGAGAACGAAGCGCCGGAATGCAAAACGGACAACGGGGAAAAAGCTCGAATGCATGAGATGAACATGTATGCAAATGCAATGCACGTGATGACATGATATGAGATGCACGAAAAACAAAACAACACACGGAGGCAAAGACCCGAACCCGAGAATTAAATATAACTTAATGCCCGAAACGGCATGAGTTGGAGTACAATTGGGGAAGGTTACATATGGGGCGTTACAACACTCCACCACTACGAAAAGATCTCATCCCGAGATCTAAGACTGAAAGAACTCCGGGT
This sequence comes from Triticum monococcum, assembly GCA_034509565.1. Lineage (NCBI taxonomy): Eukaryota > Viridiplantae > Streptophyta > Magnoliopsida > Poales > Poaceae > Triticum > Triticum monococcum. Next base: position 93,774,366 of record CM067845.1, on the reverse strand, counting down.
ACTCAGAACGGAGGTGATCCTCGCGTTCCCAGGTAGCTTCACGGTCGGAATGGTGTGACCACTTGACTTTGAGAAACTTGATTGACTTGTTGCGAGTTTTGCGTTCAGTCTCTTCCGGGATTGCAACTGGGTGCTCACGGTAGGAGAGATCTTCTTGGAGCTCAATGTCCTCGAAGTTGACGGTGCGCTCAGGTGTCTTGAAGCACTTACGGAGTTGCGAGACGTGGAACACATCATGAACATTGGCAAAGGTTGCAGGAAGCTCGAGTTGATAGGAGAGGTCGCCTCTCTTGCTGACGATCTTGAAAGGCCCGACGTATCTTGGGGCAAGCTTCCCTTTGATACCGAAGCGACGAGTCCCTTTCATAGGCGAGACGCGGAGGTAGACATGATCTCCGATCTCGAAGGCCAAATCACGGTGCTTGCTGTCATAGTAGCTCTTCTGACGAGATTGGGCTGCTTTGAGGTTATCATGAATGACCTTGCACATTTCTTCTGCCTCTGTGATCAGGTCATTACCCAGCAGCTGACGTTCACCGGTTTCAGACCAGTTGAGAGGTGTACGGCACTTCCTACCATACAGAATTTCAAATGGGGCCTTGCCGGAACTTGCTTGGAAACTGTTGTTGTACGAGAATTCAGCATAAGGAAGACAATCCTCCCACTTCATGCCGAAGGAGATAACACAAGCCCTGAGCATATCTTCAAGAATCTGGTTGACACACTCGACTTGACCGCTTGTTTGAGGATGGAAAGCAGTGCTGAAGCGAATGTTGGTGCCCATGGCCTTCTGAAAAGAATCCCAGAACTTGGAGGTAAAGATGCTGCCACGGTCTGAAGATATCACTTGAGGAATACCGTGCAGAGAGACAATGCGAGAGGTGTAGAGCTCCGCCAATTGAGCTGCAGTGATCGACTCTTTGATAGGCAGGAAATGATCCACTTTGGTGAGCTTGTCGATGACAACGAATATAGCATCATTGCCACGCTTGGACTTAGGAAACCCAGTCATGAAATCCATTTCAATGTGGTCAAACTTCCACTCTGGAATGGCGAGAGGTTGGAGGAGACCTGCTAGCCTTTGGTGTTCTGCTTTCACTCTTCTGCAGACATCACATTCATTCACGAATTGAGCGATCTCGCGCTTCATTCGAGTCCACCAATAAGTTTGCTTCAGGTCTTGATACATCTTCGTGCTCCTAGGGTGGATGGAGAGGAGAGAGTTGTGAGCCTCATTCATGATCACTTTACGAAGTTCACCTTTGGGCACAACAATTCGATCCTCGAAGAAGAGAGTGTCCTTGTCATCAAGTCGGTAGCACTTGTACTTGGACTGACTCTTTGCAATACCAATCTTCACCTTTTTCACCATAGCATCAAGAAGCTGGGCTTGGCGAATCTGGTCTTCCAAGGTAGGAAAACTTGAAGGTTGGCAAGGAAACCTTGAGGAGCAACTTGCAGATTAAGTTTGCGGAAGGCTTCACAAAGCTCGGGTTGATAAGGCTTGAGAATCAGACTGTTGCAATATGCTTTTCTACTCAAAGCGTCAGCAATCACATTAGCCTTGCCTGAACTATACTCGATACTCGGATTGTACTCTTGAATCATTTCGACCCATCGAGTCTGCCTGAGGTTGAGATTAGGCTGAGTGAAGATGTACTTGAGACTCTTGTGATCAGTGAAAATATCCACTTTCCTTCCCAAGAGAAGATGTCTCCAAGTCAACAATGCGTGCACAACTGCCGCCAACTCAAGATCATGAGTGGGGTAGTTCTTCTCATTTGGCTTCAACTGGCGAGAGGTATAAGCAACAACTTTCTTCTCTTGCATCAGTACTGCACCGAGACCTTGGAGAGAGGCATCACAAAAGACCTCGTACGGCTTGGTTTCATCAGGCGGAGTTAGAACTGGAGCAGTGATCAATTTCTCTTTCAAAGCGTTGAAAGCAACATCACACTCCGGATACCAAACGTACTTGACGTGCTTCTGAAGAAGATTTGAGAGAGGCTTCGCGATCTTGGAGAAGTTTTCAATGAATCCTCGGCAATAACTTGCAAGACCGAGGAAGCTACGGAGTTGCTTCACATTCTGAGGAGGTTCCCAATTAACGATTGGAGACACCTTCTCAGGATCCACGGAAATGCCCTTGGCAGAGATAATATGACCAAGATAAAGAACCTCATCGAGCCAAAACTCACACTTGGAGAACTTGGCGTAGAATTGATGTTCCCTTAGCTTGTCAAGAACCAAACGCAAATGTTTGGCATGATCTTCCTTGTTCTTCGAGAAAACCAGGATATCATCGAGATAGACCAAAACAAAGTCGTTGGTGTAGGGGTTGAAGATGAAGTTCATCATGCGAGAGAACGTCGGAGGAGCATTGGCGAGGCCAAAAGACATAACAGTGTATTCATATGACCCATAGCTTGTTCTGAACGCCGTCTTTGGAATATCTTGTTCACGAATGCGAATTTGATGATAACCCATATGGAGATCAAGCTTGGAGAATACTTGGGCACCCTTGAGTTGCTCGAACAGCTCATTAATGTTGGGAAGTGGATATTTGTTCTTGATGGTCTTCTTGTTCAATGGACGATAATCAACACAAAGTCGGTCCGTTCCATCCTTCTTCTTCACAAAAAGAACACCACAACCCCACGGAGAAGTACTAGGCCCAATGAGACCCATTCTTTCTTGCACATCGAGTTGTTTCTTCAACTCCTTCAACTCTTCGGGGCCGAGCTTGTAAGGCCGTTTGCACACCGGTTCCGTACCGGGCTCAAGTTCAATAACAAATTCAACCGGCCGGTTTGGAGGCATGCCTGGGAGTTCTTCAGGGAAGACATCTTGATACTCACAAACAACCGGAATCTGCGAAATAGCATCCAATTCACCCTTCTCATTGAGAGAGAACAACCGGATGGTATTATCCCGAGCAGCAAAAACAATTACTTCCTCAGATGAATGAGTCAGTTGAATCTGCTTGGCTGCACAATCCAGCTGAGCTTTATGTTTAGAGAGCCAGTCCATCCCAAGAATGAGGTCGATATCGGAATTGCCAAGAATCATCGGGGAAGCCAGAAACTTAAAGTCACCCAGCGAGATAGAAATTGAAAGAACATGCGGTGCCCCCATGTTTGGTTTTGGTAATTGATGACAATCTCTATGGACTAATGGTTGCCTTGAGTTATATTTGAAGGTTTTGTCCATAGGCTTTTCTTGGAGTACATGTGTTGGTTTCAAGGAGAGTTTGTGTCGACCAAGGTGCTATTCAAGGAATTACCTAAAGATTGGTCTTGTGAGAGGTTGATCAAGACTAAGTTAAAGAGTGAATCAAGTTGATCAACCCACAAAGCGTAGAAGATGTACCGAGAGGGATCAAGTGATCCCATGGTATGGTAAGCATTGTCAATTACGCTTTATGTACTAACCCATGGTCTTCGTGAGAGTTCTTTGTGGGGTTAGGTTGCGGTGTGCAAGTTCAAGTGGAGCACCACGAAGAGATCAAATGCTTGAAGCGTGCTATACTTTGTGGTGACAATGGACCTGTGAAGATGTGTGGAAGAGTAGCTCACCCATAGTAGAGTATGGGGGAGCAATCAACTAGTCTTCATCGACTCAACACAATCAAGAAAGGTTGCGGTGTGCAAGTTCAAGTGGAGCATCACGAAGAGATCAATGCTTGAAGCTTGCCGTCCATTGTGGTGACAATGGACTCATGAAGATGTGCGGAAGAAAGGCTCACCCATAGTGGAGTATGGGGGAGCAATCAACTAGTCTTCATCGAGCCAACACAATCAAGAAAGGTGGTCCAACTTGAGGGAGTCAAGATCGTCATCATCTAGCTCAAGTGGACCATGTGCAAGGCAAAGGTTTGCCCTTGGTAGGTGTTCTATTTTACCGGTCTCATGTTGGTAGTTGGGAGACCGGGTTATAGGATCGATTGCCGTACTATCAAGGGGGGCTCTCGATGAGTAGCTTGATCGTATCGTTCGCTGAGAGCTCAAACCATTGCATCCTTGCATCATCTTTCTTGGTTCTTGTTTGGTTCTCTTTGTGAGTCTTAGAGCTTATGGTCATTTTGATGACAAGCTTGAGTTCATCGAAAACGGAGTTCGCATGCATCTTCTATGATGTTTTCGATGTTGGAGGTTTTGCCGGTTCTTCTCGGTTGGAGGTTTCACTCCTCTATTTGTTGGCATACCTCCCCTGCCTCTTCTTACTATAACCAGTCGCTGTTTTGATGCTACTCGTCGTCTTGTTTTCAACAAGCTTGAGTTTGCTCAATTCGGAGCTCATATGCAGAAGTTATGGCAGTTCTGGTTTTCTGGAGTATGGTTTTTCTCCTGGACCCAGCGGTAGTACCGCGGTCCACAGCGGTAGTGCGGCTGAGACTCCCTAAGCGGTAGTACCGCTCCCCGGAGCGGTAGTACCGCTGGGTGGCCTCAGCGGCAGTACCTCTGCGGTTCCGTGCTACTACCGTCCTGTCACTGCGTCTGTAGCGGTAGTACTGCTCCTCGGCGCGGTAGTACCGCTTGCTGGGCTCAGCCGCAGTACCGTGGTGGCATGGTGCTCCTTCCGCTTCGATTCTTGCACGCATTTTCTCGTGTCGGGTTTTGCGGTACTAGCTGTGGCAGTAGTGGCGGCAGTACTGCTTGAGAGCGGTAGTACCGCTCTACCTCCGCGGTAGTACCGCCCTGGGCCCCTGCCCCAGCCCTTCTCTTCAGGCGCGGTAGTACCGCTGAGGGGAGCGGTAGTACCGCTTACGAGCGGTAGTACCGCCCTGCCTCCGCGGTAGTACCGCTCTCTGCGGGGCTGTGTGGGGGATAACGGTTGGATTTTCCCCCTCCTATAAAAGGGGGTCTTCTTCCCCATTGAATCTAACCCTTTGAGCTCGTGTTCTTCTCCCATTGTTGACCTTCTTCGAGCTTGCTAACTCTCAATCCCTCCATGGATTCTTGCTAGTTTTTGAGGGAAAAGAGAGAGGAGATCTAGATCCACATTTCCACCAATCACTTTCTCCTCTATGTGAGGGGAACCCCTTGGATCTAGATCTTGGAGTTCTTGGTGTTCTCTTTCTTGTTCTTCCTCTCATTTTCCTCCCTAGCATTAGTTGCTTTGGTGGGATTTGGGAGAGAAGGACTTGGGCACTCCGTGTGCCCTTGCCATTGCATTTGGTGCATCGGTTTGAGGTCTCCACGTGATACGTGGAAGTTACAAGTTGAGAAGCTTATTACTCTTGGGTGCTTGGTACCCTTGAGCTTGTTCCTCTTGGGTGCTTGGGCGCCCTAGACGGTTGTTGGTGTTCGGAGCTCAATCATCGTGGTGCAAAGCTCCGGGCAAGCGTCGGGGTCTCCAATTAGGTTGTGGAGATCGCCCCGAGCAATTTGACGGGTACCGGTGACCGCCCCCAAGGGTTGCCAAAGTGTACGGGTTCGGTGACCGCCCCCAAGGGTTGCCATTTGTACGGGTTCGGTGACCGCCCTCAAGAGTCCCTTAGTGGAATCACGGCATCTTGCATTGTGCGAGGGCGTGAGGAGATTACGGTGGCCCTAGTGGCTTCTTGGGGAGCATTGTGCCTCCACACCGCTCCAAACGGAGATTAGCATCCGCAAGGGTGTGAACTTCGGGATACATCATCGTCTCCGCGTGCCTCGGTTATCTCTTACCCGAGCCCCTTTACTTATGCACTTTACTTTGTGATAGCCTTATTGTTTCTTGTCATATATCTTGCTATCACATAGTTGCCTATCTTGCTTAGCATAAGTTGTTGGTGCACATAGGTGAGCCTAGTTGTTTTAGGTTTTGTGCTTGACAAATTAACCGCTAGGTTTATTCCGCATTTGTTCAAGCCTAAACCGTAATTATTTTAAAACGCCTATTCACCCCCCCTCTAGGCGACATCCATGATCTTTCAGAAATATCCGGAACTTCATAGTTAGAAAGCAAGCATTTGCTCGGAGAGACGACTGCTAATGGCTTATGCATAACTTGAGAAAACCACCCGTGCTTAGATGCAAAAGGCTTCGAGATGAAACAATGCGATGCACCTGTATCAAAAAGTACTTTTGCAGGAACATCGTTAACAGGAAGGTTACCCATGATCACATCTGACGAATCCTCTGCTTGAGCTGCATTCACCATATTGACCTTGGCGTGCTTGGGATTATGCTTGACCACAGCTGTACTTGCCGATCTTACAGGAGGAGGAGGAGGAAGACGCCTCTGGTTGAAACACTTGTTGGCATAGTGACCCTTCTGTTGGCACTTGTTGCACGTGACCTCTGAGAGCGGACGGTGGTACGGAGCACTCGATCTTGAAGCTTGAGACGAAGTCTTGTTCTGAAAGCCTGGGTTGGGTGGGTGGGACGAACCACTGCCACCTTTGCTCTTCTGCTGAAACGGCTGACGAAACGGAGGAGGAGGAAGCCAATACTTCTGCTGCTTGGCCACTTGCGTAGAGGACGAAGACGTAGTGTCTCTGACTCGCTTCCTGGAAGCATCACACCTGAGCTGAGCAGCCTCTTGCTTCAGTGCCATGTTGTAGAACTCATCGTATCTCAGCGGCTCGAAGAGGACAAGAGCGAGCTGAATCTCTTCACGAAGACCACCCCTGAACTGATAGATCATGCTCTTCTCATCAGGAACATCCTGCTTGGCAAAACAGGCGAGCTTCTGGAACAACTTGTTGTAGTCATAGACAGACAAAGAGCCTTGCTTCAGATTGCGGGATTCTTCACGTTTGCTTTCAGTCACACTTTGAGGAATGTGATGAGCGCGGAAATCACGACGGAAATCATCCCAAGTGATCAAACGTCCACCTCTGGAATCCCGGTACTGCTGAAACCACTCTGCAGCCTGATCCTTGAGCTGGAAAGACGCGAACTTGACGAAATCTTCAGGTCTAACGTTGCTACATTCAAAATGCTTGCCCAGATCGACTAACCAATCATCAGCATCGGTAGCCTCAACGCAGTTGCTGAACGTCTTTGGACCATTTGCGAGGAACTGATTCAGAGTTGCAAACTGCTCTGGTTGTTGCCTTGATTCGCTTGACTGCTTTGATTCCGCTCTTGGATGATTTGCATGATCAGCTGAGTATTTGCATTAGTAGCAGCCATCACAGCCTTCCATGCTTCCGGAGGAGGCGGAGGTGGCGGAGGATCTTGATTCTGGTTATGACTGGTGCTCTTAGCGGGAGCCATCCTGAAGAGGTTGACCACCATTAGCACACAAATAAAGAAATATTGAAGGTGAAACCAACGGAATGAAAATTGCAACATAAAGTCTTCACATCCGAACAAAATGAACGAATGCACTTCTCTTGAAGTGGTCACATATTCCTAAATTGCGAAGCCACGAAGAATCAGGTAGAAGAGGTACATCAACGAGGGATGGAATCAACATATGACGTCGAAGAAGAACGAATACCACAACTCGAAATAAAACCAAGGGTTGGCTTGCGGAATAAGCCGGAACAAACACATGATAGAAATTTCGTCCGAAGTGTTCGTGGTAGGACCTACACGGGCTCGACCGTACAGCACCATCATGTACAAGGCAGTGCACCTGACATACGAAGCGTCCCCGAGTCAGCATAGCCAAGGACTCTTTAAGACACAACGAGGCCACTGTAAAATCGACCGTGAATAGGCGAACCACTAGACGTCGAACCCCAATTTCATATCACACATCTGTTGGAAAGGTATCCTAAGGTTACTTGAATTCCCACCTATGAAATTCCCGAAACTTTCCGGTTATGCAATCAGGTGTTGAGGATACAGGGGAAGCATAATATCTCACCCAAGCTAGCAAATCCTACATCCAGCTGCATCCATCCTTCAACACATAACCAAGAAACCTTCGAAAACCATCTATCTCAACCTTCGAAAAGCATCTGTTATACAAGTTATGGCGATACTCCCGAACTCCCGCCCCAGTACTGGGTGGCGTCGAGGTTATCTCACCAACGAACTGCATAAAGGAGATTTTCGATGTCGCGCACATATCTCAAGTATGCCAGAATTGCAGCGATAGAATTATGATGACAACACCTCAGAGCTCAACTCCCCGGGACACTTCCACTAAACCCCTGACAGGAGGCACCAAGACAGTATTCTCATCATAAGCCATCGGAACAAAACTAAGATACTCGCGTGATCCTAATTTTTTTTTTGTGAAATTTGAGAAGAGAAGAGTCAAAACTCTACGTCAGGATGCCTTACCAGAGCGGTGAGGAGACTGGGAAGTAAAAAGAATTCCTAAGCTCTCCGATATATAATTCCTAAGGACTCAAAACATTTTTCTAGACACAACTCGGCTGCTAAAAATAATTAAGCAATGGGGCTCCTAAGGTCGGGGAAGGCTCTGATTACCAACTTGTAACACCCTCGATGCGGCTATGTCTCCCACGTGTCGAGGCACGACTTAGAGACATAGGCGCATTGAAAGCAATGTCGCAAGTCGGGAATCATTACACAACCCAAGTACATATATATAATATAAAGGGGGGATAATAATAATAGTTGGCTTACACTCGCCACGTCACATCAAAGTACATAAATAACATCCATCATACAAACACTCATGGCCCGACTACGGCGCCAAAATAGAAAAGACCCCCAACAAGCGACTAATCTCTGAATCGAACCCCGAATAGGCACCACTACTGATCATCAGGAAAAGAAACATAGTATCGCTGAGAGTCCTCGTCGTACTCCCACTTCAGCTCGAGCGCGCCATCCGGAGAAGTATCATCGGTCCCTGCATCTGGTGTAATAGTAATCTGTGAGCCACAAAGGACTCAGCAATCTCGCACCCTCGCGATCAAGACTATTTAAGCTTAATAGGTAGGAAAGGGGTAATGTGAGTGGAGCTGCAGCAAGCGACTAGCATATATGGTGGCTAACTTATTCGCAAAGTAGAGCGAGAAGAGGAGGCAAAGCACGAGCGGAAACTAAAATAGAGCAGACTACGCAAACATAACTCCAACACCGTGTCCACTTTCCGGACTCCGCCGAGAAGAGGCCATCACGGCAACACACGCAGTTGATTCATTTTAATTAATTAAGTTCAAGTTATCTACAACCGGACATTAACAAATTCCCATCTGCCCATAACCGCGGGCACGGCTTTCGAAAGATCAATCCCTGCAGGGGGGTCCCAACTTAGCCCACAACAAGCTCTCACGGTCAACGAAGGAATAGACCTCCACCCAGGACCCACCGATCAGACTCGGTATCCCGGTACAACAAGATGATTCGACAGGTCAAAACTAGTCCAGCAACACCGCCCGAATGCGCCGACAAATCCCGATAGGAGCTGCACATATCTCTTTCTCAGGGCACACTCAGATTGTCTAAACTTTCGGTAGGCCAGCCCAGAGTTGCCCCTGGTGGCCACCGGCGGCTGACGTTCCGGACCAACACTCAGAGGAGCACTGGCCCGTGGGGGCTAAAATAAAGATGACCCTCGGGCTCCAGAAACCCAAGGGAAAGAAAAGGGTAGGTGGCAAATGGTAAAACCAATGTTGGGCATTGCTGGAAAAGCTTTAATCAAGGCGAACTATCAAGGGGTTCCCATATAGCCCAACCGCGTAAGGGACGCAACAATCCGGGAACATAACACCGATATGACGGAAACTAGGGCGGCAAGAGTGGAACAAAACACTAGGCGAGAGGCCGAGCCTTCCACCCTTTACCAAGTATATAGATGAGTAAAGATAACATAGCAATATAATGATATCCCAACAAGTAAATAAATGTTCCAACAAGGAACGGCTCCAATCTTCACCTGCAACTAACAACGCTATAAGAAGGGCTGAGCAAAGCGGTAACATAGCCAATCAATGGTTTGCTAGGACAAGGTGGGTTAGAGGCTCAATCATGGCAATTGGGAGGCTGACAAGCAAGTGGTAGGCATCGTAGTATTGGCAAAGCAAAAGAGCGAGCAAACTAGCATAGCAAAGATAGTAGTGATTTCAAGGGTGTGATCATCTTGCCTGCACAGTTGTCAGAATTGACTGGATCCTCAAAAGCAAACTCAACGGGCTCCTCGTTAGCGAACTCGTCTCCCGGCTCTACCCAACAACACAAACAAGCAACAAGGATACAATTAACCACGTGCAAAGGCAACCAATGACATGCAAAGATGATATGCTATGCGGGATGCGATGCGGGATGCGAAATGCAAGATGTAACAGGAAATGCATAAACCTGGCCTCAACTTGGAAATCCAAGTGTGCCACTGGATAGAGGGGAAGAAATCCACTGAAAACGATATAAAGATCATGGCAATCGGAGCTACGGTTTAGAAATGGCAAGCGATTTACTAAACGAACCGATCGGCGATTTACAGCAAGTAGGCTCCTAAATGCAACAAAATGAACATGCTACAGCCACCCAACATGAAAACAAATTGCATGGCAGTGATGTACTCATGAAGCTTAACAAATCATCAGGATTGAGGCATAGGCAAATTCATCCATTAAGGACTTCAAACAAGCATGGCAAAACTGAATAAGCAAAACAGATTTCAGACTTAGCGAAATTAACGCTAGTCTGAAATTTCAGACCACGATGCTCTCTTCGGAGCAGCAAAACAACATGAAGGAAAATCTGAACATGGCAAGTAAGAGCATGGCATGGAGCTACTCAACAAGCTTATCAAAACACCCAAAGTGACCTGGGGCCAAAAGGGTTCACAAAATACTCTACCGAGCACACGAACATTGATGAAACACAATCAGTTTTCAGACTTAGTGAAAACTGGGACATGCTGAAATAATAACTCACGGAGGCATGTAAACGAGCTCGATGCTCTCACTACGGTGCAAGTCATGGCAAGGCAAGCATATATCCATAAAGAAGGCACAAAATTCTAGCTAGACATGGCAAGAACAATGGCATAGCATGCATGGATCACTAGCAATAACTGCGGCAAAATCGCAAAAGAGTTCACGATCTGCCCAAAACAGCAACTATCCAAAAGTTGAGCTCGATTGAGTCAACCTAGGGTGCTCCAACATAACAAGTAAAGACATGGATGGATTAAGCACAACAAGCATAACAAACCACTCTTACTGATCATCCTCAAAAGAGGCACGGATCACTAGGAAACAAGCTGGACATATAGCATCGTGAACTAAAACGGCCCGGACTTAGTGAAAATCACTAAGTCCCTGAAATCGGTAAACTCAGGTAGCCCTCTTCGCAAGCTTGCACAAGACAACATACACATCCTAAAAATACATGGAAGGCACCTCTAGAAAGAAGACAACATGCTTAACAATTCATCCCAAAGGGGCACAGGCATATCATGCACGGATTAAATATGGCAAAAATGACAAAAGTGCATGTTGAACTAACGGATCTGCAATTTAACTCATCATGCCTCCTTCCAACAGCATTTTGGGCAACAAGATGACCTCAACTGCAAATGATGCAATGGAATGAACTGATGTACTCGTCGAGACGAAGATTTTGATATATCATATGCCCAAAATGGAGCCACGGATGCAAAGATATCATCAGTCAAAGATTGCATAAAAAATTAGGGGGAGAGGGAAAAGGTCAACCCTAGATATTTTGGATCTCAGATCTGGAACGGGCACTGTTCATCGGGCGCGCGAACCGAGGTCGCCGGAGAAGATGGCCGGGGCGAGGCCGGCCGGCGTGGAGGCGGCGGCGGCCGGGGCACCGCGGTGGGCGAGGTCGGCGGCAGCCGGCGTGGAACGGCGGGGCGGAGCGGCCGGGGCGGTGCTCGGCGCCGGCGACGAAGGCGGCGTGCGGCGGAGCTTCGGGCGGCGAGGGCGCGCGGCGGCGGTGCGGCGGTCGGCGCCGGAGGAGAAGAAGCGGAGAGGCGGCGTGCCTCTGGCCCGGTGCGGCGCGGGAGCGGGCTCCCCGCGGGCCGGGCGGGCCGGCGGGAGTGGCGGCGGGGAAGTGGTCCGCCCCGCCACGTGGCGGCGTCTGGTAGGCTGCGGCGATGCGTCCGGTCGGATCGGACGTGTCCGGCCGGCGCGGGGATTTATTTTAGGGTTTTGGGGAGAGGGGAGATCCGAAAATGGAGGGGGGTGTATATATAGGCATAGAGGGGGCTAGGAGAGTCCAAATGAGGTGCGGTTTTCGCCCACACGATCGTGATCGAACGACCGAGACGATGGAGCAGAGTTTGGTGGGTTTTGGGCCAAAATGGAGGGGTGTTGGGCTGCACACACACGAGGCCTTTTCGGTCCCTCGGTTAACCGTTGGAGCATCAAACGGAGTCCAAATGACCCGAAACTTGACAAGCAGTCTACCGGTAGTAAACCAAGGCCGCATGGCAAGTCTCGGTCCAATCCGGAAATGTTTAATCCCCACACACGAAAGAAAGCTAGAAATGGCCACCGGAGGAGAACGAAGCGCCGGAATGCAAAACGGACAACGGGAAAAAACTCGAATGCATGAGATGAACATGTATGCAAATGCAATGCACGTGATGACATGATATGAGATGCACGAAAAACAAAACAACACACGGAGGCAAAGACCCGAATCCGAGAATTAAATATAACTTAATGCCGGAAACAGCATGAGTTGGAGTATAATTGGGGAAGGTTACATATGGGGCGTTACAAAGATGTCCTAAGGAGAAGCGTCTGATTCGAGAAGAGGCAAAAGAAGATGCTCGAGCTAGATGGTTGAATTATGGCCGAGAGCGCCATCATTTTTGTATGTCGGCATGAACTATGGCGAGATGTATGAACCATGGCCTTTTTGTGTGTGCTGGCATGAACTATGATGATTTTTTTATAGGCTAGCAGATATGTCGGTTGTTGCACGTACACCGATATAAACTATGATCACTGGCATGAACTGCGTACGCTCATCATAAATTTTAATTTAATTTTGTAGCAAAATTTGGCTGCGTGGAAGAAATACGTCAGCTGGTTGAACGCATAGACCAGGTTTAAACGGACACAACTATACATTGTGTCTTCAACATACCTAAAAGAACAAATCTACCATAATAATTAATAATAATAAAAGGGCTATTGCTTCTGCCCGTACGTCATATAATTTACCCTCAAAGTTGCTACAAATTACCGAGTATGCCACCTATAAGTCAGAAAAAACGTTTCGTTTTTTCCATCACAGGTCGCTGCACTAAATTTGGTTTATCAGCTAGCGAACCTCCCTTAACATCAGTAAACCAGGCTAGAGCGCCACACATTCACCTAGGAGGTGTGGGTTCCAATCCAGTCCTCACCCTTTTTAATTTTAATTTTCTTTTTTGTTTAATTTAGTTTTAGAAATTAAGAGAAACCATAAGGAGTACAAGACCTCTATATGAGGTAAACACGTTCCTTTTTGCCAGTCATTATGTATCCTTGGCCTTTTAATGTGGGAGCTCATGTACAAAGTTTTCTTTACCTGTTACTACACCCACGGTGCCAGGGCATGTTTTCTATGTGCCGCACTTCAACTAAAAGTCATCTCAAGTTAGAAAAGAATTTCTTTATTTCTGTAGCTGAACTCGCGAACCATGATTTACTAGTATAATGCCCGTGCGTTGTCACGGGCTTTTGAAATATTTCGCTGAAGTTATATAAACATAACGCAAGTTAAATTTCACATGTAGAGAAAAGATAGCGTGGGCATAATTGGGTAATAATTGAAGTCCACTTTACTTGCAATATAAATTGATTAAAAAACCTTCACTTGCAATGTAAATTGATTAAAAAACAATTTGACGATGTATGCATATAGAGCGATTATCTAACTAAAAATATGTTACAAATTAAAATTTACTTGATGCATTTAAGAAATTATCTCACAATAAAGAATGTTGTTTATCCAGTTTTTTTAGCTTACCTGCCTAGCCTTATTCTGATCTCAGCCACTCTCTCACCACAACCAGCCCTCTCACTCTTTCACCCCACGCACCCCTCACTTTATGTGTTCATGTGGCGACAAAGCTGACAATATGTAGACGATGAAAATGACTGTCATGAACTACATTATTCCTCATCTCTTCACCCAAATACATCTTTCTAACATAGTTCCATCAATTTCTTCTATTTTCTGTGATTGTTCGGGATGGATGGTGCAAACGAAATGTTGTAACATGATGTGTCGGCTATCCCTCTAAACACCACCACCATCTCCGCCACCTGAGATATCTTGTACCCCGCCTTCAAATCCGTTAATCCCCCGCCCCTTCTCATCCAACTATAACCCGCCTCTAATTCTTCTTCTTCCTCCCGTAGCCGCAAATTTTTTTATTCGACCACTTTGTCAACCCGCATGCCTCTCCCTGCCTAAGCACCTGCCACCGCCACCCTACAGCCGGCGAGTGTTGCCACACGTCGCCACTTGCTCAAGTCACCACCTCCGTCAATGCTGACGCCAGTCGTTCCTCTAAAACCTACCACCATTTTGGTGCCCACGACCTCCCACACCCCGCACTCGAGACTGCTAACCCCTTGCCTCTCCTCCGCCGCCAACACCTGCTGCTGCTACTACTCTTCTTCCTCCCTCTACATACTTTTTTTCTCCGTCCAGTCTATTGACCCGCCCACCTCTACCTACAAAACCACTTGCCACCACCATCAACAGTCAGCAAATCAATAATATAGATCCTAGGCATACTCTCTTCTCTCAACTTCATTATCATCTTTTTGGACTACAAAATCTAACACTCATGTTCTGAATAATCAGTAGAATAAATTAATTTCAAGACATGTCATGGATGAATTGTTTGGGTGCCATACTTAAAAATAATAACCATTTATGCCTAGGAGATATTTGGTAGGTTACACCGAATGCCATGTAGAAGCGATGCCCAATTTGAATGGATGCATCGTCTTTCGAGTCCGATAAATATCATTGGCATGCAAACTTGAGATACTTTGCCATCACCTGCGTTAAGTATGGCGCCTCTCCGCCACAAGAAAGAGGTGGGCTTCAGAATCAGATCAATAAAAATAAGTGGGATCCGGGATTTCCGGATTCAATGTATGCCCGTGCGTTGCTACGGGCCTTTTAACTTTTTTTCTGATGACTTTTTGTATTGTTGTATAAGACTTGGTGACTTTTTTACCCCTTCCAACGACGTCATCGGGACCCTTCTTGATGGATTCATTTGAACTTCGACATAATTCATCTCCATCGCTATCGTAATCTACAAAAAAGAATATATATATATATATATATATATATATATATATATATATAGAGAGAGAGAGAGAGAGAGAGAGAGAGAGAAATACACCTTTTGTATTATTGTGTGTAGTTTATATACAAAGAAGAACCATAATTTGTATACATCTCTTCTGATTTTGTAAAGTTTGATGAGTTTTCAGTCTGGTCAATCATAATTACGCCAGTGACTTTGTCGATCAACAGTAGCATCATCCGCATCCATTGACTTTTATCTCTGATGTACAAAAGTGAACATATACATATCTTAAAATAGCTCATATATAATACTCCCTCCGTCCCAAAACTCTTGATGCAAGCAGGTGACCACTTTTAGTAGGGTGAGTCGCATCCCAATTTTAGTAACATGTAGACTCATCTGTAAATCACTTGTTAGTAATTATTCTCAAGAAATAACTTGTTAGGGTTTGTGATATTTTCTACTATATAAAGAAGTATGTGACATTTCTCTCATAGCAAACCATCGTTTTTTCCAAAAAAAAGTAAACACCTTTTATTCTTATCTTAAAAATGCAATTCACCATCTTACTCTCTCACCATATGACATAGTGCTGACACTCACATCTCATCTCCTGGCTTGCTATCCCCACCGCGGCTTCTTACAGCACCCTACACCACGACATTCAGCCCACACCTTACTCTCACAGTCATCCCCCCTGCCCCCGCCCCCTTCGACAACATTGCCCGCCCCCCTTCTCTCTCCCTCCAGGGCGTCCCAAGCCAATTCCTGGTGCCAAGGTGTGCACACCATCGTGGTCGAGGCCGAACACCATGACGATGCAACCTGCTGCTCACCGTAGCTCCGCACCTTCTTGAAGTACAACGGCCACAATCATGTCCGAAGCTTATGTGTCCATCCTTTTATCTAGAGTATATTATCACTGCTGAAATCATAATTCTCAAGATATGGTACAAACTTCAGTATCAATACATCATAATAAACCAAATGCATCGGGGATCTGGGTGTACTATCCTAACAGAGGCATTGTTTCGCTACGAAGCCTGAATATTTTCTCTACCACATTCGATTTTGCTGCAACGCATAACCGATTTTGTTACCTTGAAAATTCAGTATTGTACAAGCTACCTGCCACCGGTGAACTCAAAGTGGATGCTTAAAAAAGGGCTCTGATAACTTCCACATTATAAGAAATGTCAGGATGGATACATTGGCAAAAGCATGTGCAGATTTGGAGGTTATATCTTCTATGTACAAAAGAATAGATAGACAACACAATTAAGCAAACAATTAATTAACAATTTGAACTATTTTTATGGATAGTTTAAGAAGGTTACCTTCAGCTCAGATAAACCAAAATATATGAACAAAGGTAATAATCCAAGGAGTAGTGGAGCAAGGAGATCTGAGAACATCCACACATGATTTTCTCAATCAATCGATCAGCTCAATTTGTCCACACTCATGGAATAATTCCTCTCATTCAATGGTATATACAGTCCATTGGAAACTTCAAGCAAATGACCATGCTCCATACAAACCCTTTCTCGTCACTATATTTGTTCGTGTTCTCTGCTGGTTGGTTTTCTCAGAATCTGCTGGGGCAGAGGAAGCTCTCTTCAATTCCTGCTCAACAAAGAACCTTTGTGAGGCCAAACAACCAAAAATCCTTGTTCATACAAACATAAAAATGATGAACTATCCAATAATTTCTTCGTGATCATGCAATAAGCTGTGCCTTCCAAAACTTCCATATGGCTGCGGTAGATTCGACTCACATGAAACATAAATAAAATAATATGTATATATTGATTTTACCTTATAATAGATATTTTAGAAACTCATAATATATATTTGATAGCTCCACTCCAAAAGTATAAAATTCCTCACGTTGAATACCTATAAACAAAGGTGAAATAAGGATCTCTTTTGGACCTATCAATGAAAAGAGGAAAGGTTATGTCAGCAACTAATCGGAACCGTCGAAAGTTCAGCACATCTGTCTTATAGCAAATGTACATGCAAAGCAATTCTTTCTCGGAGTGAATTCTGAACTATTCTGTGCCACATGTAAATAAATCATCAAATTACAGTAGGGAAACATGGTTTTTACATGTGTGGTTGGTGACCCTATAAGAATCAGCAGAAAGAAATCGAGTCAACAGAGATACTTTTGTAAGGGCCTAAGAGGTTATATAATGAATAGAAGATTCATGGAAAGACGTTACTTACATGATACATGTAGCTAGAGAATCACAGTGCCCTCAATTGAAGTTTTATGTTCTCCCCGTTAGTGATCGCACTGAATCAAAAAGCAAAATGTCAGACAAACAGATTACCTGGAGTGAAGGCATCAGGTAAACAAATTATCTGAATCAAGCTCACTAAAAATAGAATCAAAAAGCTAAATGCCAAACAGATTGAGTACTTTGCCTGGTATACATACTTGACCCACCTTGCATCAACCCCATTCATGGTGGTGGCATCAACAGCATCATGAGCTCCTGCTGCCCTTGCGTCGATAGAAAGGTTGTCATCAACAGCAGAAGAGAATGTTGTACCTGAAACTTAAAGGCCACATTAAGGTTCGTGGGATTCTTGTCCAAGTGAAACAAATTGGTCTGTACAAACTGAAATATAGCCAGCGCAGCTATATCACAACCCATGAGGCCATGAGCACACATATAGTCAGAAGCACAGCTAAATCACGTACCTTGTGAGCATACACCATTCCCTCCAGCCACTTGGTCGGGTACCACGGGGTTCACCTTGAGACACCTCGTGGATGACCTTCATCCCTTCTACACAATTAAGCACAAAAAAAACAAATTGAGTTCACCTTGCAAGACTATTGAGAGGGATTTAGATCCTTATGAAGTACAGAGTATAGTACGGAAAAGGGGTTCTCTCCTAAAGAAAATAATGCAGCCTCCGTCCAGAAACAAATGGCGAATTAAGCACCCTCAAGTTCAATTTCACTCTCATCTAAATATTATTTTCATGAGAAATTAATCAATTACCTAGGGTTAGTCCAGTTCATCCAAAACAGTGCAGCTCCAAGGAAGAAAGAAGAACGGTTGATCTAAAACAGGGAAGAAACAGGGCTATCACCTTCAAGATTAGTTCTGTATCAAAGCAAGAGCTCACGATTAGTTCTGGGAATTTTGAGTGATGAAGATAAGAAATGCAGTACCGGTACTCTTGCTCCCCTTGCTCTGAGAAGGTTTGCATACCTCAGAGTGCCCAACATCTGCCGCTGGCTAAAATAGTGTGCATAAAAAGATTAAGAATATAAGCTACATTCAGATTAGGCTAGATAAGGAGCTATGCGCTTGTACACATCAAGCCTATATCGTTATTTTCATACACCAAGGCAATTCGAATGCATTAGATTAGTCCAATGTGGCTGACGAACTACTGTTAGGAAGAGAATGAACGGAGTTACAACCAGTTAGGATCTGCACAAGTAGGAAATATAGTGACCACACCTACGAAGGAGACTCAGGGAAGTAGTTACCTGCAGCTGCATGCGATGGGGTGCCGTGCTTGAACGCTTTGTTGTGCCTCCACCATGTAGTTTCTCCGGTCCACATCCCTGTCCCCTCCGCTGCCGCCTCCACCCCTATCCCCTTCTGGAAGCCTGGATCTAGGCGCCTGGAGAGGCGGTGGCGCACGACCGGATCACAGGATACATGGAGGGGGAGGTCACTGCTGGCGAGGCGCCGACCGATGGGAATCATGGGGCGGAGTCATCACCGGGGTGCAGCGTCGTTGGATGAGGCCGCATTGGGGAAGAAGAGGCACTTGAGGCCACCGCCCAGCCGAGGTAGGAGGCGCCAGACGGGAAGGGGTGCGAGGCTAGGGATTGGGGAGGGGGTAGGTCAGCGTGCGGCGTCTCCCGTCATCGGCGGCGGCTCCTCAACAGGATCGGCGGCGTCTCCCGTCATCGGCGGCGGCTCCTCAATGGGATCGGCGGCGCCTCCCGTAGTAGCGCAGGGATCGATGGCGGCTTGATGTGCAAGGGCGACGGCGAAGGATGCGAGTGCGAGGGCGACGGCCAAGGGATCTCGTGCGAGTCATTCTCGAGGGCATGTGACGTCGCTCTCGTATGTGCGGGGTTTTTTTTCGCTGGTTAATTTTCGCAGGTTTTTTTATCGCTGGTTAATCGACGTAGATTTTTTCTTCGACGCTTGTCTCGGGCGCGATCGGCTGTTACGACCTGAAGAGCGCGGGGGCGGGTGAAGGACTCGGTACATGGTTTTTTCGGTTGGTGGCGGGTCAGCATGAGGTGGGAGGAGGTGGGAGGAGGTACCAAAATAGGTACCAAAAAAGACCAGGTGAGGTGGGACGTAAATAAAATCCGGAACACGATCTACCAACTGAGACATTAGGAGTTTATTAGATTCGGAAAAAAAAATCATGCAACCTTGCAATCACAAAATATAAAGTTTTCCGTTTGTACTATCAAATATAAAAAAGTTCTATGTTTATTGCAATCCTCAAGAGAAAAAGTTACTGCCCGAGTGCACTTCTCTATTGTAGATTTGAGTTTATTTTCTTAAAATTTTATTAGTGTAACTCTTGATTTTTTAACCTATTTTTGTCACTCACTTAGAATTTTAATTCATATTAAAGATATGCAATCTTTGTTCCCACATATCTCGGTAAAGATTAAATTCAGCTTGACTGTAAATGCATTTTGCAGATATAGTCGTCTTTCCGTTTTTACTAGTAAGAAAGACAAAAACTGCATCCGTTTGCATGGCGCGTCGCAGTTGCCCTTCTCCCATGTGCACGTACTGTGTTTGTTTCCCACCTCCAACGCCACGTGCTCAACATCCACGCTTCTCCCTCCACCTCCCCCCTCTCTCTCCCCCAAAGCGTTAGCGGCAACCTCCCTCTCCTCGCTCACGGATCATTCCACCGGCACATCCGTACCACACGCAGCCGTTCTGTTCGTCGGTTTGGCGGCGAGCGGCGGAAGCACGAGGTACCTACCTAGTATATACAGAAGCAATCTCTCCTTTCCTATCCTCCTCTGCATTGGTCTCCGGCCGTCCATGCGTTTTCGCTAGCTGCCTCCCCGACCCGACCGATCGAGCATCGCATCTCTGGAGTCCTTGCAATCAAGCTAGGACCGGGAGCAGGACGTCGGTCAGCAGGTAAGGCTTTAATTCGGAGATTCCAGTTCCGGCGCTGCGATCTCGTGGTGGACTGGACTGGACGATCCAATCTATAAGTTTGTTTCTTTTCTTCTTGAAAGTTTCCCATCAAGAAACGGCGGGGGCGCATGACGCTCTACAGTTTTCTCTTTCTTTCTTTTCTTCCAGTGTTGATGCCCCTCTGTATATCATCTGGATATGGCTCTGTTTAATTGCGTCTCAGTTCGTTGATTCTTTGGAGGAACAACCTGTTTAATCTTTCCTGTGCTACTAATGCTGTACTCTTTTGTGATGTCAAGTCAACTACGCTAGCAGATCCATCTCGCTGATACTACTAGATTAAATTAGTATTAGTAACAAGAATATGTACTTACTGTAAATTATTCATTAAAGAATCGGATTGGAACCATTCTACATGTCCCTGTAGTACTAATGCTGTATTAAACATTGGTTTAACACTTATGTCAACTAGGCTACGCCAGTAACTATCAATAGCTGGTAGATTGGGAATGGGTAATCATTGATTAGTTCTATGTCTCTAAAGAAACATGATTGCAGCAAATCCAAAAGACGGAATAATTCAAAGGGGAGTAAGTAGGGCTTTGCTTGATTGGCTAAACTTATACTAATTGGAAAGTTGCCTGGCAAAAGTACTAATTATAATGTAGGAAGGATTGATACAAATAGGTGTTATAACATGTTTGAGGAGCGAAAAGTGCAAGCAGCTCCCGAGCTCCATGACTCTTGGTATTTGAAATTTTTGAAAAACACACTTCTAGTGCTCAGAAAAATCTAAAAAAAATACATGAATACATACACATATTCCTAAGACCCGGTAAAAATCTGATAAAAAATACTTTGTATTTTGGGAAATACAAAAAAGAGAAATTTCTGACAGAAATGACACAATTGTTCTCTTATACACTGTCAGAATATTTTTTTTCTATAGCCCAAAACAAAACGATATTTCTACCGAAACTTGCCACGGGTATTCAGAATGTGTATGCGTATCCCCGAGAAAAACTTCACATTTTTCTGAAACTTCAAAAGCATGAATTTCAAAATATTTAAATATAGAGAGCACTGGTGCTCGGGAGCTGCAAATCTGCACTCGTTTGAGGAGTTATAATATGGAAATGCTTTTATGTTAAGACTTTAATAAGATAGATGAAGTGAGAATGGCGGATCCATCTATGCATATTCTTGGAATAAGTTCTTTACTAATAGGTGATGCAGATCTTGACCAAGTGGCAGAAACAAATAGGACAGAGATGGCTAAAAAATTGGTGTGGAATGTGGTCTTCACTTTTGACCTTGAGAAATATTGCACTGCTTAATTCACTGGATTCACCTTTTCTGTAATTTATTAACCACGCCGAGTGAATTTTTCATGTGCTCACACATGTGTCTGCAATTGCAGCATCCTTGCTTCTAAATGACCGAGGAGGTGATCAAACAGGCTATCACTTCAACAACTCCTGCATTAGCGGAGTCGAAGAAAGAAGATCTCCGGATAAATACCACTGAAATCATAGATGGCAACAGTGTGCCGCCCTACCTGAGGAGGAAAGAGAAGCCAGTTCCACATTACCAGAGAGCGTCCACTGGCTCTTGCCATGACAACTGCAAACTTGGTATTCATCATTCTTCCGAGTCTAAGAAATACTCGCCTGTTCGTGGCTGGCGTCAGGACCGTGCGAACGCCAGGAATGGAACACACGACCTGGCTCAGGCTGTAGTCATCCCACAAGGAGACAAAGCAAGAAACAAGAGTCAGATTCTGAATATTTCTCATGTAAAAGATGACGCTGGTCCTGGTAAGCCTGAATTTACCAAGCAAAAGCCATCACTGAAAGGAGTACCTGGTCGTCTTGAAAGCTCTCCATGTGTAGAGTTGTTATCAGATGAAGTATCTGGAACTGTTGTGGCTGGAAACCAGCCAGACTGTGCGAAGTGCCTCATCATCTCACTTGATGACTTGTCAAGCTGTGGAGATGGACAATTGTCAGAAGGAGCTGTAAGCATTGAGCTGGATATGCCGTTGGCCATCCAGGACAGGGATGAGTCTGACGATCATAGTACGGATCATTCTGCAAATGACTCTGTAAGTTCAGAGAACATGACTAAGCAGCCTGTGATGGCATCGGAGAAGCACAGACAAGATAAGGACCTGACTAAACCACAGAGTTTCTCCCAGGGGTCTGTGAAACAGAACAGGAAAGCAACACCAAGTATAACCAGAAGCAGTATGTCAAAGCAGAAAAGCGGAATAACATCACATGAGAAGGTTGCAGGTACATCAGCTGGAAGCGCCGATGGACCAAGGACAATGGCAAAAAAGGCAGATCCTAGTGCTACTAACAAGTTCAGCCCGGAGAGGAAACTCAACTTGATTGTCACATCAACTCTTCCAAGGGTGAAGAAAATCAAAGCACCATCACCAGCTAGCATGATGGAATCGTGTGCCAAACCTGCTACAAATAAGCATGCTCCATCTCCATCACCTCCTTCAGGGAAGCAAACTGAAAGAAAGATTACACTGAATAATGTTGCCAAGAATGCTCAAATTTGGCAAAACAAGGGAGAAGAAAAGGTTACATTGAGTCCACTGACGCTGTCTCGTCCTACAGTGAGAGCAGTCAGGAAAGAAACTTCTGCTTCCCCAGTGAAGAGTAAGAAGGTTTATGGGATAGAAAGTTTTTCTGGGTGCAAGGATAAAATATCGAAGACAGCTTCGCAAAAAATACGAAAACCAGACGTTAACAACAAAGAGAGACAATCTCGCAAAGGTACATCTTATCTTTACCTTCTGAAACATAAACATATAATTGCACCTTAGGTCACAAATTTCCTAATTCTTCTATACAATATTATGAATTCCATTGGCAATTAATAATGCCAATATGCAACTTGTATGGCATGATTGATTATAGCGCTGCCTTAAATTGATCAGGCCATCCTAGTTTAGCCTACAAAAACGTCTTGTATTTTGGCACGGAGGTTGTAACATCTAACATGGCAATGTATGGACAAGTTTCTATGAAATATTTCTTTTCAAATAAACATATGCTTGGAGTTCATCGCAAGACAATGACAAGACATCATTCCCATTTTACAGAAAATGGGGCTATTGCAAGAACTGAAATTGCAGGAAGGCCAAAGATAACATCCACGCCCTCAGGCGTCATCATGAAGTCGCCTCGCATGCTGAGGTTTCGCTGTGGCAAGGTGCTGAACCTTGGCAGCAACTCTGACAACAGCACTCCCAGACGAGTACAGTTCAGGCCCGCAGATGCTACAGATGACGTCAACAGAAGCAAGTATCCTGCAAGACGCAGAATCACCAAGAACAATGAAGCTAAAGCTTCTGCTGCATCAAAAGATTCAGGTGCTTCAAGAGCTGAAATTGTTGTCCTGAGGCATCAGGGTGCCAATGACAAAAAGAAGAGCGAGCCGCGATTATTCAACAATGTGATCAAGGAGACCGCGAGCAGGCTCGTTGAGGCGAGGAGGAGCAAAGTGAAGGCCCTCGTTGGCGCATTCGAGACAGTGATCTCGCTTCAAGGTATAAAGCAAGGCAGACCCAGCATTTCCTGACCTGAAGTTTGCCACGTGAAATTCAAGTAAATGTGGGGGTCTCTGGAGTTTCCATGTTAGAGGTTTCCTATTGGAGTTCTTGTGCACATTCCTTTGCTTTGGGTTCACAGGCCTACAGATAAGAAAAATCACCGAATAGGAATAATTTACTGTGCTGGTATACTAAACTAAACTTTGTTTCAGTTTACCTAATTCCAAGAGAGATTTGCCAAAATTGTCTTTTACATTTGAGCTGCTGCCTGTTCCGTTCCTGAATGCCATTGAGCAAAATCGTCCTGGGGGTTAAAATCTGCATTTGTTTTCTCAAGATTAAACTTGTGGTGGTGAAAATGATGCCATAACAACATACAAACTATCTAAAAAAACAGAAAACGTCAGCGTCTCACTCCTAGGGACGCCCATATGCTCCTGCATTCATCAGTGGCATGCCGCGAGCAAAGCTCGATGTCTCCTCTTGATCTCCGAAACACCCTCATAGCCAAGGTGACATTGTTGATGCAGCAATCGAGAAGTCACCTAACGGAGGCAGAAGAAGCGGCGACAATGAACTGAGGATCAGATCGCCATCCCGGAGAAGAAAGCAACAAGGAGGGCAGAAATCCAGACAGACAAAATCAGGCAAGCCTAACCTCGCTAGATTCCCAACGAAGTTGAACCTGGCTCCGCTTCGCCGAACGGAGAAGAAGCCGAAAGACAAAAACATGAACCGCCGTCGTCCACTCTGCCGAAGGACGCCGTCGAAGACCACCTAGATGAAACATACACAAAAACAGGGCCCCTAATATAGCCTTGAATGAAGTTCCACACGCCCTTTGCCGATGCCAATTAGTATCGCCGGAATGAGGACATGATGTTAGAGTCCCTATGTATATTTCACTCACAAGTACCAGGATTACAGATATAATGCCACAACTACACTTGTTCTTTTTTCAACAAAGAGAATATATTAATATTGCGAAGATACCAATAATACCCGATCTTTGTACTAACAAGATGTCCAAAAGCATCAACAATACACATAGCCAAAAAATAAAATAAAAAGAACAAAAGGAAAAAGATCATGCCACGATGATCAATCACGCATCAATAACACTCTAACCATCACCGAAGACAACAATCGGATTACATAGAGGTTCTTCAAAAGCAAATGCCTCCAAGAAAGAAACAATGCACAAGTGTTGTCGTTGCCCGATCGAAGATCTCGGGGTTTCACCATGGAGAAAGTCTGGGTTCACCCAAAAACAATGCCTTCAACAAAGACCATTGCCAGATACAAGCAATAAAGGCCAGATCTTGAGTTTTCACCCTGGGAATCGAGACTCGGTACTCAATGAGCACCACCAAAAGTGCAGTCCTTCAGTGCTACCGCCCCCGCTTGCCGAGGCCGCTGTTGCAAGGCACCAAACACTTGGCACATGGTCTTCATCGCATCCAATACACCTTTCCACCAAAGCTTCAAGATCTCCAATCAGCCGTCATGCTTTCTCCACCTCTATCAATACCTTGGGAATCTTGACTTAGACATGTCCCATGACACCAATAAGACACCGAAGCTTCGTGACGCGCCCTCTTGAGGTCGTGTTGGCTAATAATATGAGCACACACGACCGGAGCCTTGACGATCTTGATATCCAGGGGTAACATACGCCAATCCGTATAGATCTCTGACGGGGGAGACCGGAACTCGTCAGCGGCCAGATCCAAGAGCTCGACATCCGGCAGAAAGACGACTTGGCGGAAGAATAGCGCTAGAGCCAAACC
Source organism: Triticum monococcum (assembly GCA_034509565.1). Classification (NCBI taxonomy): domain Eukaryota; kingdom Viridiplantae; phylum Streptophyta; class Magnoliopsida; order Poales; family Poaceae; genus Triticum; species Triticum monococcum. The sequence goes on along the minus strand of CM067845.1, from coordinate 93,748,690 downwards.
ACCACTATGAGGCTGAAGCCAGCAGCCATGTCGCCCTCCTCTCGATTCAGACCTGCAGAGAAAAGTCAGTGATGCCGCTGCTGAATAAATAGACATTTTTTCACTAATTCAATCCATAAATAGATGACTAGCATGGCATTGACAGAATTAGCAACATACTAATACCGATCTAAACGAGCACGTACTACACAAACAGTAGACAGGTCTACACATAATGCTAATACGGAAATAATTAGGAGAGGGATATACACGTTATACCCTCCAGTAGGCCATGCAGAAGCCGCCGTGGCGGTGGCGGTAGCAGCGGTGTCCTCGGCGGCCTTCTTGTCGGCCTCGAGCTTCTCGGCGGCGGCACGTTCGGCGTCGATGGACATGGTGATGATGAGGGCGACGCGGACGTAGAGGAAGTAGACGAACAATGAGCAGTAGCATAGTCACTTCCCGAAAACCTATTCGCCCCTCTCCCGTAGAGGAACCGGAGGGATAGGGTTTGGGAGACCAGCTCTCCCATCGACCATGTACGCGGCGGAAGGGATGGAGTCACCGGCAGCAGCAACAGCAAAGGAACGACGGTGGGCGGTGCGCGTGAGCAGATGTGATATGTTTGTGGCGGCTAGGGTTGGGAGACACTGCACACTTATATAGGCGCAACCGCGTGGAGAGACGTGGGCTCGACCCACGTCCGAGTCCGTGATAGCCCACGATCCGACGTCTCAGATCGTGGCCCAGCTGTCAGAAACTCTCCATTAGTGACTGGCAAAAATAAGCGCGTAGGTGTGAGCTAGGCTCGGCTCAATCCCGCAACCCGCGGCGCGGCATGACGAGGCATGGCGGGCGGCGAAGGAGGAGCACGCGAGGGCCTCTTCTATTCTCAAGCTCCAATAGCATGTGGAAGACAATCCCTTATAAAAAGGTCCAACTCCTTCTCCACTAGCGGGACTAAACTTCCCACTACACCTAGTCCAATAAACCCACATGGGCCTTAGAGATTTTCCAGAAATTGCTATATGGGCCTAAAGCCCATCCCAAATTTCAGCAATCCCCCACCAGATCTCGAGGCCCCATTGTGTCCTCTATTCCAATTGTTGTTTCAATATACCAGTGTTTCAGTGAAGACCTGTTAAGGTTGAGCTTCACCTAGAGCAAGTAGCTACACTCCTTCACAACCGAATAATGGACTATGCCTTGAATTGTCAGTTTGGTGTAAAGAAGCTTCACCACATGTCTTACTAGTACTGGGCTGCCGAAGGCTGACCCCTCGGGTGGAGCATATAAGTCACACTCCTGGCCTATTCATGAGCTTACTAGAGATCACCCCAATCTCATGGACTGTGACTAGCAGTCGGGCTCACATAGGTGTGTTCCTCCAAAGATCGCTATGTAGGATAGCATCTTGCTTACATAAGCTTTGGAACACATTAAGACAATAGTCATCCTACCGTACAGTACTGAGAGTACTGCATCTCCAACAGAGTGGGTTAGTATAGTTACTCACCTCAGTTCACCACTGACTTGTTTTCCCAGGTCCTACTTCACGGGATCTCCGATCACATAGGTTGGGTTACCACCATGGGCAACTCATGTGGGTCTTGAAGGAAATATGCCCTAGAGGCAATAATAAAGTTATTATTTATTTCCTTATATCATGATAAATGTTTATTATTCATGCTAGAATTGTATTAACCGGAAACATAATACATGTGTGAATACATAGACAAACAGAGTGTCACTAGTATGCCTCAACTTGACTAGCTCGTTAATCAAAGATGGTTATGTTTCCTAACCATGGACAAAGAGTTGTTATTTGATTAACGGGATCACATCATTAGATGAATGATCTGATTGACATGACCCATTCCATTAGCTTAGCACCCGATCGTTTAGTATGTTGCTATTGCTTTCTTCATGACTTATACATGTTCCTATGACTATGAGATTATGCAACTCCCGTTTGCCGGAGGAACACTTTGTGTGCTACCAAACGTCACAACGTAACTGGGTGATTATAAAGGAGCTCTACAGGTGTCTCCAAAGGTACATGTTGGGTTGGCGTATTTCGAGATTAGGATTTGTCACTCCGATTGTCGGAGAGGTATCTCTGGTCCCTCTCGGTAATGCACACCACTTAAGCCTTGCAAGCATTGCAACTAATGAGTTAGTTACGGGATGATGTATCACAGAACGAGTAAAGAGACTTGTCGGTAACGAGATTGAACTAGGTATTGGATACCGACGATCGAATCTCGGGCAAGTAACATACCGATGACAAAGGGAACAGCGTATGTTGTTATGCGGTCTGACCGATAAAGATCTTCGTAGAATATGTAGGAGCCAATATGGGCATCCAGGTCCCGCTATTGGTTATTGACCAGAGACGTGTCTCGGTCATGTCTACATTGTTCTCGAACCATAGGGTCCGCACGCTTAAGGTTTCGATGACAGTTATATTATGAGTTTATGAGTTTTGATGTACCGAAGGAGTTCGGAGTCCCGGATGAGATCGGGGACATGACGAGGAGTCTCGAAATGGTCGAGACGTAAAGATCGATATATTGGACGACTATATTCGGACATCGGAAAGGTTCCGAGTGGTTCGGGTATTTTTCGGAGTATCGGGTAGTTACGGGAGAAGTAATGGGCCTTGATGGGCTTTAGTGGGAAGAGGAAAAGGGCTGCTGCGCCCCCTTCCCCTCTAGTCCGAATTGGACTAGGGAAAAGGGGGCCGGCCACCTTTCCTACTCCTCCACTTCCTTCTCCCTTCCTCCCCTCTTGGTGGACTCCTACTAGGACTTGGAGTCCTAGTAGGACTCCACACCTGGCGCGCCTCTCCTATGGCCGGCCTCCTCCCCCTTGCTCCTTTATATACGGGGGCAGGGGGGCACCTCTAGACACACAAGTTGATCCTTGAGATCGTTCCTTAGCCGTGTGCGGTGCCCCCTGTCACCATATTCCACCTCGATCATATCGTTGTAGTGCTTAGGCGAAGCCCTGCGTCGGTAGTACATCAAGATCGTCACCATGTCGTCGTGCTGACGGAACTCCTCCCCGAAGCTTTGCTGGATCGGAGCCCGGGGATCATCATCGAGCTGTACGTGTGCTAAGAACTCGAAGGTGCCGGAGTAACGGTGCTTGGATTGGTCGGATCGGGAAGAAGACGTACGACTACTTCCTCTATGTTGTGTCAACGCTTCCGTTGCGATCTACAAGGGTACGTAGATCAGACTCTCCCCCTCGTTGCTATGCATCACCATGATCTTGCGTGTGCGTAGGAAATTTTTTGAAATTACTACGTTCCCCAACAGTGGCATCCGAGCCTAGGTTTTATGGTTTGATGTTATATGCACGAGTAGAACACAAGTGAGTTGTGGGCGATATAAGTCATACTGCCTACCAGCATGTCATACTTTGATTCGGCGGTATTGTTGGATGAAGCGGTCCGGACCGACATTACGCGTACGCTTATGCGAGACCGGTTTCCCCGACGTGCTTTGCACATAGGTGACTTGCGGGTGACTGTTTCTCCAACTTTAGTTGAACCGAGTGTGGCTACGCCCGGTCCTTGTGAAGGTTAAAACGGAGTCAAATTGACAAACTATCGTTGTGGTTTTTGATGCGTAGGTAAGAACGGTTCTTGCTCAGCCTGTAGCAGCCACGTAAAACTTGCAACAACAAAGTAGAGGACGTCTAACTTGTTTTTGCAGGGCATGTTGTGATGTGATATGGTCAAGACGTGATGAGATATAAGTTATTGTATGAGATGATCATGTTTTGTTGAAGTTATCGGCAACTGGCAAAAGCCTTATGGTTGTCTCTTTATTGCATAAGATGCAAGCGCCAAATAATTGCTTTACTTTATCGCTATGCGATAGCAATAGTTGCAAGAGCAATTGTTGGCGAGACGACCACGTGACGACACATTGATATAGATCAAGATGATGGAGATCATGGTGTCATGCCGGTGACGATGGTGATCATGACGGTGCTTCGTAGATGGAGATCACAGGCACAAGATGATGATGGCCATATCATATCACTTATATTGATTGCATGTGATGTTTATCTTTTATGCATCTTATCTTGCTTTGATTGACGGTAGCATTATAAGATGATATCTCACTAATTATCAAGAAGTGTTCACCCTGAGTATGCACCGTTGCGAAAGTTCTTCGTGCTGAGACACCACGTGATGATCGGGTGTGATAGGCTCTACGTTCAAATACAACGGGTGCAAAACAGTTGCACACGCGGAATACTCAGGTTATACTTGACGAGCCAAGCATATACAGATATGGCCTCGGAACACGGAGACCAAAAGGTCGAGCGTGAATCATATAGTAGACATGATCAACATAGTGATGTTCACCATTGAAACTACTCCATCTCACGTGATGATCGGACATGGTTTAGTTGATTTGGATCACGTGATCACTTAGAGGATTAGAGGGATGTCTATCAAAGTGGGAGTTCTTTAAGTAATTTGATTAATTGAACTTAAATTTATCATGAACTTAGTCCTGGTAGTATTTTGCAAATTATGTTGTAGATCAATAGCTCGCGTTGTTGCTTCCCTGTGTTTTTTTTGATATGTTCCTATAGAAAATTGTGTTGAAAGATATTAGTAGCAATGATGCGGATTGGATCCGTGGTCTGAGGTTTATCCTCATTGCTGCACAGAAGAATTATGTCCTTGATGCACCGCTAGGTGACAGACCTATTGCAGGAGCAAATGCAGACGTTATGAACGTTTGGCTAGCTCAATATGATGACTACTTGATAGTTTAGTGCACCATGCTTAATGGCTTAGAATCGGGACTTCAAAGACGTTTTGAACGTCATGGACCATATGAGATGTTCCAGGAGTTGAAGATAATATTTCAAGCAAATACCCGAGCTGAGAGATATGAAGTCTCCAACAAGTTCTATAGCTAAAAGATGGAGGAGAATCGCTCAACTAGTGAGCATGTGCTCAGATTGTCTGGGTACTACAATCGCTTGAATCAAGTGGGAGTTAATCTTCCAGATAAGATAGTGATTGACAGAATTCTCTAGTCACCATCATCAAGTTAGTAGAACTTCGTGATGAACTATAATATGCAAGGGATAACGGAAACAAACCCCAAGCTCTTCGTGATGCTGAAATCAACGAAGGTAGAAATCAAGAAAAACATCAAGTGTTGATGGTTGACAAGACCACTAGTTTCAAGAAAAAGGCAAAGGGAAGAAGGGGAACTTCAAGAAGAACAGCAAGCAAGTTGCTGCTCAAGTGAAGAAGCCCAAGTCTGGACCTAAGCCTGAGACTGAGTGCTTCTACTGCAAAGGGACTGGTCACTGGAAGCGGAACTACCCCAAGTGATTGGCGGATAAGAAGGATGGCAAAGTGAACATAAGTATATTTGATATACATGTTATTGATGTGTACTTTACTAGTGTTTATAGCAAACCCTCAGTATTTGATACTAATTCAGTTGCTAAGATTAGTAACTCGAAACGGGAGTTGCAGAATAAACAGAGACTAGTTAAGGGTGAAGTGACGATGTGTGTTGGAAGTGGTTCCAAGATTGATATGATCATCATCGCACACTCCCTATAATTTTGGGATTAGTGTTGAACCTAAATAAGTGTTATTTGGTGTTTGCGTTGAGCATGAATATGATTTGATCATGTTTATTGTAATACGGTTATTCATTTAAGTAAGAGAATAGATTGTTGTTCTGTTTACATGAATAAAACCTTATATGGTTACACACCCAATGAAAATAGTTCGTTGGATCTCGATCGTAGTGATACACATAATCATAATATTGAAACCAATAGATGCAAAGTTAATAATGATAGTGCAACTTATTTATAGCATTGCCGTTTAGGTCATATTGGTGTAAAGCGCATGAAGAAACTCCATGCTGATGGGCTTTTGGAATCACTTGATTATGAATCAGTTGATGCTTGCGAACCATGCCTCATGGGCAAGATGACTAAGACTCTGTTCTTCGGAACAATGGAGCGAGCAACAGATTTGTTGGAAATCATACATATTGATGTATGTGGTCCGATGAATATTGAGGCTCGCGACAGGTATCATTATTTTCTGATCTTCACAGATGATTTGAGCAGATATTAGTATATCTACTTGATGAAACATAAGTCTGAAACATTTGAAAAGTTCAAAGAATTTCAGAGTGAAGTGAAAAATCATCGTAATAAGAAAATAAAGTTTCTATGATCTGATCGTAGAGAAGAGTATTTGAGTTACGAGTTTGGCCTTCAGTTAAAAACAATGTGAAATAGTTTCACTACTCACGCCACAAGGAACACCATAGTGTAATGGTGTGTCCGAACGTCATAACCGTACTTTATTAGATATAGTGCGATCTATGATGTCTCTTACCGATCTACCACTATCGTTTTGGGGCTATGCATTAGAGACAGTTGCATTCACGTTAAATAGGGCACCATCTAAATCCGTTGAGATGACACCGTATGAACTATGGTTTGGCAAGAAACCTAAGCTATCGTTTCTTAAAGTTTGGAGTTGCGATGCTTATGTGAAAAAGTTTCATCTCAATAAGCTCGAACTCAAAAATCAGAGAAATATGTCTTCATAGGATACCCAAAGGAGACAGTTGGGTACACCTTCTATCACAGATCCAAAGGCAAGACATTCGTTGCTGAGAATGGATACTTTCTAGAGAAGGAGTTTCTCTCGAAAGAAGTGAGTGGGAGGAAAGTAGAAAACTTGATAAGGTAATTGTACCTTCTCCCTTATTGGAAAGTAGTTCATCACAAAAATCTGTTCTTGTGACTACTACACCAATTAGTGAGGAAGCTAATGATGATGATCATGTAACTTCAGATCAAGTTACTACCGAATCTCGTAGGTAAACCAGAGTGAGATCCGCACCAGCGTGGTACGGCAATCCTGTTCTGGAAGTCATGTTACTAGATCATGACGAACTTGCGAACTATGAGGAAGCAATGATGAGCCCAGATTCCGCGAAATGGTTTGAGGCCATGAAATCTGAGATATGATCCATGTATGAGAACAAAGTTTGGACTTTGGTTGGCTTGCCCGATGATCGGCAAGCAATTGAGAATAAATGGATCTTCAAGAGGAAGACGAACGCTGATAGTAGTGTTACTATCTACAAAGCTAGAATTGTCGCAAAAGGTTTTCGACAAATTCAAGGTGTTGACTACGATGAGAGTTTCTCACTCGTATCTATGCTTGAGTTTGTCCGAATCATGTTAGTAATTGCCGCATTTTATGAAATCTGGCAAATGGATAAACAAAACTGCATTCCTTAATGGATTTATTAAAGAAGAGTTGTATATGATACAACCAGAAGGTTTTGTCAATCCGAAAGGTGCTAACAAAATGTGCAAGCTCCAGCGATCCATCTGTGGACTGGTGCAAGCATCTCGGAATTGGAATATACGCTTTGATGAGCTGATCAAAGCATATAGTTTTATACAAACTTGCGGTGAAGCCTGTATTTACAAGAAAGTGAGTGGGAGCACTACAGCATTTCTGATAAGTATATGTGTATGACACATTGTTGATCGGAAATAATGTAGAATTATTCTGCAAAGCATAAAGGAGTGTTTGAAAGGATTTTTCAAAGAAAGACCTCGGTGAAGCTGCTTACATATTGAGTATCAAGATCTATAGAGATAGATCAAGACGCTTGATAAGTTTTTTCAATGAGTACATACCTTGACAAGATTTTGAAGTAGTTCAAAATAGAACAGTCAAAGAAAAAGTTTCTTGCCTATGTTACAAGGTGTGAAGTTGAGTAAGACTCAAAGCCCGACCATGGCAGAAGATAGAAAGAGAATGAAAGTCATTCCCTATGCCTCAGTCATAGGTTCTATAAAGTATGCCATGCTGTGTACCAGATCTATTGTATACCCTACACTAAGTTTGGCAAGGGAGTACAATAGTGATCTAGGAGTAGATCACTGGACAGCGGTCAAAATTATCCTTAGTGGAATAAGGATATGTTTCTCGATTACGGAGGTGACAAAAGGTTCGTCGTAAAGGGTTACGTCGATGCAAGTTTTGACACTGATCCAGATGATTCTAAGTCTCAATCTGGATACATATTGAAAGTGGGAGCAATTAGCTAGAGTAGCTCCGTGTAGAGCATTGTTGACATAGAAATTTGCAAAATACATGTGGATCTGAATGTGGCAGACCCGTTGACTAAGATTCTCTCAAAAGCAAAACATGATCACACCTTAGTACTCTTTGGGTGTTAATCACATAGCGATGTGAACTAGCTTACTGAATCTAGTAAACCCTTTGGGTGTTGGTCACATGGCGATGTGAACTATGGGTGTTAATCACATGATGATGTGAACTATCGATGTTAATCACATGGTGATGTGATCTAGATTATTGACTCTAGTGCAAGTGGGAGACTGAAGGAAATATGCCCTAGAGGCAATAATAAAGTTATTATTTATTTCCTTATATCATGATAAATGTTTATTATTCATGCTAGAATTGTATTAACCAGAAACATAATACATGTGTGAATATATAAACAAACAGAGTATCACTAGTATGCCTCTACTTGACTAGCTCGTTAATCAAAGATGGTTATGTTTCCTAACCATGGACAAAGAGTTGTTATTTGATTAACGGGATCACATCATTAGATGAATGATCTGATTGACATGACCCATTCCATTAGCTTAGCACCCGATCGTTTAGTATGTTGCTATTGCTTTCTTCATGACTTATACATGTTCCTATGACTATGAGATTATGCAACTCCCGTTTGCCGGAGGAACACTTTGTGTGCTACCAAACGTCACAACGTAACTGGGTGATTATAAAGGAGCTCTACAGGTGTCTCCAAAGGTACATGTTGGGTTGGCGTATTTCGAGATTAGGATTTGTCACTCCGATTGTCGGAGAGGTATCTCTGGGCCCTCTCGGTAATGCACATCACTTAAGCCTTGCAAGCATTGCAACTAATGAGTTAGTTGCGGGATGATGTATTACAGAACGAGTAAAGAGACTTGCCGGTAACGAGATTGAACTAGGTATTGGATACCGACGATCGAATCTCGGGCAAGTAACATACCGATGACAAAGGGAACATCGTATGTTGTTATGCGGTCTAACCGATAAAGATCTTCGTAGAATATGTAGGAGCCAATATGGGCATCCAGGTCCCGCTATTGGTTATTGACCAGAGACGTGTCTCAGTCATGTCTACATTGTTCTCGAACCGTAGGGTCCGCACGCTTAAGGTTTCGATGACAGTTATATTATGAGTTTATGAGTTTTGATGTACCGAAGGAGTTCGGAGTCCCGGATGAGATCGGGGACATGACGAGGAGTCTCGAAATGGTCGAGACGTAAAGATCGATATATTGGACGACTATATTCGGACATCGGAAAGGTTCCGAGTGGTTCGGGTATTTTTTGGAGTACCGGGTAGTTACGGGAGAAGTAATGGGCCTTGATGGGCTTTAGTGGGAAGAGGAAAAGGGCTGCTGCGCCCCCCCTCCCCTCTAGTCCGAATTGGACTAGGGAAAAGGGGGCCGGCCACCTTTCCTACTCCTCCACTTCCTTCTCCCTTCCTCCCCTCTTGGTGGACTCCTACTAGGACTTGGAGTCCTAGTAGGACTCCACACCTGGCGCGCCTCTCCTATGGCCGGCCTCCTCCCCCTTGCTCCTTTATATACGGGGGCAGGGGGGCACCTCTAGACACACAAGTTGATCCTTGAGATCGTTCCTTAGCCGTGTGCGGTGCCCCCTGCCACCATATTCCACCTCGATCATATCGTTGTAGTGCTTAGGCGAAGCCCTGCGTCGGTAGTACATCAAGATCATCACCACGCCGTCGTACTGACGGAACTCCTCCCCGAAGCTTTGCTGAATCGGAGCCCGGGGATCGTCATCGAGCTGTACGTGTGCTAAGAACTCGGAGGTGCCGGAGTAACGGTGCTTGGATCGGTCGGATCGGGAAGAAGACGTACGACTACTTCCTCTACGTTGTGTCAACGCTTCTGTTGCGATCTACAAGGGTACGTAGATCAGACTCTCCCCCTCGTTGCTATGCATCACCATGATCTTGCGTGTGCGTACGATTTTTTTTGAAATTACTACGTTCCCCAACAGGTCTCATACCCATCTCCCTCGATGCATTATCTATCACAACATGTGATAGCCCTTTCGTAAAGGGATCTTCCAGATTCTTAGCCGTATGGACATAGTCCAACGCTATCACTCCGGAGTTTCTTAATTTTCTGACAGCTTTTAATCTCTTATGTGTTTGTTGGAATTCATGTTGTCCTTTGAACTCTTCACCTTGGTGATGACAGTCTGACTGTCACAGTTCATAAGGATAGCCGGAACTGGTTTATCAACCAATGGCAAGTACATCAAAAGATCTCGAAGCCATCCTGCTTCAACACCAGATGTGTCTAATGTTGTTAATTCTGCTTCCATTGTCGATCTTGTTAAGATCATTTGCTTGCAAGACTTCCAGGAAATAGCGCCACCTCCAAGAGTAAACATATACCCAGTTGTGACCTTCATCTCATCAGCATCAGAGATCCAATTCGCATCACTATACCCTTCAAGTATCGACGGGTCTCCGGTATAGTGAAGTCCATAGTTTATAGTACCTTTCAGATAGCGCATAACTCTTTCAACAGCATACCAATGTACATCACCCGGTTTGGAAACAAACCGGCTTAGTTTGCTCACATCAAACGCGATGTCAGGCCTCGTTGCGCTCACTAGGTACCTCAGTGAACCAATGATTTGAGAGTATCTCAATTGACCTTTAGCTGTGCCTTTTGACATTTGAATCAACATGCTAGGATCATATGGTGTTTGAGATGGTGTACATTCCAAATATCCAAAACGACTCAACACCTTCTCAACATAGTGGGATTGCAGAAGTGTGATCCTACCCTCATTATCTCTCAGTAGCTTGATGTTCAAGATAACATCAGCCACACCAAGGTCTTTCATCTCAAAGTTCTGAGATAGAAGCGATTTGACCTCCTCAATGAATTTGAGGTTTGTTCCGAATATCATTATGTCATCAACATACAAGCACGGTAAAACTCCTTCGCCCCCACCATGGCGATAGTATACACATTTGTCAGCCTCATTAACAACGAAACCAACAGATGTCATAGTTGTATTGAACTTATCATGCCATTTCTTAGGTGCTTGCTTCAGGCCATATAAAGATATCAGCAACCTACACACCTTTTTTTCCTAACCATCTATCACAAAGCCATCTGGTTGTTACATGTAGATTTCCTTGTTTAGCTCTCCATTCAGAAAAGCCGTCTTAACATCCATCTCATGGACGAGAAGACCATGCGAGGTTGCCAACGAGAGTAATACTCGAATGGTGGTCAGTCTAGCCATAGGTGAATAAGTATCGAAGAAATCTTCCTCTTCTTTCTGGTCATAGCCCTTGGCCACAAGCCTAGCCTTGTACTTTTCAATCGTACCATCGGGCCTAAGCTTCTTTTTGAACACCCACTTACATCCCAGTGGTTTGCAACCATAGGGACGATCAGTGATCTCCCTTGTCCCGTTAGCCATGATGGAATCCATCTCGCTACAGACCACATCCTTCCAGTAGTCAGCTTCTGGAGAAGCATACGCTTCTGAAATAGAAGTGGGAGTATCTTCCATGAGGTACATGAAGAAATCATCACCAAAGGTCTTTGCAGTCCTTTGTCTCTTGCCCCTAGCAAGGGTTTCCTCGTCATCCTCCTCAGGGTTTTCATCATGTGTTCACTCATAATATTCCATAGGAATGGCAGCCTCATGAATCTCATCAGATTCCTATCTAGAAGTGCTTTGCATATCTCTCATAGGAAAAATATCCTCGAAGAATGTAGCATCCTTAGGCTCCATAATTGTACCAACTTTCTGGTCAGGTACCTCAGATTTCACTACTAGAAATCTATAACCAACGCTATTCTTAGCGTATCCCAAATTAACACAGTCCACAGTCTTTGGTCCAAGCTTGCGCTTTTTGGGGATCGGCACATTGACTTTCTCCAAACAGCCTGAAAGGATCGATATGGTTGACTAGAGGGGGGGGGGGTGAATAGGCAACTAACATTTTTTAGCTTGTCTTTACCAAATTAAACTTTGCATCAAAATAGCTTGTCTAGATGTGCAACTAGGTGAGCAACCTATATGATGCAACAACAACAAGCATACAAGCAAGCAAGGGAAGTAACACTAATAAGCTTGCACAAGTAAAGGTATGAGATAACCAAGAGTGGAGCCGATGAAGACGTGGATGTGTTACCGAAGTTCCTTCCTTTTGAGGGGAAGTACGTCTCCATTTGAGCGGTTTGGAGGCACAATGCTCCCCAAGAAGCCACTAGGGCCACCGTATTCTCCTCACGCCCTCACACAATGCGAGATGCCATGATTCCACTATTGGTGGCCTTGGAGGCGGCGATCGGACCTTTACAAACAAGGTTGGGGCAATCTCCACTACTTAATCGGAGGCTCCCAACAACACCACGAAGCTTCACCACAATGGACTATGGCTCCGTGGTGACCTCAACCGTCTAGGGTGCTCAAACACCCAAGAGTAACAAGATCCGCTAGGGATTAGTGGGGGAATCAAATTTCTCTTGGTGGAAGTGTAGATCGGGGCCTTCTCAACCAAACCCGAGCAAATCAACAAGTTTGATTGGCTAGGGAGAGAGATCGGGCGAAAATGAAGCTTGGAGCATTAATGGAGCTTTTGGGGGAAGAGGTAAGTTAACGAAGAAGAAGAGGACCCCCTTTTATAGAAGGGGATCCCATCCAACCGTTACCCCCAAAACAGCCCCGCAGAGGGCGGTACTACCACAGGGGGCAGCGGTACTACCACAGGGGGCAGCGGTACTACCGCTGGACCCACTGGTACTACCGCTCCGCCATGCGGTACTATAGTGCGGTACAGGAGCCGAGCCCAGTGCGGTACTGCCACGGCGGTAGGGCGGTACTACCGCTCTCTAGCGGTACTACCGATTCTACTACCGCTGCAAGTACCTCACAACCCGACACGAGAGGCGACCCCCTCGAGTCGACGCGGTAGGGGCCCGGTACTGCAGCGGTACTGCGGCTGAGACCCACAAGCGGTACTATCGCTGGGTACCGTGGTACTAACGCTTGGACCCAAAACAACACACTGGAAGGGGAAAGAGCACTCCATTGAAGCGGAACGGCTTAGAGGCTGAGGAAAGGAAGTGTACGTGTTGATTCCACCCAAGCCTTACCAAAGCGGACCCCCTCTTGATAGTACGGTGACTCCTACGAAACTAGTCCACCAAACAAGAAACGAAAGAGCTACACCGTCTTGAATAACACTCCGAGGGGAAAGAAATTGTCTCGTGCCAAAGGATGAATCTCTGAAATGCTCAAAGCACACGATTAGTCCGCAAACATGTTGTCATCAATCACCAAAACTACATCGAGAGAGATATGCCTTAACAATCTCCCCCTTTTTGGTGGATTGATGACAACCAGGGATTTGCACAGGGATAAGACATGAAAGTAAAGATACTTAGAACTACAAAATATAGACGGGCTCCCCCTGAATGTGTGCACCTAGTTAGTAGTGCCTTTGGAATGCAAGACACACACATTAGGATCAACACTCCCCCTATATTTTATAGTCCAACAATCTAAGCAAAGGATACATGAGAGCAGGGTATAGAACAGGAAAAACATGCAACTCGTAAGATACCAAAGTACTAGATAGACATAGATTATGATAATATAAAGATAAGGTAGCATATGTCTCACACCATATGTCTCGAACTTAGGTCTCACTGGCACAAAACCAAACAAAGCAAATGGCGAGAAAACACAACGACACCACAAACCACACCACAAAGACACACTCGCAAACACAGCAACAACACAAATCCCTAAACTCTCTCCCCCTTTGGCATCGAGACACCAAAAGGGCAAAGAGCGTTGCTACAGCTCCATGTGATAGCAAACTGAGAAGCTCTCTCATCACATCCTGGCAGGGTCATCCGCACTGCCATCCTTAGTCGGAAACTGCTCGGTGTTTGAATCGGTCCACGGACAGTGCTGCTGAATCCACTCCTCCTCCTCAGTGATCTGGCCCTCAGAACCGCTGGCAACAGCCGCACCCAACTGATGCATGAGCTCCTTGTGACTCCCCCTGGCCTGCTTCTCAGCCACATGAGTCATGTACTGACCATGAGACTCTATGCAGAAAAGCTTCTTCATCTTGCGCTTGAGCTTCTTTTCCCAAGAGGGCTCTGCTCTAGAGGGCTCATAGTCCTCATCGTTATCATCGGCCGCAGCCCCGCCCTCGGCCTCCATGTCAGCAGCAGTAGATGGACCCCCGGATTTAGGCACTGGGGTGCCCCAATTGTCCTTCTTCCTCGGACGCTTGATCTCATGAGAAACCAATTCTCCAGTTTCCAGCATAACCTTGGGATAGACACGTGCCCAGGCCTTCTCAATGAGCCGCATGATGAACGGACCATAGATCGGGCACTTGCGCTCAGAAATGGTAGAAAGAAGTTCAGACCACATAACATGAGAAATGTCCAGGGACTCGCCAGTGTTTGCTTCCTTCTCATGCTGGCAGAAGAGAAGCATGTCCACGAGATAGGAGTGGATCATATCCAGATTCCCTATGCGAGGGAAGAGAGTCTCTCGGAAGACACAATGAAGGATGTCCATAAAGGTAGACAACTCATAGGTTTCCTTCTTAGTCACAAGGTGAACCTTCACAGTACAGTAGGGCCAGAGGGCTTGCTTGTGAGTGGAGGTAGCATTGCGGTGAGGGCGGAAGCCGACTGGAGTCTCAAGCCCATGATCTTCCACCCCAAGCAACTCCATGAAGGCCTGCCACTTGACAAAAAGCAACTTGCCATTTGTCATGCAAGTCAGAGTCCTGTCTGCATCAGTTCCAAGATGGACAGTAGCAAAGAATTGAGCCACCAAATCTGCATCAAAATCCTTGTTGAACTTCATGATTTTGAGAATGTTCAGCTGAGAACACATCTGAAGGGCTTCGCCAAAGTACTCAGGGTCCTTCTCCATAGCATCCGTGTCGATGGAGCGAACATCAACAAAGAGATTCTTCTTAGCCTTGATCACATCAAAGTAGATGGCAAACTGAAAGCGGTTCCAAAACGGGCAGTTGACCAAAGTGGGGTCTTGGTCTTCCTCATAGGGGTTACGGCGACGCCTTGCCCAGAATTCCTTGGCAGACATCTCAGTCACAGTCTTCCCCTTTGGCTTGCTGGCAGATTTCTTCGAGAGCTTTGGAGCACTTGAGGAAGCACCCGCTGGCGGCGGTGGAGCACTTGAGGAACCACCTGCCGACTCAGATGTGCGGTACCGCTTTGATGTTGCACGACCGGGGTTGACACGGCGGACCTGCTGCTCAGGATGATCATCACCTGAAACCAAACACACGAGCAGAAGAAACAACACGAGAGAAAGAGCATAAGCCACCAAACAAAGCAACATGGATCAAAATGTGGCAGGAAATGATGGAACTGGGCATCCAGAGGTAGTACCGCGACCCAATCGAGGCAGTACCGCTTGCGTGGTAGTACCGCTCAAGGAGGGTGGTAGTACCGCTCAAGACGGGGAACGGCGGTTCCCTACTGCCATGGACAGATCCGACACTACTGGAGATGCCAAATTCAAAAATAATCCTACCAAACTTCAATCCAAAGGGCCTAGAAGCCATCTCCATCCTACTCAAGCCTCGACTTAGCCAAAAGACGAGTAAAATGATGCCTATTGCCCCTATAAAAACTAGATGCAAGATCTAGGCAAAGAGAGAACGGGATCGGGGGCAATACTGGCATCCATGGCTAGAGGACGTGATGGGGATCGACTCCACCAGAGGAAATGGAGAGGGACGGCACGAAAACGGCGGCCGGCTGAGGCCCTCCTGCGGCGAAGCATCGCTGGAGCGACAAAGAAGACGAGCGAGTGGGGTCGAATGGGTATGGGGGAGAAAACAACTCCCCCTGCCCCGACATAACCCCCACTGCCCGCCCTGTAGCAGTAGTACCGCAGTGGTGGGCGGTAGTACCGTGCACGCCGCGGTAGTACCGTTCTGCCGCAAAAAGGACTGGCCAAAAGGCTTAGCTCAAGAGAAAGAAACCGATACTAAAGCGAGAAGAAACACACACCCAAAACCAACAGAAAGAACGAAAAACACACACCTCTCCAAGAGAGGGCAGTGGCCGAGGCCACCTATGTTTGAGTTTAGAGGTATGGCGCCGTGAAGATTTTAACCTTGGGCCCATGCCCGACTCATCTTTGAAGCACAAGCACCATAAAAATGGCTAATGTGAAAGAGTTTGATTAGTTTATGCATTATGGGGGGAGGGAAAGTTCATTGAGAGAACAACACCCCCCTATGTCCATGCCTACACCTAAACTAGACAACAAGTTGAGTGTGGTGGGGTGTGCACGGGTTCAAGTCACATTGCTCGAATCAATGATATTTAGCTCATGCCTTAACTCGCGAAATCTTGCTTCATCCAAAGGCTTCGTGAAAATATCTGCAAGGTTGTCATGAGTGTTGACATAGTTGAGCTCGATCTCCCCTCGCCTAATATGATCCCGGATGAAGTGATACCAGATCTCAATATGCTCCGTATTGAAGTGTTGCATCGGGTTGAGAGAAATCTTGATTACAATTTCATTGTCACACCAAAGAGGCACTTTGTCACAAGAGACACCGTAATCCTTTAAAGTTTGCCTCATCCATAAAAGTTGCGCACAACAACTACCAGCAGCCACATACTCCGTTTCCGTGGACGAGAGAGACACGCAACTTTGCTTCTTGGAAGACCAACTCACCAAGGAGCAACCAAGAAATTGGCACCCTCCAGAAGTGGACTTCCTATCCACTTTGTCTCCCGCCCAATCCGAGTCCGAATAACCTACAAGCTTGAAGTTTGCTCCTCTTGGGTACCATAAGCCAAAGTTTGGGGTATGAGCCAAATATCAAAAGATTCGCTTGACCGCCACAAAGTGACTTTCCTTAGGTGCGTCTTGAAACCGTGCAAAAATACCCACACTCAACATGATATCCGGTCTAGATGCACAAAGGTAAAGCAAGGAGCCAATCATGGAGCGATATACCTTTTGGTCCACCACTTTACCATTGGGATCAATGTCAAGTTGGCGCTTGGTGGGCATGGGAGTGGAATCCGGCTTGACATCACTTAGCTTGAATCTCTTGAGCATGTCTTGAGTGTATTTGGCTTGGTTGATGAAGGTTCCTTCTCTCGTTTGCTTCACTTCAAACCCAAGAAAGAACTTCAACTCTCCCATGGAAGACATCTCGAACTTTGAGGTCATGAGAGCGGCAAATTCCTCATTGAAAGCTTTGTTAGGGGAACCAAAGATAATATCATCAGCATATAATTGGCACACAAACAACTCCCCTTTGACCTTCTTAGTAAAAAGAGTGGGGTCGATTAGCCAGACTTCAAAACCACGGTCTTGTAACAACTTGATAAGGTGGTCATACCACGCACGTGGGGCTTGTTTAAGGCCATAGAGTGTCTTATCGAGTTGATACACATGATCAGGAAAGTAGGGATTCTTGAACCCGGGGGGGGGGGTGCTTGACATATACCAATTCATTAATAGGACCGTTAAGAAAAGCACTCTCCACATACATTTGTTGTAACTTAAAGTTATGATGAGAAGCATCTGCAATCAACATGCGAATGGATTCAAGACGAGCAACGGGAGCAAAGGTTTCACCGTAGTCGATACCCTCGACTTGGGAGTAGCCTTGTGCTACCAAACGAGCCTTGTTGCGAATGATAATCCCATGAGCATCTTGCTTGTTCTTGAATATCCACTTGGTTCCAATGACATTGTGGTTCCCCGTTGGCCTTGGCACCAATATCCACAGTTTGTTGTGCTCAAAGTTGTTGAGTTCTTCATGCATGGCATTGAGCCAATCCGGATCTTCGAGCGCCTCATAGACCTTTTGGGGTTCAACACACGAGACAAACGCGTGATGTTCACAATAGTTTGCTAATTTTCTACGAGTGCTTACCCCCTTTCTTAAGCTTCCAAACACATTAGTCATGAGATGATCCTTGGTGGAGAGCTTGGAAGCAATCTTGGCGGCACGCCGCTCCAATTCCTCCTCGGGTGTGAGACGAGGAGTGGTCACTTGATCATGTTGAGTGCCGTCTTGAGCTTGTTCTTGATCTCGAGGAAGCTCTTGATCTTGAACTTGCTCGGAGGAGTGAACTTGACCTTGGGCATCACTTGATATTACAACACCATCTTGAGATTGACCTTGCCCTTGGTCTTGTTCTTGAGGTTGAGGGCCTTCACTTTGTTCTTCGGAAGCATGTGGGTCTTGGGTTGGTGAAGGTTCCACTAGAGTGGAACATTGTCCTTCTCCTTCGGCCACAAGGGGTTCCTCAATGGGTAGGATATGACCAATACCCATTCTTCTTATGGCTTGGGGAGGAATTTCATCATCTACATCACAAGTACCACTTTGCTCCACTTGGGAGCCGTTATTCTCATCAAACTCCACGTTACACGTTTCCTCAATAAGTCCCATGGACTTATTGAGAACACGGTAAGCATGAGAGTTTGTAGCATAGCCAACAAATATGCCCTCATAAGCTCTAGCCTCAAATTTAGACAAATGGACACCTTTCTTGAGAATGAAACACTTACACCCGAACACCCGGAAGTACTTGAGGTTGGGCTTGTTACCGGTGAGTATCTCATATGGAGTCTTGTTCAAGCCTTTGCGGAGGTAGAGCTGATTAGATGCATGACACGCGGTGTTGATGGCTTCGGCCCAAAAGTTGTAGGGAGACTTGAACTCTACCATCATGGTCCTTGCCGCATCCATCAACGTCCGGTTCTTCCTCTCTGCTACACCATTTTGTTGAGGGGTATAAGGTGCGGAATATTGATGCTTGATTCCCTCATCACTCAAAAACTCATCCAAGGTGTAGTTCTTGAACTCGGAGCCGTTGTCACTTCTTATAGTCAAGATCTTTGCATTGTGTTGTCGTTGAGCTTCATTTGCAAAGTCGATGACGGTTTGTTGGGTCTCGCTCTTCCTCTTGAAGAAATATACCCAAGTGTATCTTGAATAGTCATCCAAAATCACCAAGCAATACTTTCTACCCCCAAGACTATCAAAGGATGGAGGCCCAAAGAGATCCAAATGAAGGAGCTCCAAAGGCCTCTTTGAGTAGATGATAGTCGTGGGAGGGTGAGCCTTCTCATGTAGCTTTCCTTTGATGCAAGCACTGCAAGCATGATCTTTAGAAAAACTAACATTTGTTAGTCCACAGACATGGTCCCCCTTGAGAAGACTTTGCAAAGATCTCATATTGACGTGGGCTAGACAGCGATGCCAAAGCCATCCCACGTCAACTTTAGCCATTAGGCATGTCGCGGTCTTAGTGGGTCGCTCCGAAAAGTTAATCACATAGAGACCGTTCTCGACATGCCCAACAAAGGCTACTTTAAGAGTCTTGCTCCACAAGAGGGCCACGGTGTCAATATCAAAGAAAGTGGCAAAGCCCATGGGTGCTAGTTGACAAACGGAAAGTAAATTGTATGCAAGTGACTCACAAGCATGACCTTCTCGATCGTAAGATCATGAGAAATGACAACTTTGCCGAGTCCCAATACCTTAGAGGATGAGGCGTCACCCCACTCGACGTTGGTGGGCATGGATGGAATCTTTTGCACGTCCACCACCAAGTCCTTGCTTCCGGTCATATGATTAGTAGCTCCACTATCGAGCAACCATGATCCCCCACCGGAAGCAAACACCTACAAGAGATCAATGCTTGGTTTTAGGTACCCATTTTGTAATGGGCCCTTTGATGTTAGTAACAAGGGTCTTAGGAACCCAAATAGACCATTCAATGTGCTCATAAGGAGAACCAACAAATTTGGCATAAACATGCCCATCACTAGCACGACACAACACATAAGAAGGATTAAAGTCGCTGACTTTGTTGGGAAGGGAAGCGTTGCCCTTATTGACATCACTACCCCTCATGGTGTTCTTCTTCTTCTTCTTCTCCTTAGTAGCACCCTCTCCCTCCTTCACAAAGGTTTGCTTGAGAGGACGAGGTCGTTTGGCCTTGTCATTCTTCTTCTTGTTCTTGGACTTGGGCACGTACCCAATCCCTTCCTTGGCCACAACTCCCTTTTGGTTGATCAAAAGGTCGTTGAGGTTCTTCTCGCCTTGTATGCAAGACACAAAACCTTTCTCAAGTTGCACCTTTAACTTAGTGTTCTCCTCAACAAGATGCACATGCTCACAACATGGGTTAGTAGCATTTGCATTATCAATTAACATCATACGAGGAAAAGTGGCTTTCTCTTTGGTTAGATTTACTTCATGAGACTCTTTGAGGCTAGCATGAGCACCCTTCAAGACCTTGTGAGCCTTGTCAAGTAGATCAAACTCATCTTTGAGTCTAGCAAGATCAACCCCAAGCTTGGCCTTCTCGGAGTTTAGCACACGAGAAACAACGAGAGCATGATCAAGATCTTTCTTTAACTTCGCGTGATCAACGTTGTGTGACTCCTCAAGACCCAGATGAAGACCACGCTCTTCCTCAAGAGCATTGGAAAGATCCGAAATCTCATCAGCATAGTCACGACTATTCCCCTCCATCTTGGAGATAGTATCTTCGTGAGCCTCGATCATGTCATTGGCTTCACCAAGTTGTTCCAAAAGAGCAACGAAATGCTTCTTGGATTTACCCTTGAGTTTACCCATAAAGGACTCAAACTCATTTTCCTCCACATTAGATCCCTCATATTCATCAATGCAATCCGTCAAGGAAGGATTATTAATGATGATAGTTTTTATGTTGGGGGTTACCTTGTTGGTGGCTTTAGCCATGAGGCACTTGGCGGTGATGTTCTCATTGGGTGAGTCGAAGAGAGACACCCGTGGAGTTTTTGCAATGGCAACGGAGGCCATGGCAACCGACTCACCATCTTCTTCATCATCATCATCATCCCCATGATACTCTTCTTGAACCACCAATGCCTTGTGAGGGGTCTTCTTGGTGAAGTTTCTCTTGTTTGGGAAAGAATTGGCTTTGTCCTTTCGGATGAGCTTGCCACCATTGTCTTCCCTCTTCTCATACGGGCACTCCGCAACAAAATGGCTCACATTGCCACAATTATAGCAAGTCCTCACATGTTGCTTGCTCTTCGTGCCACTTGAGTTGTTCTTGTTGAAGTTTGGCCTTGTGTTTTTCTTGCTCCAAAATTGCCTTGAAGCAAGTGCCATGTGTTCATGATAGGCATACTTTGTATCTTTGGGATTGCTTTCCTCTTCTTCCTCTTCTTCTTCTTCTTCTTCAACACAAACCTTGGCCTTCAATGCAAGGTTGCGCTTCTTTGCCCTTTGAGAGCAAAGCACTGCATTATCGGCGGTCTTGTCCAAGATGTTCATAGCCACAAACTCATCCAACACTTCACTTGAGGACAAAGTGTGGAAGTTCGGCCTTTGACGAATGACGGAGGACATGGCCTTATGGTACGGCATCATTGCCTTGAGGACTTTGTGCTTGATCCAATTGTCATCCGTGTCCTTGCTCCCATGATCTCGAAGTGAGACCACGAGTTTAGTTAATCTCCGATAAAGCTCACGAGGTTCTTCATCTTCTTTCATTGCAAACTCATCGGCTTCATCTTGCACTACTTCATAGTTGTAGCGTTGAATGCTTGCGCTTCCCCAATAGAGAGAGACAACACAAATCCATGCATCTTTGGCTAAGGCGAAGGGCCGAAGATGAGGTAGATCTTCGGGTGGAATTGCATCTTGGATGATGAAGAGAGCATTCTCATTGAATTGATTATCCGCAGCTTATCGAGGGGTGAAGTTGCTTGGGTCATGCGGATAGAAACCTTCTTCAATGATTCTCCAAAGATTAGTATTCACATGATTTAAATGGCGCTTAAAGCGATAAACGCAAGAATCAAAGTCCTCATTTTTCACAATCTTAGGAGGAGGACCGGCATGATTCAAATGAGTGGAAGGAATCGGTCCACCATAAACAAGTGGTGGTTCCACATGGGCAAAGATGCCGGTGCCATTTTTACCACTAGAAGAAGGAGCCTTTTCACTACTAGCTTCCCCCTTGTCGGAGTTAGCATCCGTCACCTTGTCAGTGGGATCACCCACTTTCAATGGTGCGGTGGATAGTTTAAGCCATTCAATGAATTTAGTAAACATGCTTTCAACCTCGGTTGTCATGGAGGTTTTCAATGTCTCAAAGGCTACATTGAATTCCTCACGAGAGACTGAGGTTCCCCCATCGCCCGTAGATGAGATCAGATTCAAACCGGAGTGCTCCTCCACACCGTCTACGGTGTCAACCATACTCTTCGGCTGGCAAAGTTCTTAGTAAAGAGACGAGGCTCTGATACCAATTGAAAGGATCGATATGGTTGACTAGAAGGAGGGGGTGAATAGGCAACTAACATTTTTTAGCTTTTCTTTACCAAATTAAACGTTGCATCAAAGTAGGTTGTCTAGATATGCAACTAGGTGAGAAACCTATATGATGCAACAACAACAAGCATACAAGCAAGCAAGGGAAGTAATACTAATAAGCTTGCACAAGTAAAGGTACGAGATAACCAAGAGTGGAGCCGGTGAAGACGAGGATGTGTTACCGAAGTTCCTTCCTTTTGAGGGGAAGTACGTCTCCGTTGGAGCGGTGTGGAGACACAATGCTCCCCAAGAAGCCACTAGGGCCACCGTATTCTTCTCACACCCTCACACAATGCGAGATGCTGTGATTCCACTATTGGTGCCCTTGGAGGCGGCGATCGGACCTTTACAAACAAGGTTGGGGCAATCCCCACTACTTAATCGGAGGCTCCCAACAACACCACGAAGCTTCACCACAATGGACTATGGCTCCATGGTGACCTCAACCGTCTAGGGTGCTCAAACACCCGAGAGTAATAAGATCCGCTAGGGATTAGTGGGGGAATCAAATTTCTCTTGGTGGAAGTGTAGGTCGGGGCCTTATCAACCAATCCCGAGCAAATCAACAAGTTTGATTGGCTAGGGAGAGAGATCGGGCGAAAATGGAGCTTGGAGCATTAATGGAGCTTTTGGGGGAAGAGGTAAGTCAACGAAGAAGAAGAGGACCCCCTTTTATAGAAGGGGATCCCATCCAACCATTACCCCCAAAACAGCCCCGCAGATGGCGGTACTACCGCAGGGGGCAGCGGTACTACCGCTGGACCCACTGGTACTACTGCTCCGCCATGCGGTACTACCGTGCGGTACAGGAGCCGAGCCCAGTGCGGTACTGCCACGGCGGTAGGGCGGTACTACCGCTCTCGAGCGGTACTACCGATTCTACTACCGCTGCAAGTACCTCACAACCCGACACGAGAGGCGACCCCCTCGAGTCGACGCGGTAGGGGCCCGGTACCGCAGCGGTCTACGGCTGAGACCCACAAGCGGTACTATCGATGGGTACCGCGGTACTACCGCTTGGACCCAAAACAACACACTGGAAGGGGAAAGAGCACTCCATTGAAGCGAAACGGCTTAGAGGCTGAGGAAAGGAAGTGTACGTGTTGATTCCACCCAAGCCTTACCAAAGCGGACCCCCTCTTGATACTACGGTGACTCCTACGAAACTAGTCCACCAAACAAGAAACGAAAGAGCTACACCGTCTTGAATAACACTCCGAGGGGAAAGAAATCATCTCGTGCCAAAGGATGAATATCTGAAATGCTCAAAGCACATGATTAGTCCGCAAACATGTTGTCATCAATCACCAAAACTACATCGAGAGAGATATGCCTTAACACAGCCCCAAGTACGCAAGTACGAGAGTGTTGTTCTTCTCTTCGCCCATTTCTCATAGGGAGTGATCTCATTATCCTTTGTCTAAACTTTATTCAGGACATGACATGCAGTCAATATAGCCTCCCCCCACCATGCCTTGGATAAACCCGATGTATCTAACATGGCATTAACCAAATCAGTCAGAGTACGGTTTTTCCGCTCAGCAACCCCGTTTGACTGGGGTGAATAGGGAGGCATCCTCTCATGAATAATGCCGTGTTCCGCACAAAAGGATTAAACGTCAGTGTATTGTTAACTAAGGTAGAATCCCTTCTATGTCAGGAGAATTGGTTCGGACGTGTTGGTAGCAACCTATTTCATACGAAAACTGTCAGTTCTCAGAAGGTCTTCTTCAATCTTACTCAAAAGGTCCAGATGTCGAACTGCCGACCTCAGAGCACGTGGGTGGACAACGTTTCATTAGGCTAGTAAGTTGTTTTATGATAAATACAAGTTCATGTTCTTGAAGGAAATATGCCCTAGAGGCAATAATAAAGTTATTATTTATTTCCTTATATCATGATAAATGTTTATTATTCATGCTAGAATTGTATTAACCGGAAACATAATACATGTGTGAATACATAGACAAACAGAGTGTCACTAGTATGCCTCTACTTGACTAGCTCGTTGATCGAAGATGGTTATGTTTCCTAACCATAGACATGAGTTGTCATTTGATTAACGGGATCACATCATTAGGAGAATGATGTGATTGACTTGACCCATTCCGTTAGCTTAGCACTTGATCGTTTAGTTTGTTGCTATTGCTTTCTTCATGACTTATACATGTTCCTATGACTATGAGATTATGCAACTCCCGTTTACCGGAGGAACACTTTGTGTGCCACCAAACGTCACAACATAACTGGGTGATTATAAAGGTGCTCTACAGGTGTCTCCGAAGGTACTTGTTGGGTTGGCGTATTTCGAGATTAGGATTTGTCACTCCGATTGTCGGAGAGGTATCTCTGGGCCCTCTCGGTAATGCACATCACTTAAGCCTTGCAAGCATTGCAACTAATGAGTTAGTTGCAGGATGATGTATTATGGAATGAGTAAAGAGACTTGCCGGTAACGAGATTGAACTAGGTATTGAGATACCGACGATCGAATCTCGGGCAAGTAACATACCGATGACAAAGGGAACAATGTATGTTGTTATGCGGTCTGACCGATAAAGATCTTCGTAGAATATGTGGGAGCCAATATGAGCATCCAGGTTCCGCTATTGGTTATTGACCGGAGACGTGTCTCGGTCATGTCTACATAGTTCTCGAACCCGTAGGGTCCGCACGCTTAACGTTTCGATGACAGTTATATTATGAGTTTATATGTTTTGATGTACCGAAGGTTTTTCAGAGTCCCGGATGTGATCACGGACATAACGAGGAGTCTCGAAATGGTCGAGACATGAAGATTGATATATTGGAAGCCTGTGTTTGGATATCAGAAGTGTTTCGGGTGAAATCGGGATTTTACCAGAGTACCGGGAGGTTACTGGAACCCCCCGGGAGCATAATGGGCCATAGTGGGCCTTGTGGAGAAGAGGAGAGGCGGCCAGGGCAGGGCTGCGTGCCCCTCCCCCCTAGTCCGAATAGGACAAGGAGAGGGGGGTGGCGCCCCCCTTTCCTTCTTCTCTCGCTCCTCTTTCCCCCTCCACTCCTAGTCCAACAAGGAAAAGGGAGGGAGTCCTACTCCCGATAGGAGTAGGACTCCTCCTGGTGCGCCCCCTCTAGGCCGACCACACCTTCCCCCTTGATCCTTTATATACAGGGGCAAGGGGGCACCCTAGAGACACAACAATTGATCGTTTGATCTTTTAGCCATGTGCAGTGCCCCCTTCCACCATAGTCCACCTCGATAATACTATAGCGGTGCTTAGGCGAAGCCCTGTGTCGGTAGAACATCATCATCGTCACCATGCCGTCGTGCTGACGAAACTCTCCCTCAACACTCGGCTGGATCGGAGTTCGAGGGACGTCATCGGGCTGAACGTGTGCTGAACTCGGAGGTGCCGTGCGTTCGGTACTTGATCGGTCGGATCATGAAGACGTACGACTACATTAACCGTGTTGTGCTAACGCTTCCGCTTTCGGTCTACGAGGGTACGTGGACAACACTCTCCCCTCTCGTTGCTATGCATCACCATGATCTTGCCGTAGGAATTTTTTTGAAATTACTACGTTCCCCAACAGTGGCATCCGAGCCAGGTTTTATGCGTAGATGTCATATGCACGAGTAGAACACAAGTGAGATGTGGGCGATATAAGTCATACTGCTTACCAGCATGTCATACTTTGGTTCGGCGGTATTGTTGGATGAAGTGGCCCAGACCGACATTACACGTACGCTTACGCAAGACTGGTTCTACCGACGTGCTTCGCACACAGGTGGCTGGCGGGTGTCAGTTTCTCCAACTTTAGTTGAACCGAGTGTGGCTACGCCCGGTCCTTGCAAAGGTTAAAACAGCACCTACTTGACAAACTATCGTTGTGGTTTTGATTCGTAGGTAAGAACGGTTCTTGCTAAGCCCGTAGCAGCCACGTAAAATTTGCAACAACAAAGTAGAGGACGTCTAACTTGTTTTTGCAGGGCATGTTGTGATGTGATATGGTCAAGACATGATGCTAAATTTTATTGTATGAGATGGTCATGTTTTGTAACCGAGTTATCGGCAACTGGCATGAGCCATATGGTTGTCGCTTTATTGTATGCAATGCAATCGCCCTGTAATGCTTTACTTTTTCACTAAGCGATAGCGATAGTCATAGAAGCATAAGATTGGCGAGACGACAATGATGCTACGATGGAGATCAAGGTGTCGCGCCGGTGATGATGGTGATCATGACGGTGCTTTGGAGATGGAGATCACAAGCACAAGATGATGATGGCCATATCATATCACTTATATTGATTGCATGTGATGTTTATCTTTTATGCATCTTATCTTGCTTTGATTGACAGTGGCATTATAAGATGATCCCTCACTAAATTATCAAAGTATAAGTGTTCTCCCTGAGTATGCACCGTTGCGGAAGTTCTTCGTGCTGAGACACCACGTGATGATCGGGTGTGATAGACTCTATGTTCAAATACAATGGGTGCAAAACAGTTGCACACGCGGAATACTTAGGTTAAACTTGACGAGCCTGGCATATAACAGATATGGCCTCGAAACACGGAGACCGAAAGGTCGAGCATGAATCATATAGTAGATATGTAAACATAGTGATGTTCACCATTGAAACTACTCCATCTCACGTGATGATCGGACATGGTTTAGTTGATATGGATCACGTGATCACTTAGAGGATTAGAGGGATGTCTATCTAAGTGGGAGTTCTTAAGTAATATGATTAATTGAATTTTAATTTATCATCAACTTAGTCCTAGTAGTATTAGCAAATCTATGTTGTAGATCAATAGCTCGCGTTTAGCTCCCCTGTTTTATTTTTGATATGTTCCTAGAGAAAACTAAGTTGAAAGATGTTAGTAGCAATGATGCGGATCGGATCCGTTGAAGGAAATATGCCCTAGAGGCAATAATAAAGTTATTATTTATTTCCTTATATCATGATAAATGTTTATTATTCATGCTAGAATTGTATTAATCGGAAACATAATACATGTGTGAATACATAGACCAACAGAGTGTCACTAGTATGCCTCTACTTGACTAGCTCATTAATCAAAGATGGTTATGTTTCCTAACCATGAACAAAGAGTTGTTATTTGATTAACGAGGTTACATCATTAGTAGAATGATCTGATTGACATGACCCATTCCATTAGCTTAGCATCCGATCGTTTAGTATGTTGCTATTGCTTTCTTCATGACTTATACATGTTCCTATAACTATGAGATTATGCAACTCCCGTTTACCGGAGGAACACTTTGGGTACTACCAAACGTCACAACGTAACTGGGTGATTATAAAGGAGTACTACAGGTGTCTCCAATGGTAGATGTTGGGTTGGCGTATTTCGAGATTAGGGTTTGTCACTCCGATTGTCGGAGAGGTATCTCTGGGCCCTCTCGGTAATGCACATCACATAAGCCTTGCAAGCACTGCAACTAATATGTTAGTTGTGAGATGATGTATTACGGAACGAGTAAAGAGACTTGCCAGTAGCGAGATTGAACTAGGTATTGGATACCGACGATCGAATCTCGGGCAAGTAACATACCGATGGCAAAGGGAACAACGTATGTTGTTATGCGGTCTGACCGATAAAGATCTTCGTAGAATATGTAGGAGCCAATATGGGCATCCAGGTCCCGCTATTGGTTATTGACCGGAGACGTGTCTCGGTCATGTCTACATTGTTCTCGAACCGTAGGGTCCGCACGCTTAACGTTACGATGACAGTTATTATGAGTTTATGCATTTTGATGTACCGAAGGTTGTTCGGAGTCCCGGATGAGATCACGGACATGACGAGGAGTCTCGAAATGGTCGAGACGTAAAGATTGATATATTGGAAGCCTATGTTTGGACATAGGAAGTGTTCCGGGTGAAATCGGGATTTTACCGGAATACCGGGAGGGTTACCGGAACCCCTCGGGAGACTAATGGGCCTATTGGGCCTTAGTGGAAAAAGAGAAAAGGGACAAGCCCATGGCTGGCCGGCGCCCCCCTTTCCCCAAGTCCTAGTAGGACTAGGATAGGGGGTCGGCCCCCCTTCTCTCTCTTTTCCCCCCGGGAGTCCTAATTGGATTAGGATTGGGGGGAGGAGTCCTACTCCCGGTGGGAGTAGGACTCCCCTGCGCCTCCTCTCCCTGGCCGGCCGGCTCCCCCTCCTCTAACCTTTATATACGGGGGCAGGGGGCACCCCAAGACACACAACTTGATCCTTGAGATCGTTCCTTAGCCGTGTGCGGTGCCCCCTGCCACCAAATTCCACCTCGATCGTACGGTTACAGTGCTTAGGCGAAGCCCTGCGTCGGTAGTACATCAAGATCGTCATCATGCCGTCGTGCTGACGGAACTCTTCCTCGACGCTTTGCTGGATCGGAGCCCGAGGAACGTCATCGAGCTGAACGTGTGCTAAGAACTCGGAGGTGCCGGAGTAACGGTGCTTGGATCGGTCGGATCGGGAAGAAGACGTACGACTACTTCCTCTACGTTGTGTGATCGCTTCCGCAGTCGGTCTGCGTTGGTACGTAGACAACACTCTCCCCTCTCGTTGCTGTGCATCACCATGATCTTGCGTGTGCGTAGGAAAATTTTCGAAATTGCTGCGTTCCCCAACAGTGGCATCCGAGCCTAGGTTTTATGGTTTGATGTTATATGCACGAGTATAACACAAGTGAGTTGTGGGCGATACAAGTCATACTGCCTACCAGCATGTCATACTTTGGTTCGGCGGTATTGTTGGGTGAGACGATCCGGACCAACCTTACGCGTACTCTTACGCGAGACCGGTTCCCTCGACGTGCTTTGCACACAGATGGCTTGCGGAAGACTGCCTCTCCAACTTTAGTTGAACCAAGTGTGACTACGCCCGGTCCTTGAGAAGGTTAAAACGGAGTCTATTTGACGAACTATCATTGTGGTTTTGATGCGTAGGTGAGATGAGTTCTTACTTAAGTCCGTAGCAGCCACGTAAAACTTGCAACAACAAAGTAGAGGACGTCTAACTTGTTTTTGCAGGGTATGTTGTGATGTGATATGGTCAAGGCATGATGCTGATTTTATTGTATGAGATGATCATGTTTTGTAACCGAGTTATCGGCAACTGGCAGGAGCCATATGGTTGTCGCTTTATTGTATGCAATGCAATCGCGATGTAATGCTTTACTTTATTACTAAACGGTAGTGATAGTCGTGGAAGCATAAGATTGGCGAGACGACAACGATGCTACGATGGAGATCAAGGTGTCGCGCCGGTGACGATGGTGATCATGACGGTGCTTCGGAGATGGAGATCACAAGCACAAGATGATGATGGCCATATCATATCACTTATATTGATTGCATGTGATGTTTATCCTTTTATGCATCTTATCTTGCTTTGATTGACGGTAGCATTATAAGATGATCTCTCACTAAATTATCAAGAAGTGTTCTCCCCGAGTATGCACCGTTGCCAAAGTTCGTCGTGCCCAGACACCACGTGATGATCGGGTGTGATAAGCTCTACGTCCAAATACAACGGGTGCAAAACAGTTGCACACGCAGAATACTCGGGTTATACTTGACGAGCCAAGCATATACAGATATGGCCTCGGAACACGGAGACCGAAAGGTCGAGCGTGAATCATATAGTAGATATGATCAACATAACGATGTTCACCATTGAAAACTACTCCATCTCACGTGATGATCGGTTATGGTTTAGTTGATTTGGATCACGTGATCACTTAGAGGATTAGAGGGATGTCTATCTAAGTGGGAGTTCCTAAGTAATTTGATTAACTGAACTTAAACTTATCATGAACTTAGTACCTGATAGTATCTTGCTTGTTTATGTTGATTGTAGATAGATGGCTCGTGCTATTGTTCCGTTGAATTTTAATGCGTTCCTTGAGAAAGCAAAGTTGAAAGATGATGGTAGCAATTACACGGACTGGGTCCGTAACCTGAGGATTATCCTCATTGCTGCACAGAAGAATTACGTCCTGGAAGCACCGCTGGGTGACAGGCCTGCTGCTGGAGCAACGCAAGATGTTATGAACGTCTGGCAGAGCAAAGCTGATGACTACTCAATAGTTCAGTGTGCCATGCTTTACGGCTTAGAATCGGGACTTCAACGACGTTTTGAACGTCATGGAGCATATGAGATGTTCCAGGAGTTGAAGTTAATATTTCAAGCAAATGCCCGAATTGAGAGATATGAAGTCTCCAATAAGTTCTATAGCTGTAAGATGGAGGAGAACAGTTCTGTCAGTGAGCATATACTCAAGATGTCTGGGTATAATAATCACTTGATTCAGATGGGAGTTAATCTTCCAGATGACTGCGTCATTGACAGAATTCTCCAATCACTGCCACCAAGCTACAAGAGCTTCGTGATGAACTATAATATGCAAGGGATGAACAAGACTATTCCCGAGCTCTTCGCAATGCTGAAAGCTGCGGAGGTAGAAATCAAGAAGGAGCATCAAGTGTTGATGGTTAGCAAAACCACTAGTTTCAAGAAAAAGGGCAAAGGGAAGAAGAAGGGAAACTTCAAGAAGAACAGCAAGCAAGTTGCTGTTCAGGAGAAGAAACCCAAGTCTGGACCTAAGCCTGAAACTGAGTGCTTCTACTGCAAGCAGACTGGTCACTGGAAGCGGAACTGCCCCAAGTATTTGGCGGATAAGAAGGATGGCAAAGTGAGCAAAGGTATATGTGATATACATGTTATTGATGTGTACCTTACTAGAGCTCGCAGTAGCACCTGGGTATTTGATACTGGTTCTGTTGCTAATATTTGCAACTCGAAACAGGGACTACAGAATAAGCGGACGCTAGCAAAGGACGAGGTGACGATGCGCGTGGGAAATGGTTCCAAAGTCGATGTGATCGCGGTCGGCACGCTACCTCTACATCTACCTTCGGGATTAATATTAGACCTAAATAATTGTTATTTGGTGCCAGCGTTGAGCATGAACATTATATCTGGATCTTGTTTAATGCGAGACGGTTATTCATTTAAATCAGAGAATAATGGTTGTTCTATTTATATGAATAATATCTTTTATGGTCATGCACCTTTGAAGAGTGGTCTATTCTTGTTGAATCTCGAAGATAGTGATACACATATTCATAATGTAGAAGCCAAAAGATGCAAAGTTAATAATGATAGTGCAACTTATTTGTGGCACTGCCGTTTAGGTCATATCGGTGTAAAGCGCATGAAGAAACTCCATACTGATGGGCTTTTGGAACCACTTGATTATGAATCACTTGGTACTTGCGAACCGTGCCTCATAGGCAAGATGACTTAAACACCGTTCTCCGGTACTATGGAGAGAGCAACAGATTTATTGGAAATCATACATACCGATGTATGTGGTCCGATGAATATTGAGGCTCGTGGCGGATATCGTTATTTTCTCACCTTCACAGATGATTTAAGCAGATATGGGTATATCTACTTAATGAAACATAAGTCTGAAACATTTGAAAAGTTCAAAGAATTTCAGAGTGAAGTTGAAAATCATCGTAACAAGAAAATAAAGTTTCTACGATCTGATCACGGAGGAGAATATTTGAGTTACGAGTTTGGTGTACATTTGAAAAATTGTGGAATAGTTTCGCAACTCACGCCACCCGGAACACCACAATGTAATGGTGTGTCCGAACGTCGTAATCATACTTTACTAGATATGGTGCGATCTACGATGTCTCTTACTGATTTACCGCTATCGTTTTGGGGATATGCTTTAGAGACGGCCGCATTCACGTTAAACAGGGCACCATCAAAATCCGTTGAGACGACACCTTATGAACTATGGTTTGGCAAGAAACCAAAGTTGTCGTTTCTTAAAGTTTGGGGCTGCGATGCTTATGTGAAAAAGCTTCAACCTGATAAGCTCGAACCCAAATCGGAGAAGTGTGTCTTCATAGGATATCCAAAGGAAACTATTGGATACACCTTCTATCACAGATCCGAAGGCAAGACTTTTGTTGCTAAGTTCGGAAACTTTCTAGAGAAGGAGTTTCTCTCGAAAGAAGTGAGTGGGAGGAAAGTAGAACTTGACGAGGTAACTATACCTGCTCCCTTATTGGAAAATAGTACATCACATAAAACTGTTTCTGCGACACCTATACCAATCAGTGAGGAAGCTAATGATGATGATCATGAAGCTTCAGAACAAGATACTACTGAACCACATAGATCAACCAGAGTGAGATCCGCACCAGAGTGGTACGGTAATCCAGTTCTGGAAGTCATGATGCTAGATCATGATGAACCTACGAACTATGAAGAAGCGATGGTGAGCCCAGATTCCGCAAAGTGGCTTGAGGCCATGAAATCTGAGATGGGATCCATGTATGAAAACAAAGTATGGACTTTGGTTGACTTGCCCGATGATTGGCAAGCAATTGAGAATAAATGGATCTTCAAGAAAAAGACTGACGCTGACGGTAATATTACTGTCTATAAAGCTCGACTTGTCGCGAAAGGTTTTCGGCAAGTTCAAGGAGTTGACTACGATGAGACCTTCTCACCCGTAGCGATGCTTAAGTCCGTCAGAATAATGTTAGCAATTGCCGCATTTTATGATTATGAAATATGGCAGATGGATGTCAAAACTGCATTCCTGAATGGATTTCTGGAAGAAGAGTTGTATATGATACAACCAGAAGGTTTTGTCGATCCAAAGGGAGCTAACAAAGTATGCAAACTCCAGCGATCCATTTATGGACTGGTGCAAGCATCTCGGAGTTGGAATAAACGCTTTGATAGTGTGATCAAAGCATTTGGCTTTATACAGACTTTTGGAGAAGCCTGTATTTACAAGAAAGTGAGTGGGAGCTCTGTAGCATTTCTAATATTATATGTGGATGACATATTGCTGATTGGAAATGATATAGAATTTCTGGATAGCATAAAGGGATACTTGAATAAAAGTTTTTCGATGAAAGACCTTGGGGAAGCTGCTTACATATTAGGCATAAAGATCTATAGAGATAGATCAAAACGCTTAATTGGACTTTCACAAAGCACATACCTTGACAAGATTTTGAAAAAGTTCAAAATGGATCAAGCAAAGAAAGGGTTCTTGCCTGTGTTACAAGGTATGAAGTTGAGTAAGACTCAATGCCCGACCAATGCAGAAGATAGAGAGAAAATGAAAGATGTTCCCTATGCTTCAGCCATAGGCTCTATCATGTATGCAATGCTGTGTACCAGACCTGATGTGTGCCTTGCTATAAGTTTAGCAGGGAGGTACCAAAGTAATCCAGGAATGGATCACTGGACAGCGGTCAAGAACATCCTAAAATACCTGAAAAGGACTAAGGATATGTTTCTCGTATATGGAGGTGACAAAGAGCTCACCGTAAGAGGTTACGTTGATGCAAGCTTTGACACTGATCCGGATGATTCTAAATCGCAAACCGGATACGTGTTTACTTTAAACGGTGGAGCTGTCAGTTGGTGCAGTTCTAAACAAAGCGTCGTAGCGGGATCTACATGTGAAGCGGAGTACATAGCTGCTTCGGAAGCAGCAAACGAAGGAGTCTGGATGAAGGAGTTCATATCCGATCTAGGTGTCATACCTAGTGCATCGGGTCCAATGAAAATCTTCTGTGACAATACTGGTGCAATTGCCTTGGCAAAGGAATCCAGATTTCACAAGAGGACCAAACACATCAAGAGACGCTTCAACTCCATCCGGGATTTAGTCCAGGTGGGAGACATAGAGATTTGCAAGATACATACGGATCTGAATGTTGCAGACCCGTTGACTAAGCCTCTTCCACGAGCAAAACATGATCAGCACCAAGGCTCCATGGGTGTTAGAATCATTACTGTGTAATCTAGATTATTGACTCTAGTGCAAGTGGGAGACTGAAGGAAATATGCCCTAGAGGCAATAATAAAGTTATTATTTATTTCCTTATATCATGATAAATGTTTATTATTCATGCTAGAATTGTATTAAACGGAAACATAATACATGTGTGAATACATAGACCAACAGAGTGTCACTAGTATGCCTCTACTTGACTAGCTCGTTAATCAAAGATGGTTATGTTTCCTAACCATGAACAAAGAGTTGTTATTTGATTAACGAGGTCACATCATTAGTAGAATGATCTGATTGACATGACCCATTCCATTAGCTTAGCATCCGATCGTTTAGTATGTTGCTATTGCTTTCTTCATGACTTATACATGTTCCTATAACTATGAGATTATGCAACTCCCGTTTACCGGAGGAACACTTTGGGTACTACCAAACGTCACAACGTAACTGGGTGATTATAAAGGAGTACTACAGGTGTCTCCAATGGTAGATGTTGGGTTGGCGTATTTCGAGATTAGGGTTTGTCACTCCGATTGTCGGAGAGGTATCTCTGGGCCCTCTCGGTAATGCACATCACATAAGCCTTGCAAGCACTGCAACTAATATGTTAGTTGTGAGATGATGTATTACGGAACGAGTAAAGAGACTTGCCAGTAGCGAGATTGAACTAGGTATTGGATACCGACGATCGAATCTCGGGCAAGTAACATACCGATGGCAAAGGGAACAACGTATGTTGTTATGCGGTCTGACCGATAAAGATCTTCGTAGAATATGTAGGAGCCAATATGGGCATCCAGGTCCCGCTATTGGTTATTGACCGGAGACGTGTCTCGGTCATGTCTACATTGTTCTCGAACCGTAGGGTCCGCACGCTTAACGTTACGATGACAGTTATTATGAGTTTATGCATTTTGATGTACCGAAGGTTGTTCGGAGTCCCGGATGAGATCACGGACATGACGAGGAGTCTCGAAATGGTCGAGACGTAAAGATTGATATATTGGAAGCCTATGTTTGGACATAGGAAGTGTTCCGGGTGAAATCGGGATTTTACCGGAATACCGGGAGGGTTACCGGAACCCCCCGGGAGACTAATGGGCCTATTGGGCCTTAGTGGAAAAAGAGAAAAGTGACAAGCCCATGGCTGGCCGGCGCCCCCCCTTTCCCCAAGTCCTAGTAGGACTAGGATAGGGGGCCGGCCCCCCTTCTCTCTCTTTTCCCCCCGGGAGTCCTAATTGGATTAGGATTGGGGGAGGAGTCCTACTCCCGGTGGGAGTAGGACTCCCCTGCGCCTCCTCTCCCTGGCCGGCCGGCTCCCCCTCCTCTAACCTTTATATACGGGGGCAGGGGGCACCCCAAGACACACAACTTGATCCTTGAGATCGTTCCTTAGCCGTGTGCGGTGCCCCCTGCCACCAAATTCCACCTCGATCGTACCGTTACAGTGCTTAGGCGAAGCCCTGCGTCGGTAGTACATCAAGATCGTCATCACGCGGTCGTGCTGACGGAACTCTTCCTCGACGCTTTGCTGGATCGGAGCCCGAGGAACGTCATCGAGCTGAACGTGTGCTAAGAACTCGGAGGTGCCGGAGTAACGGTGCTTGGATCGGTCGGATCGGGAAGAAGACGTACGACTACTTCCTCTACGTTGTGTGATCGCTTCCGCAGTCGGTCTGCGTTGGTATGTAGACAACACTCTCCCCTCTCGTTGCTGTGCATCACCATGATCTTGCGTGTGCGTAGGAAAATTTTCGAAATTACTGCGTTCCCCAACATCCGTGATCTGAGGTTTATCCTCATTGCTGCACAGAAGAATTATGTCCTTGATGCACCGCTAGGTGACAAACCTATTGCAGGAGCAGATGCAGATGTTATGAATGTTTGGCTAGCTCAATATGATGACTACTTGATAGTTTAGTGCACCATGCTTAAATGGCTTAGAATCGGGACTTCAAAGACGTTTTGAACGTCATGGACCATATGAGATGTTCCAGGAGTTGAAGTTAATATTTCAAGCAAATACCCGAGTTGAGAGATATGAAGTCTCCAACAAGTACTATAGCTAAAAGATGGAGGAGAATAGCTCAAGCAGTGAGCATGTGCTTAGATTGTTTGGGTACTACAATTGCTTGAATCAAGTGGGAGTAAATCTTCCAGATAAAATAGTGATTGACAGAATCCTCTAGTCACCATCACCAAGTTAGTAGAACTTCGTGATGAACTATAATATGCAAGGGATAACGGAAACGATTCCCAAGCTCTTCGTGATGCTGAAATCGATGAAGGTAGAAATCAAGAAAAGCATCAAGTGTTGATGGTAAACAAGACCACTAGTTTCAAGTAAAGGGACAAAGGGAAGAAAAGGGAACTTCAAGAAGAACGGCAAGCTAGTTGCTGCTTGAGTGAAAAAACCCAAGTCTGGACCTAAGCCTGAAACTGAGTGCTTCTACTGCAAAGGGACTGGTTACTGGAAGTGGAACTACCCCAAGTAATTGGCGGATAAGAAGGATGGCAAAGTGAACATAGGTATATTTGATATACATGTTATTGATGTGTACTTTACTAGTGTTTATAGCAACCCCTCAGTATTTGATACTAGTTCAGTTGCTAAGAATAGTAAACTCGAAACGGGAGTTGCAGAATGAACAGAGACTAGTTAAGGGTGAAGTGACGATGTGTATTGGAAATGGTTCCAAGATTGATATGATCATCATCGCACACTCCCTATACTTTCGGGATTAGTGTTAAACCTAAAATAAATGTTATTTAGTGTTTGCGTTGAGCATGAATATGATTGGATCATGTTTATTGCAATATGGTTATTCATGTAAGTTAGAGAATAATTGTTGTTCTGTTTACATGAATAAAACCTTCTATGGTCATACACCCAATGAAAATGGTTTGTTGGATCTCGACCGTGGTGATACACATTTTCATAATATTGAAGCCAAAAGATGCAAAGTTAATAATGATAGTGCAACTTATTTGTGGCACTGCCGTTTAGGTCATATTGGTGTAAAGCGCATGAAGAAAATCCATGCTGATGGGATTTTGGAATCACTTGATTATGAATCAGTTGATGCTTGCAAACCATGCCTCATGGGCAAGATGACTAAGACTCCGTTCTCCGGAACAATGGAGTGAGCAACAGATTTGTTGGAAATCATACATACTGATGTATGTGGTCCGATGAATATTGAGGCTCGCGGCAGGTATCATTATTTTCTAATCTTCACAGATGATTTGAACAGATATGAGTATATCTACTTGATGAAACACAAGTTTGAAACATTTGAAAAGTTCAAAGCATTTCAGAGTGAAGTGGAGAATCATCGTAACAAAATAAAAGTTTCTACGATATGATCGCAGAAGTAAAATATTTGAGTTACGAGTTTGGCCTTCAGTTAAAACAATGTGAAATAGTTTCACTACTCACGCCACCTGGAACACCACAGTGTAATGGTGTGTCCGAACGTTGTAACCGTATTTTATTAGATATGGTGCGATCTATGATGTCTCTTACCAATTTACCACTATCGTTTTGGGGTTATGCATTAGAGACAGCTACATTCACGTTAAATAGGGCACCATCTAAATCCGTTGAGACGACACCGTATGAACTATGGTTTGGCAAGAAACCTAAGATGTCGTTTTTTAAAGTTTGAGGTTGCAATGCTTATGTGAAAAAGTTTCAACCTGATAAGCTCAAACCCAAATCAGAGAAGTGCGTCTTCATAGGATACCCAAAAGAAAATGTTGGGTACACCTTCTATCACAGATCTGAAGGCAAGATATTCATTGCTGAGAATAGATCCTTTCTAGATAAGGAGTTTCTCTCGAAAGAAGTGAGTGGGAGGAAAGTAGAACTTGATGAGGTAACTGTACCTGCTCCCTTATTGGAAAGTAGTTCATCACAGAAATCTGTTCCTGTGACTACTACACCAATTAGTGAGGAAGCTAATGATGATGATCATGTAACTTCATATCAAGTTACTACCGAACCTCGTAGGTAAACCAGAGTGAGATCCGCACCAGAGTGGTACGGTAATCATGTTCTGGAGGTCATGTTACTTGACCATGATGAACCTACAAACTATGAGGAAGCGATGATGAGCCCAGATTTCGCCAAATGGCTTGAGGCCATGAAATCTGAGATGAGATCCATGTATAAGAACAAAGTATGGACTTTGATTGATTTGCCCACAGATCGGCGAGCCATTGAGATTAAATGGATCTTCAAGAGGAAGACGGACGTTGATAGTAGTATTACTATCTACAAAGCTAGAATTGTCGCAAAAAGGTTTTCGACAAGTTCAAGGTGTTGATTATGATGAGAGTTTCTCACTCGTATCTATGCTTAAGTCTGTCCGAATCATGTTAGCAATTGCTACATTTTATGAAATCCGGCAAATGGATAAACAAAACTACATTCCTTAATGGATTTATTAAAGAAGAGTTGTATATGATGCAACAAGAAAGTTTTGTCAATCCTAAAGGTGCTAACAAAATATGCAAGCTCCAGCGATCCATCTATGGACTGGTGCAAGCATCTCGGAGTTGGAATATACACTTTATCAAAGCATATAATTTTATACAGACTTGCGGTGAAGCCTGTATTTACAAGAAAGTGAGTGGGAGCACTACAACATTTCTGATAAGTATATGTGAATGATATATTGTTGATCAGAGATAATGTAGAATTATTCTGCAAAGCATAAAGGAGTGTTTGAAAGGAGTTTTTCAAAGAAAGACCTCGGTGAAGCTTCTTACATATTGAGCATCAAGATCTATAGATATAGATCAAGACGCTTGATAAGTTTTTCAATGAGTAGATACCTTGACAAGATTTTGAAGTAGTTCAAAATGGAACAGTCAAAGAAAGAGTTCTTGCATGTGTTATAAGGTGTGAAACCAAGTAAGACTCAAAGCCCGACCATGGCAGAAGATAAAAAGAGAATGAAAGTCATTCCCTATGCCTTGGCCATAGGTTCTATAAAATATGCCATGCTGTGTACCGGATCTATTGTATACCCCACACTGTTTTTGGCAAGGGGTACAATAGTGATCTAGGAGTAGATCACTGGACAGCGGTCAAAATTATCCTTAGTGGAATAAGGATATGTTTCTCGATTATGGAGGTGACAAAAAGGTTCATTGTAAAGGGTTACATCGATGCAAATTTTGACACTGATCCAGATGACTCTAAATCTCAATCTCGATACATATTGGAAGTGGGAGCAATTAGCTAGAGTAGCTTCGTGCAGAGCATTGTTGACATAGAAATTTGCAAAATACTTACGGATCTGAATGTGGCAGACCCGTTGACTAAACTTCTCTCACAAGCAAACCATGATCACACCTTAGTACTCTTGGGGTGTTAATCACATAGCGATGTGAACTAGATTATTGACTCTAGTAAACCCTTTGGGTGTTGGTCACATGTCGATGTGAACTATGGGTGTTAATCACATGGCGATGTGGCGATGTGAACTATTGGTATTAAATCACAGGGCGATGTGAACTAGATTATTGACTCTAGTGCAAGTGGGAGACTGAAGGAAATATGCCCTAGAGGCAATAATAAAGTTATTATTTATTTCCTTATATCATGATAAATGTTTATTATTCATGCTAGAATTGTATAACCGGAAACATAATACATGTGTGAATACATAGACAAACAGAGTGTCACTAGTATGCCTCTACTTGACTAGCTCGTTGATCAAAGATGGTTATGTTTCCTAACCATAGACATGAGTTGTCATTTGATTAACGGGATCACATCATTAGGAGAATGATGTGATTGACTTGACCCATTCCGTTAGCTTAGCACTTGATCGTTTAGTTTGTTGCTATTGCTTTCTTCATGACTTATACATGTTCCTATGACTATGAGATTATGCAACTCCCGTTTACCGGAGGAACACTTTGTGTGCCACCAAACGCCACAATGTAACTGGGTGATTATAAAGGTGCTCTACAGGTGTCTCCGAAGGTACTTGTTGGGTTGGCGTATTTCGAGATTAGGATTTGTCACTCCGATTGTCGGAGAGGTATCTCTGGGCCCTCTCGGCAATGCACATCACTTAAGCCTTGCAAGCATTGCAACTAATGAGTTAGTTGCGGGATGATGTATTACGGAACGAGTAAAAAGACTTGCCGGTAACGAGATTGAACTAGGTATTGAGATACCGACGATCGAATCTCGGGCAAGTAACATATCGATGACAAAGGGAACAACATATGTTGTTATGCGGTCTGACCGATAAAGATCTTCGTAGAATATGTGGGAGTCAATATGAGCATCTAGATTCCGCTATTGGTTATTGACCGGAGACGTGTCTCGGTCATGTCTACATAGTTCTCGAACCCGTAGGGTCCGCACGCTTAACGTTTCGATGATAGTTATATTATAAGTTTATATATTTTTGATGTACCGAAGGT
Source organism: Triticum monococcum (assembly GCA_034509565.1). Classification (NCBI taxonomy): domain Eukaryota; kingdom Viridiplantae; phylum Streptophyta; class Magnoliopsida; order Poales; family Poaceae; genus Triticum; species Triticum monococcum. The sequence goes on along the minus strand of CM067845.1, from coordinate 93,707,868 downwards.
TGTTCGGAGTCCCGGATGTGATCATGGACATAACGAGGAGTCTCGAAATGGTCGAGACATGAAGATTGATATATTGGAAGCCTATGTTTGGATATCGAAAGTGTTCCGGGTGAAATCTGGATTTTACCGGAGTACCAGGAGGTTACCGGAACCCCCGGGAGCTTAATGGGCCATAGTGGGCCTTGTGGAGAAGAGGAGAGGCGGCCAGGGCAGGGCTGCACGCCCCTCCCCCTAGTCCGAATAGGACAAGGAGAGGGGGGCGGTGCCCTCCTTTCCTTCTTCTCCCCCTCCTCTTTCCCCCTCCACTCCTAGTCCAACAAGGAAAAGGGAGGGAGTCCTACTCCCGGTAGGAGTAGGACTCCTCCTGGCACGCCCCCTCTAGGCCAGCGGCACCTCCCCCTTGTTCCTTTATATACGGGGGCAGGGGGCACCCTAGAGACACAACAATTGACCGTTTGATCTTTTAGCCGTGTGCGGTGCCCCTCTCCACCATAGTCCACCTCGATAATACTGTAGCGGTGCTTAGGCGAAGCCCTGCGTCGGTAGAACATCATCATCGTCACCACGCCGTCGTGCTGACGAAACTCTCCCTCAACACTCGGCTGGATCGGAGTTCGAGGGACATCATCGGGCTGAACGTGTGCTGAACTCGGAGGTGCCGTGCGTTCGGTACTTGATCGGTCGGATCGTGAAGACGTACGACTACATTAACCGCGTTGTGCTAACGCTTTCGCTTTCGGTCTACGAGGGTACGTGGACAACACTCTTCCCTCTCGTTGCTATGCATCACCATGATCTTGGTGTGCGTAGGAATTTTTTTGAAATTACTACGTTCCCCAACAGTTCTATCTATATTATTTTCAAAAAAATTGAATTCAAAATTTAGTTATAAATTTTGTTCGAAATATGCTCGGTATTTCTCGATAACCGTGGTAAGGGCATCTCAAACACCGACACACAAGTATATCCGGTATATGTCCGTTTTTATGTCCGGACATGATGCTGAAGGGAGCCATTCAATGCTAATCACAAAGTATTCGGTTGGGAGAAGAAAAAGTAGATGAGGATCATGCATGTGGTGAGATATTTGTGATTTAGTGTCCGGTTAGGAGTAGAGAGAGGAGAAAGGGACCATGCATGTGCGGTTGGGAGAAGAGAGAGAAGAGGGAGACCATGCATGTGATTGGTTAAGTGCATGTCCGGACTGCAGCAAAGCCTCCCACATTTGTCTCTTGGATACCTGAATCCGTACGTACGGACTGCTAAGCGAACATATACAAGTCTCGTTGGATGACAAAAGTGGTCCGGACACTGTCGCCCGAACATATAATGAAGGTTTGAAGGTCTGCCTTGGAGATAGCCTAACCACATTTACAGCTCCCCGGTAAAAATGCCCCATTCGATAATAAAACCTTGGTAGGGATGCATGACATGTATTTATATACTACTATAGTCTCTATTTTTTATATATTCCTTAATGAAGCCCATTAATTATAGCTTGCGTCGGGAATTTTTTTTTAATGTAGATGTTTTAAACTACCTTTTGTTATGATCCGTATTCATATATCACCATAGTTGTTTTGGGTCGCTGACATCCCTCCTTTTTGAGAGGACGAGATCACAAAATTGGGATCAGGGGGGCGGGTACAAAATTCAAATTTCAAATGTTGGAAGGGGCGCAAGTTACTCGATTACTTTCCTCTCCAAGGCTCCAACGGTCCACATCTTCTGTTAATCACCCGCGATAACAGCGGGGATCACCAAAATCTCGTGCCTTCAGCCAAACTCCTCGCCCCAATCGCCGCGCTAAAAGCCGTTGAGCGACCGCCGACGAGCCATTTCGACGCGCTCACTCGGCCGCCAACTTCACCGACGGTGAAAGCCACTGCCGCCAGGATATTTTGCTGCATTCCGCCGCTCCCGGATGGCTGGATCGATGGGGTTCCGGATCCATGTCGGGCGACCACGCCTCCGGATACTTTGGCCTCGTTCGGGCTCCTCGGCTCCTCGGGGGTCCCCGTCCGGTAGAGCTCTTCCTGCCCAGTATCCTGCGTGCGGAAGGATGGGGTCGGCGCGGGACGCTGTGGAGATCAGCTCCGACGAGGAGGACTGACGACGACTGCGTGGTTCTAGATGGCGACCCTGATGGGGCGGTTGCCGTTGTGGGACGGAAGGGGGCTGCGGGGAACGATGTCAGCTCCGATGAACTGCAGATAATTGCAGAGAAAGGCCAGGTATTTTGTTTCTAACGTTATGAACTGCGGGCATGTGTATGTGATTTCGGAGTCGACTTGCGAAGGTGATTCGAATTTCAAATAGAAAAGAGCATACAGAAATGTATTTGTATGAAATCGATACGCAATTTCCTTAAATGAAATGTATTGTATGTTCAGTCACTGCTGCAGAAGCAGAACACGACTTCTGAATTCAGATAATGTGCAAGCTGTTATTGTATTGGATGCATCATTCAACTTGTAGCATAGTGTCCGTAGTTTTAAATAGCCGGCTATAGCCTTTTCAGCAGGGTGTCGTTAAATGGTCGCCTTCACAAATAGCCCGCTATAACTGATTTGGAGGCCCACCGCTATTTTCCATAGCCCGCTATTTAAAACATTAGTGTCTGCCGTTGCATCCTTAGACCACCGGACTTTAGCTGTTTATTTTTCCTTTTATTTGCATTCTGTATTGATAGTCAGCCATACCCAACTTGATTGTGGGTTCATGGTCACTGCTGGTGCTATTTGGGCTTGTTTCTTCTAGTACAAAATGATGCCAATTATGATGTGTGTTCAAGAGAAGAGAAAAATTGTTAGATCGAAGTTGTTTGCTTGAGTGCATATATGAATACATTACATTCTTCGATGTCTACCTGCTCGTATGGTCTATGAATATCTGTGTTTTTTCAATTGATGTCTAACAAAGACAATTTGAGTTTTTGGAGTTCCTAGGAAGACCCTGCAATACTACTGTGAAGCTGCACTAGCATTAATTCGTTATTGGATGTATCTCTCCAGGTAGCATGCAGGGACTTCCCTCACTCGCGCCATTTATGTTCTAACTTGCCCTTCGGCACTACTTCTCATGAGAAGCATTGTACCATGGTGAGTTACAAGCTTTCTCACTCTCTGATCATGTTGGTAATGTGCTACAATGCGAATTCATTGTTGTTTTCCAAATGCAGTGCTACTGTTTTGTATGTGACGTCCGAGCTCCGTGCGATTATTGGGGTACAGGTCTCTCGATTGATGATCATTGTCATGCTACTGATAAGGAAACTAGGTGGAAAACACTGAGGCTTGCGTTCAAGTGCAAAGGGCTTCGAGCATCTCATCCAGAAAAGGAAAATGCCATGTACCCAGCAATGGCGTCAGTCAGCGGCCTTTCTCTTGGCAATCGGAGTCCTCTTCAGAATGTTGTGAACCAAAACAGGCAAATACATGCTTCAGTTAGAACCGCACCGAATGTAGCCCCAGCTGTCAGTGCACCAAGAGCATTCCCTGTGGCAAGAGCTGAAGGTAGCACAAGCAATGCTCACACTTCTCAAGTTACTTATCCTGTAGCGACAACTGTCAGTGCACCAAGAGGAATCCCTACGACGAGAGCTGAAGGTAGCACAAGCAATGCTCACACTTCTCAAGCTACTCACCATGTAGCGCCAACCGTTGGTGCACCAAGAGTGTACCGTGCGACAAGACCTGGAGGTAGTAGAATCAATGCTCACACTTCTCAAGTTTCTTATCCTGTAGCGCCAACTGTCAGTGTACCAAGGCCACACCCTGCGGCAAGAACTGGAAGAGGTTCAAACAACGCTCACACTTCTCAAGTTACTTATCCTGTAGCTGCTCCAACTGTCAGTGCACCAAGGCCACAGCCTGTGGCAAGAACTGGAATAGGTTTAAACAATGCTCACAATGCACAAATTACTCACCCTGTACAACCAACTGTCAGTGCACCAAGAGCTTACCCTGCGGCAATAGCTGAAAGAGGCAATGCTCAAACCGCTCAACTTACTTACCCGGCCACTGCCAGCCACCACCTGCCGGAGCCCGAGCCTGACCAGTATGAAGAGTACTGGGAGGACACACCAGAGGAATATGCATCAGAGGGATCCACAGTGTATGTCGGGAACCTACCCTACCACATTGACGACGACTCTCTCGCACTGAATTTCCAGGATGCCGGAGTCGTTGTTTTCTCGGAGGTGAGCCTTTTTAGCTCTTCATCATCCTTATCCGTTCTATGATATATGAAAAATATGCCCCAAATCCATCACTGGCATGAATGGACTGTTTGTTTGGCAATCTGTTTCATCAGTACAGTTTTTTTAGAGAATTTCATCAGTGCTGCTGAGATGCAGCTAGCAGGATATATATTTCTTTCTCTCCTTGTTCTAAAATGCAGATGTGTGCAGGTCATTTACGATGACAAAACAGGCCAGGGCTGTGGATTTGGGTATGTCACCATGAGTACTGTTCAGGAGGCTGAGAAGGCTGTTAGAATGTACCATGGATATGTGAGTATTTTCTGTAGCTTCATGGGGGGCTGGTTTATACTTCAATACGAGCCAACTTAATCGGTCCCTTCATTCTGTTAACCCTGTTTACTAGCTTATTGATTCATGGTTGGTATGAAGTATGTACACCAGAGTGATCTTTAATCTATTTCATTTCTGGTAGCTTTTAGAAATGTCTGATGTGTAGTTCAGTTCATATGCTAAAGGCAGGCTGTAGAAACCTTATGCTTTGGGCTTCGCTGATTAACTTTTCATGTGGACATTACAGGTGATATATGGCAGTGTCAGACCTCTGACGGTATATATCACAGCTCCCCGTCAATCTGGGTCTCCGTTTGAAATCTTTGTGTGCAATCTGCCATGGCAAGTGGACGACTCGTGGTTGGAGAAGCTGTTCAGCGCACACGGCGAAGTGGTTGACGCTAGAGTAGTCTACTATGAGCGCAGAGGAGGGACCAGGCGTTCAAGGGGATTTGGTTTTGTCACAATGGCGACGGAGGAGCAATCGTACTACGCGATCAATTCTCTCAACAAGCAGGTCAGTGTAACAACTGGTTGGTTTCAGTGTCAGCTCAGAAATCTGGTTTTCACTTTGAATTTCTGCAGGTTCTGGAGGGACGTACCCTGCGAGTGAAGGTTTCGAGGGAGAGTCCACAGCAAGGCTATTGAAGATATATGTGGCACGGCTGATACTGCTCAAGGCCTCCTCCGAAATGCATGAATTGGAAACCACAGTTTAGGGAACATACAGGAACTACAGTGACATGCCTTGTGCAATGATACAGGAAAGTGAACTGCATGAATTTTTCGTATTGTTCATCTAGGAAGTTTTATAAGAACTCCGCAGGTATTTGCACAGAGAAGTGCCCAAGCTTCGATGAGACTGAGACCCCATGTTTGTTCTCCACAACATCCATGAGATTGAGACCGCAGTTGTAAAAGAAATTCAGAGGTTTCAAATCGTTCAGCTTTTCCTCCATTTTTCCTCGTATTCAAACTGTTTTCATATCTGGCTACTTCACAAACCTCAATTTGTGCAACAACTCAGTTGTTTTGTGCTGACGAGGGCGCCCAAAAACTGAAAAAACGCCAAAATTGTAGTATCTTTGTCACGCGCTGAAATTTAGGTGGCCCCCTATGATGAGGACATCAATACCATTGTTACACCCACAGCCCCTACTGTTACATATACTGGACCAATTACTAGAGCTCGCGCACGCCAATTAAATTACCAGGTACTTTCGTTTCTTGGTAATGATTCTAATGTTCATGAGATTATGATGCTGCCTAAATTGGATACATTTGTTTTGCTTACAAATGAAGGGCCTAGCTTGGAGAAGGATGAACATTGGAGCAAGAACACACATGGAGTTGATGGCATGCGCAAGGGGATCAAGAACGGAGTTACAAGTGATGATTTCAGGACTTTGAAGCCGCCATAAGGAGTGCATGAAGCCTTGGACGAAATATACGAGATGCCACTTCATAATATTCGTTCATAGGCTATTCTAGGTGCTGCGTCACCTTATTAATGGGCCAGGCCCATGTAATTTCGAGATACTTAAGTATAGGCTATTTTTAGAGTCCGTATATGTGGGGAAACAAGAGTTAGGGTTGGTTTCGGACCCCACCCTCAAGGGCCATGAAATTCCCCCCCTCTTCCTCCATATATACAGCCCTTAGGGCGTCGTTTAGACTTTGGATTTTGTTTAGATTAAAAGTTCGCCATAGCTGCAACTTCGCGTACTTCGTTTGTGTCCAACGACCAGACCAAGACGTCACAGAACCCCATCTTGATCAATAAAGCTTTCATCTTATATTCGCAATATCCAGATTGCAATCTCAGTTTCTTGCTTGTTCTTCGTTTGCTTGCAGGAAACAGACCCTCGTGGTCAGGTTGATCGTGCTCCGGCGTGGTCAATAACCCTCGGAAGTTGGTTTAGCGATTGCTAAGGCGCGACGTCTCGCACGTTCGTAGTCGGATCGTCAAGGTCGACTCCCACAGAAAACGATAGCCACCATCTCATCGAAACATCGGGACACCTTTGCCTCTATCAAGTGGTATCAGATTTCCAGGTTGCTCGGTGAGATTTTACAGTTTTTTGTAGATTAGATCGAGTCTGTTCTTCATACCTACAGTCCACGAAAAAGCCACAAAAAAATTTAGGGTTAGTTCATCATATCCGAACCAATCTGAGCCTTTGTATAATCTTTTTAGGGTTTTTGCTTTGTTGAATTTGCAGTTGCATCGTCGTGTCAAGTTGCTGGTCTTAGAGTCTAGTCTTTTAGAGTTTCGAGTCCTGGTCATAAGTTGTCACGCCGCCGCCGTACCATCATCATCGCCCATCTACCTCCATTGCTGATCCGCCGCCGCTCTGAATCCGTATCCATATACCACCACCAATCCGTATCCATATTCCACCACCGCTACCATATACCACCACCGCTGCCATATACCACAACCATATATCCACCACCAATCCGAGTTCTTCTCATATTAGGTTTGTTCTTGAGACCAATCTAAATTCCGTTTCGTGTTTCCTTGCCTGCGTAGGTCTCGGAAAAAAAAGAAGAGTCTCGAGACCCCCGGGCAGTTTTTAGGCCAAAATTTTCACGGGCAAATTTTTTTTCCCTATCCTATTTTTAGGCTTTTCTGAGTCTTTTGAGCCACGTGCCATCATAGTGATTTTTTGTCGCACTTTTTCGTCGTCGCTGCCCTGATTTCCAAAAAAAAGTGAACAAAAAAAATTTCGTGCCATCCTACCAGTTTGACGAGGGAAGAGTTTTGAGACACTCGCCATTATAGTGATTTTTCGCAAAAAAAAGCGCAAAAAAAAGAGAGCGCGAAAAAAAAGAGCAAAAAAAAGTTCGAGAGTGTGCTTTTCCCTTATTTACGTGCAGCGCCGTGATTTTGTTAGTGTTCTAGGCTCGCGTCTCTAGCACGGTCTAGCCTAGGACCAGCACAGTACCGTCGTTGAGCGTTTATTCAACTTTGCATCTCTGAATTGATTATTGCTGACCCTTTTTACTACCATACTATAAGCCTTCCCAGCTCCACATACATCTACATCGTGCGTTTGACTCTCCCTGGCAATCGCTCTATCCAAGCTTTTGAGAGTTTTGACTACCACGGTTGCCGATCACCGCCTGCTGCTGGGTAAGAACTGGTAAGAATTTGAGATTTGCTTGACGGATTTGTGACACCACCACCACCTCTTGTTAGTATTCTGTAGGATCATATTCTTGTGTGTTTCTATTGTTGCTAACCATGGCAGGATCACAAGCCGACGAGACTGACTGGGAGAACATGACAAATCAGGAGTTGCATGATAAATTTCAGCAAATGATGAATGGATAGGTGCAAGATGTGCTAAACAGATTTGAAGAGGCCATGGAGAAGATAGATGGCATGGAGAAGACGTTCGAAACAAAGCTCGATAACAGGTTTAATGAATTGCTCGCGCGTCTTCCACCACCACCACCGGCTGCACCTAACGCACCTCTACAACAACAACAACAACGACTACCTACACATCGTGAAACAGCCCTCCGCTGAGCGAGCCGTCTCCCTCTTGCACCTGGCCAAACTGTTGGTGCTGCTGTTGCTACTTCTGTGGCTCCTGCTGCTGATGCGGAGGAGGATGATTTTGCTGGCGATTACGAGGATGAGGTTGATCAAAATCAGAACTACGTGCCACCACCAGCACAGCAACAACCAGGTCGTCCACATGCAAATAATGGCAATGGTAGGGCTCACCCTCAGGTACGAGATCATGACCATCTCCCTAAACTAAAATTGAATATTCCACCATTTGAGGGTAGATATGTTCCTGATATATATCTTACTTGGGAGTTAGAAACTGAACAACGATTTACATGTTTACAATATCCCGAGGAGAGACGTGTTCCTGCTGCTGTTTGTGCATTCACTAGTTTTGCATGTGTTTGGTGGTCTGAGCATTGTAGATTATATCCCATTCCTGCTACTTGGGCTGCTTTGAAAACTGCTATGCGTACTCGTTGGGTTCCACCATATTATCAACGTGAATTACTTCAAAAATTGCAGCGCTTAAGACAGGGAAAAAATTCTGTAGAAGAGTATTATCAGGAATTACAAACTGGCATGATTAGATGTGGTATTGTTGAGGAGAATGAAGCTATGCTTGCACGTTTTATGGGTGGATTAAATAGAGATATTCAGACGATTCTAGAGTATAAGGACTATACTAATATCACTCGTTTATTCCATCTTGCTTGTAAAGCTGAACGTGAAGTGCAGGATCGACAGGCATTGGCGCGGACTAACTTTTCTGCAGGTCGATCTTCATCATGGACACCACGTGCATCATCTACTTCCACACGTTCTGCTACACAAGCGCCTCCGTCGGCTGCCACCTCCAACCGTGATACAATAAAGCAGGCACAATCACCACTATCTGCCAAGAGCACACCTTCTGGGCCTGCAAAGAGCTCTTCTTCATCCATGGCATCCACAGGGCAAACACATGATATTATTTGTCGACGTTGCAAGGGTGGAGGTCATTATGCGAGAGAATGCCCATCTAAACGTGTGATGATTGTTAGTGAGGATGGTGGGTATGAGTCCGCTAGTGACTATGATGAGGAGACTTTGGCTCTTATTACACGTGACGAACACGGTGGAGACGATTCTGATCATGAGACGCAATACATGGCTCCTGAAGATGCTGACAGGTATGAATGTTTAGTTGCTCAACGTGTTTTGAGTGTGTAGGTTACACAAGCTGAGCAAAATCAGAGGCATAATTTGTTCCATACAAAGGGAGTTGTGAAGGAACGTTCTGTTCGCGTGATCATAGATGGAGAGAGTTGCAACAACTTGGCTAGCATGGAGATGGTGGAGAAGCTATCTCTCACCACAAGACCACATCCACATCCTTACTACATCCAATGGTTCAACAACAGCGGCAAGGTTAAGGTAACACGTACTGTTCGTGTGCATTTTAGTATCTCTACATATGCTGATTATGTTGATTGTGATGTGGTACCTATGCAAGCATGTTCCTTATTACTTGGTAGACCATGGCAATTTGATAAAAATTCTGTTCACCATGGTAGAAACAATCAGTATACTCTTGTTCATAAGGATAAAAATATTACTTTGCTTCCTATGACTCCTGATTCCATTTTGAAAGATGATATTAATAGAGCTAATAAAGCAAAACAAGAGAAAAATAAGAGTGAAAATCAGATTGTGGCAAAAGAATTTGAGCAACAAATGCAGCCTAATAATAATAAACAATCTAGTGTTGCTTCTGAAATTAAATTGAAAAGTGCATGTTTACTTGCCACCAAATCTGATATTGATGATCTAGATTTTAGCAAATCTGTTTGCTATGCTTTTGTGTGCAAAGAGGCATTATTTTCATTCGAGGACGTGCCTTCCTCTTTGCCTCCTGCTGTCACTAACATTTTGTAGGAGTTCGCTGACGTCTTTCCACAAGACGTGCCACTGGGATTACCACCTATTCGAGGGATTGAACATCAAATTGATTTAATTCCCGGTGCATCATTACCCAACCGTGCACCATACCGTACCAATCCAGAGGAGACGAAGGAGATTATGCGTCAAGTACAAGAACTGCTCGACAAAGGTTATATACGCGAATCCCTTAGTCATTGTGCTGTTCCTATCATTTTAGTGCCGAAAAAGGATGGTACGTCGCGTATGTGCGTTGATTGTAGAGGCATTAATAACATTACTATTCGTTATCGTCATCCTATTCCTAGGCTAGATGATATGCTTGATGAATTGAGTGGCTCTATAATATTCTCCAAAATTGATTTGCGTAGTGGATACCATCAAATTCGTATGAAATTGGGAGATGAATGGAAAACAGCATTTAAAACTAAGTTTGAATTATATGAGTGGTTAGTCATGCCTTTTGGGTTAACTAATGCACCTAGTACTTTCATGAGGTTAATGAACGAAGTTTTACGTGCTTTCATTGGACGATTTGTGGTAGTTTACTTTGATGACATATTGATTTATAGCAAATCTTTGGAGGAACATTTGGAACATTTACGTGCTGTTTTTATTGCTCTACGTGATGCATGTTTGTTTGGTAACCTTGGAAAGTGCACCTTTTGCACCGACCGAGTATCTTTTCTTGGCTATGTTGTTACTCCACAGGGAATTGAAGTTGATAAAGCCAAGATTGAAGCTATTGAGAGTTGGCCGCAGCCCAAAACGGTCACACAAGTGCGGAGTTTCCTTGGCCTCGCTGGTTTCTATAGGCGTTTTGTGAGAGATTTCAGCACCATTGCTGCACCTCTCAACGAGCTTACAAAGAAGGATGTGCCTTTTGTTTGGGGTACCGCACAGGAAGAAGCCTTCACGGTATTGAAAGATAAGTTGACACATGCTCCTTTGCTCCAACTTCCTAATTTCAATAAGACTTTTGAGCTTGAATGTGATGCTAGTGGAATTGGATTAGGAGGTGTGTTATTACAAGATGGCAAACCTGTTGCATACTTTTCTGAAAAATTGAGTGGGCCTAGTCTGAACTATTCTACTTATGATAAAGAATTATATGCTCTTGTTCGGACCTTAGAAACATGGCAACATTATTTATGGCCCAAGGAATTTGTTATACATTCTGATCATGAATCTTTGAAACACATTAAAAGTCAAGCAAAACTGAATCGTAGACATGCTAAATGGGTTGAATTCATTGAGACTTTCCCTTATGTCATTAAACACAAGAAGGGTAAAGAAAATGTTATTGCTGATGCATTGTCTCGTCGTTATACTATGCTTTCACAACTTGACTTTAAAATATTTGGTTTGGAGACCATCAAAGATCAATATGTTCATGATGCTGAATTTAAAGATGTATTGCAGAATTGTAAGGAAGGGAGAACTTGGAACAAGTTCGTTCTCAACGATGGCTTTGTGTTTCGTGCTAACAAGCTATGCATTCCAGCTAGCTCCGTTCGTCTTTTGTTGTTGCAGGAGGCGCATGGAGGAGGATTAATGGGACACTTTGGCGTCAAGAAGACGGAGGATATACTTGCTACACATTTCTTTTGGCCAAAGATGAGACGGGATGTTGAGCGTTTTGTTGCTCGCTGCACTACATGTCAAAGAGCTAAGTCACGACTAAATCCTCATGGTTTATATATGCCTTTGCCTGTACCTAGTGTTCCTTGGGAGGATATATCTATGGATTTTGTTTTAGGTTTACCTCGAACAAAGAAGGGGAGGGATAGCATATTTGTTGTCGTGGATAGGTTCTCGAAAATGGCACACTTTATACCTTGTCATAAAAGCGATGATGCTGTTAATGTTGCTGATTTGTTCTTTCGTGAAATTATTCGCTTGCATGGTGTGCCAAATACTATTGTTTCAGATCGTGATACTAAATTTCTTAGCCACTTTTGGAGATGTTTATGGGCTAAGTTGGGGACTAAGCTGCTTTTTAGTACTACTTGTCACCCCCAAACTGATGGACAAACTGAAGTAGTCAATAGAACATTGTCTACTATGCTTAGGGCTGTTTTGAAGAATAACAAGAAAATGTGGGAAGAATGCTTGCCTCATATTGAATTTGCTTATAATCGTTCATTGCATTCTACTACTAAGATGTGCCCTTTTGAAATTGTGTATGGTTTCCTACCTCGTGCACCTATTGATTTGTTGCCTCTTCCATCTTCGGAGAAGGTTAATTTTGATGCTAAAGAACGTTCTGAATTGATTTTAAAAATGCATGAGTTAACTAAGGAAAACATTGAGCGTATGAATGCTAAATATAAACTTGCTGGAGATAAGGGTAGAAAACATGTTGTGTTTGCACCTGGAGATCTTGTTTGGTTACATTTGCGTAAAGATAGATTTCCTAATCTGCGCAAATCAAAGCTAATGCCACGTGCTGATGGTCCTTTTAAGGTGTTAGAGAAAATAAATGATAATGCATATAAACTTGAGCTACCTGCAGATTTTGGGGTTAGTCCCACTTTTAACATTGCAGATTTGAAGCCTTATTTGGGTGAGGAAGATGAGTTTCCGTCGAGGACGACTTCATTTCAAGAAGGGGAGGATGATGAGGACATCAATACCATTGTTACACCCACATCCCCTACTGTTACATATACTGGACCAATTACTAGAGCTCGCGCACGCTAATTAAATTACCAGGTACTTTCGTTTCTTGGTAATGATTCTAATGTTCATGAGATTATGATGCTGCCTAAATTGGATACATTTGTTTTGCTTACAAATGAAGGGCCTAGCTTGGAGAAGGATGAACATTGGAGCAAGAACACACATGGAGTTGATGGCATGCGCAAGGGGATCAAGAACGGAGTTACAAGTGATGATTTCAGGACTTTGAAGCCGCCATAAGGAGTGCATGAAGCCTTGGACGAAATATACAAGATGCCACTTCATAATATTCGTTCATAGGCTATTCTAGGTGCTGCGTCACCTTATTAATGGGCCAGGCCCATGTAATTTCGAGATACTTAAGTATAGGCTATTTTTAGAGTCCGTATATGTGGGGAAACAAGAGTTAGGGTTGGTTTCGGACCCCACCCTCAAGGGCCACGAAATTCCCCCTCTTCCTCCATATATACAGCCCTTAGGGCGTCGTTTAGACTTTGGGTTTTGTTTAGATTAAAAGTTCGCCATAGCTGCAACTTCGCGTACTTCGTTTGTGTCCAACGACCAGACCAAGACGTCACAGAACCCCATCTTGATCAATAAAGCTTTCATCTTATATTCGCAATATCCAGATTGCAATCTCAGTTTCTTGCTTGTTCTTCGTTTGCTTGCAGGAAACAGACCCTCGTGGTCAGGTTGATCGTGCTCCGGCGTGGTCAATAACCCTCGGAAGTTGGTTTAGCGATTGCTAAGGCGCGACGTCTCGCACGTTCGTAGTCGAATCGTCAAGGTCGACTCCCACAGAAAACGATAGCCACCATCTCATCGAAACATCGGGACACCTTTGCCTCTATCACCCTAGCTGGTTTCTATGATCTATAGCAAAGGGACTAACTTTTGCTCTAACTGATCCCAAAGATGCTATTTCTGGAAGATGATTTTCCACCCCTCAATTTTTTAGGAACAAATATTGGCAAAAAAAATTGAGGAGAGAAGTATTGGCAATATTAAGGACAGTTTCATAGCTTAAAGCATCTACAGCCGCAAACACTAAATCCGACCCCTCAAATGCCCGCAGATGTGCCCGGATGAATCCACGGGCAGTGACCGGGGACCCCTCATTTGTCTGCTCCCACAGCCATGTCCCTCATATCTGAACCCCCAAATCCATGCAACCCATGCAATGCTACGTAGATGAACACGATGGACACACTTAATAGCAACAACCACACTAAATCCCTCCAATACAAAAGCATCGTAGTTCATCGTCGGACAAAAGGATCAAAGTTTGATGTTGGACAGTGCAAATTCATACTAAAAACTACAAAAAACATGGATAAACTAAGAAGGGCAGAGGAAATCACCATTTCCTTGCCGTGCCTTTCCCCTTGCGGTCGCCGGTGCGATTGTGCCCATCCTTGTAGGCGTTGGCATCCGTTACGTTCGAGTTGTTGTCGAAGCACATTTGGCCCATCGGCCTTGGGAGCAAGCGGTCCTACTCCTTCGCATCCTGGGCCGCCTTCTCCTTGGCCACCGCCTCCTTAGATGCCTCGTGCTTCGATAGCTTGTTAGCGAGCTGAAGCACTTTGGCATTCTTGCGACGGAGCCGCCGCACATCCGCCCCTGCCGTCGTAAGGAAGCGGTGGAGAACCGACATGAGGAGCACATCCTTGGGATCCACCGGTGCGCGACCAACGCCCCATCCATTGCGGCCCTCTACCTCACCCGCTGTCGCTCGCGGCAGGCTGCCCGTGCCTCATTCGGTCGTCCTTGTCCTTGTCGGCGCCGGCGCGGGCACGAGGACCCATCGGTGGCTGGTTACCCCATCCGGAGCAGATTGAGCTTGCAATGGGGGGCGGTGTACCTGGACAGGCTGGAGCGATCGAAGTTGTGTGACAGGTGGGAGGGCCCGACGATGCCGCCTGGGTCCAACCGCGACCACCTCAAAGCGATCCAATGGGCGATCTCCTCCACATCGTCTGGCTTCACATCATGCAGCAGGCTCGCCCACTCGTCGGAGCTGCCAGATCTGCCACCGGAGCCGGCGCTGCTGCCGACGCTAGCCATGGATCGAAAGCGGAGGGGACTAGGTGTGGAGGAGATGGATAAAGAGAGAGTAGAGTGGACTGATTGACTTTTTTTTAGACACAATGGACTGATTGACTTTGATCAAGGGTTTGTCTGAAGGGGATATTTGTGGGGCCAGGGTGAGCCAGGCTAGGCCAGCCCGACATGGCGGACGCATCCGGATGCGCTCAGGCCTCCCCATATCCGCCCTAAATTTGGGATGGATATGAGGGGTGCAGAACAACTCGACGTTTGGGGCGGTTTGAGGAGCCCAAGTGGGTCGGGTTTTTTTTGGCCCGTCAGCGACGGGTCCGTCTGCCCGGGCGATTGGAAGCGGTTTGAGGTGCCTGACTGTAGATGCTCTTAGTGTGGTCACATATTATTTTCCTAGGCTCGCCCTCTTGATCCGAGGGAATGAGCCGTATGGGTATGGATTATCACTCCAATGTCGTTCATACCCTGGGGTGCCATGTCTGCCATTGCCCGCTGATCTGATAGGGCATCACCATCCTCGCCCGTGTTTCTCCCCTGTTGGGAGCCCACTATCTTTGTCATATCCTCTTATCCCATCGGGCTGGTGGCGGGCCCAGACGGACAAGGATGGGCCAATCAACCCCGTATTCTCATCATTGCAGTGCCTCTCCCTGACGGTTATTGCACCTATGCAGTGCCGCCACAGGCCAACCCTCCACCTCGGAGGCTAGGAGAGGAACTAGGAGCCCCGTCTTGGGAGTATTCCTTAGGGCAAGTCGTCGGGAACAAGGCCGCATGGGATCCGCCCATGGAGTCCCAAGGTCGGCCTGCCTGATGATTGTCATCGTGGGCCGACCATGACCTGCCCGATTAGCTTGAGATGGGGGACTGCTACCTCTTGAGCTTGCGTTGTTTTTTCCCTTGAAAAGGAAAGGGTGATGCAGCAAAGTAGAGTAAGTATTTCCCTCAGTTTTGAGAACCAAGGTATCAATCCAGTAGGAGACAACGCTCAAGTCACCGAATACCTGCACAAACAAACACCAACTTGCACCCAACGGGATAAAGGGGTTGTCAATCCCTTCACGATTATTTGCGAAGTGAGATCTGATAGAGATGGATAAACGGTAAAGTAATATTTTTGGTTTATGGAACAGAAAGTAAAAGATTGCAAAGGAAGTAAATAGGAAATTAAAATAGTAGATCGGAAACTTATATGATGGAAAATAGAAGATTATATGATGGAAAATAGAGCCAAGGGCCATAGGTTTCACTAGAGGCTTCTCTCAAGATAGAAAGTATTACGGTGGGTGAACAAATTACTGTCGAGCAATTGATAAAAAAGCGCAAAGTTATGAAGATATATAAGGCAATGATCATGAATATAGGCATCATGTCTGTATCAAGTAGACCGACTCCTCCTGCATCTACTACTATTACTCCACACATCGATCGACTCCTGCCTGCATCTAGAGTATTAAGTTCACAGAGAGTAATGCATTAAGTAAGATGACATGATGTAGCGGGATAAACTCAAGCAGTATGATGAAAACCACATCTTGTTATCCTCGATGGCAACAATACAATATGTGTCGGTTCCCCTTTTGTCACCGGGATCAAGCACCACAAGATTGAACCCAAAGCTAAGCACTTCTCACATTGCAAGAAAAACTAATCTAGTTGGCCAAACCAAATCGATAGTTTGAAGAGACTTGCAAAGATATCAAATCATGCATATAAGAATTAAGAGGAGATTCATATAATATTCATAGATAAGCTGATCATAAATCCACAATTCATTGGATCTCGACAAACATACCGCAAAAGAGTATTACATCGAATAGATCTCCAAGAACATCGAGGAGAACATGGTATTGAGAATCTAAGAGAGAGAAGAAGCCATCTAGCTACTAGCTATCGACCTGTAGGTCTGTGGTAAACTACTCACGCTTCATCGCAGAGGCAATGGTGTTGATATAGAAGCACTCGGTGATCGAATCCCCCTCCGGCAAGACGCCTAAAAAGGCCCCTAGATGGGATCTCACGGGTACAGAAGGTTGCGCCAGTGGAAAAGTGTTTTCGTGGCTCTCCTGTTTGGTTTGGGAATATTTGAGAATATATAGGTGGAAGAAATAGGTCGGTGGAGTCACGAGGGGCCCACAAGGGTGGGGGTGCGCCCTCCGTCCTTGTGGCCGCCTCGTGGCTTTCCTGACGCGTACTCCAAGTCTTCTGGATGTCTTCTAGTCCAAGAAAAATCATCACGAAAGTTTCATTCCATTTGGACTCCGTTAGATATTCCTTTTCTGTAAAACTCTAAAACAAGGAACAAAACAGGAACTGGCACTAGGCTGTATGTTAATAGGTTAGTCCCAAAAATAATATAAAATAGCATAATAATGCATATAAAACATCCAAAACAGATAATATAATAGCATGGAATAATAAAAAATTATAGATACGTTGGAGACGTATCAAGCATCCCCAAGCTTAATTCCTGCTCGTCCTTGAGTACGTAAATGATAAAAACAGAATTTTTAATGTGGAATGCTACCTAACATATTTGTCCATTTAATTTTCTCTATTGTGGCATGAATGTTCAGATCCGTATGATTCAAAACAAAAGTTTAATATTGACATAAAAACAATAATACTTCAAGCATACTAACAAGATAATTATGTCTTCTCAAAATAACATGGCCAAAGAAAGCTTATCCCTACGAAATCATGTAGTCTAGCTATACTCCATCTTCATCACACAAAATATTTAAATCATGCACAACCTCGATGACAAGCCAAGCAATTGTTTTATACTTTTGATGTTCTCAAACTTTTTCAACTTTCACGCAATACATGAGCGTGAGCCATGGACATAGCACTATAGGTGGAATAGACGGTGGTTGTGGAGAAGACAAAAAGAAGGAGATAGTCTCACATCAACTAGGCGTATTAACGGGCTATGGAGATGCCCATCAATAGATATCAATGTGAGTGAGCAGGGATTGCCATGCAACGGATGCACTAGAGCTGTAAGTTTATGAAAGCTCAACAAGAAACTATGTGTGTGTGTGCATCCAACTTGCTTGCTTATGAAGACTTAGGGCAATTTGAGGAAGCCCATCATTGGAATATACAAGCCAAGTTCTATAATGAAAATTCCCACTAGTATATGAAAGTGACAACATAGGAGACTCTCTATCATGAAGATCATGGTGCTACTTTCAAGCACAAGTGTGGTAAAAGGATAGTAGCATTGCCCCTTCTCTTTTTTCTCTCATTTTTTTATTTGGATCTTCTCTCATTTTTTGGCCTCTTTTTTTGTTCGTCCGGAGTCTCATCCCGATTTGTGGGGGAATCATGGTCTCCATCACCCTTTCCTCACATGGGACAATGCTCTAATAATGAAGATCATCACACTTTTATTTACTTACAACTCAAGAATTACAACTCGATACTTAGAACAAAATATGACTCTATGTAAATGCCTCCGGCGGTGTACCGGGATGTGCAATGAATCAAGAGTGACATGTATGAAAGAATTATGAACGGTGGCTTTGCCACAAATACGATGTCAACTACATGATCATGTATAGCAATATGACAATGATGGAGCGTGTCATAATAAACGGAACGGTGGAAAGTTGCATGGCAATATATCTCAGAATGGCTATGGAAATGCCATAATTGCTAGGTATGGTGGCTGTTTTGAGGAAGGTATATGGTGGGTTTATGGTACCGGCGAAATTTGTGCCACACTAGAGAAGCTAGCAATGGTGGAAGGGTGAGAGTGCGTATAATGCACGGACTCAACATTAGTCATAAAGAACTCATATACTTATTGTAAAAATCTATTAGTTATCGAAACGAAGTACTACGCACATGCTCTTAGGGGGATAGATGTTGGGGAACGTAGCATGCAATTTCAAAATTTTCCTACGATCACGCAAGATCTATCTAGACGATGCATAGCAACGAGAGGGGGAGAGTGTGTCCACGTACCCTCGTAGACCGAAAGTGGAAGCATTTGAGAACGCGGTTGATGTAGTCGAACGTCTTCGCTATCCAACCAATCAAGTACCGAACGTACGACACCTCCGAGTTGAGCACATGTTCAGCTCGATGACGCCCCTTGAACTCTTGATCCAGCAGAGGGGTGAGGGAGAGTTTCGTTAGCACGACGGCATGGTGATGGTGATGGTGATGTGATCCGCGTAGGGCTTCGCCTAAGCACTACGACGCTATGACCGGAGGAGTAAAGTGTGAAGGGGGGCACCCCGCACACGGCCAAGAGAACAATTGATGTGCCTTTGGGGTGCCCCTGCCCCCGTATATAAAGGAGGGGAGGAGGGGGTGGCCGGCCAAGAGGGGCGCACCATGGGGGGAGTCCTACTAGGAATCCTAGTCCTAGTAGGATTCGCGCCCCCCTTTCCTTTCTTCACCGGAGGGAAAAGGAAGGAGAGGGTGAGGGAGAGGAAAGGGGGGCCGCGCCCCCTCCTCCTTGTCCTATTCGGACTCCCTAGGAGGGGGGCGCCCTGTTGGGGAACGTAGTAATTTCAAAATTTTCCTACACACACGCAAGATCATGGTGATGCACAACAACGAGAGGGGAGAGTGTTGTCTACGTACCCACGCAGACCGACTGCGGAAGCGTTGACACAACATAGAGGAAGTAGTTGTACGTCTTCCCGATCCGACCGATCCAAGCACCGTTACTCCGGCACCTCCGAGTTCTTAGCACACGTACAACTCGATGACGATCCCCGGGCTCCGATCCAGCAAAGCGCCGGGGAGGAGTTCCGTCAGCACGACAGCGTGGTGACGATCTTGATGTACTACCGTCGCAGGGCTTCGCCTAAGCACTGCTACAATATAATCGAGGTGGAATATGGTGGCAGGGGGCACCGCACACGGCTAAGGAACGATCTCAATGATCAACTTGTGTGTCTAGGGTGCCCCCTGCCTCCGTATATAAAGGAGCCAAGGGGGAGGGGCCGGCCGGCCAGGAGGAGGGCGCAGGAGGAGTCCTACTCCTACCGGGAGTAGGACTCCCCCCCAATCCTAGTTGGAATAGGATTCCCCGAGGGGGAAAGAGAGAGAGGGGGCCGGCCACCTCTCCTAGTCCTAATAGGACTAGGGGAGGGGGGAGGCGCGCAGCCCACCTTGGGCTGCCCCTTTCTCCTTTCCACTAAAGCCCACTAAGGCCCATATGGTTCCTGGGGGGTTCCGGTAACCTCCCGGTACTCCGGTAAAATCCCGATTTCACCCGGAACACTTCCGATGTCCAAATATAGGCTTCCAATATATCAATCTTTATGTCTCGACCATTTCGAGACTCCTCGTCATGTCCGTGATCACATCCGGGACTCCGAACTAACTTCGGTACATCAAAATGCATAAACTCATAATAACTGTCATCGTAACGTTAAGCGTGCGGACCCTACGGTTCGAGAATAATGCAGACATGACTGAGACACATCTCCGGTCAATAACCAATAGCGGGACCTGGATGCCCATATTGGCTCCTACATATTCTACGAAGATCTTTATCGGTCAGACCGCATAACAACATACGTTGTTCCCTTTGTCATCGGTATGTTACTTGCCCGAGATTCGATTGTCGGTATCCAATACCTAGTTCAATCTAATTACCGGCAAGTCTCTTTACTCGTTCTGTAATACATCATCTTGTAACTAACTCATTAGTTGCAATGCTTGCAAGGCTTATGTGATGTGCATTACCGAGAGGGCCCAGAGATACCTCTCCGACAATTGGAGTGAAAAATCCTAATCTCGAAATACGCCAACCCAACATTTACCTTTGGAGACACCTGTAGAGCTCCTTTATAATCACCCAGTTACGTTGTGACATTTGGTAGCACACAAAGTGTTCCTCCGGTAAACGGGAGTTGCATAATCTCATAGTCATAGGAACATGTATAAGTCATGAAGAAAGCAATAGCAACATACTAAACGATCGGGTGCTAAGCTAATGAAATGGGTCATGTCAATCAGATCATTCAACTAATGATGTGACCTCATTAATCAAATAACAACACCTTGTTCATGGTTAGGAAACATAACCATCTTTGATTAACGAGCTAGTCAAGTAGAGGCATACTAGTGGCACTGAGTTTGTCTATGTATTCACACATGTATTATGTTTCCGGTTAATACAATTCTAGCATGAATAATAAACATTTATCATGATATAAGGAAATAAATAATAACTTTATTATTGCCTCGGGCATATTTCCTTCAGTCTCCCACTTGCACTAGAGTCAATAATCTAGATTACACAGTAATGATTCTAACACCCATGGAGCCTTGGTGCTGATCATGTTTTGCTCGTGGAAGAGGCTTAGTCAACGGGTCTGCAACATTCAGATCCGTATGTATCTTGAAAATCTCTATGTCTCCCACCTGGACTAGATCCCAGATGGAATTGAAGCGTCTCTTGATGTGCTTGGTCCTCTTGTGAAATCTGGATTCCTTTGCCAAGGCAACTGCACTAGTATTGTCACAAAAGATTTTCATTGGACCCGATGCACTAGGTATGACACCTAGATCGGATATGAACTCCTTCATCCAGACTCCTTCGTTCGCTGCTTCCGAAGCAGCTATGTACTCCGCTTCACATGTAGATCCCGCTACGACGCTTTGTTTAGAACTGCACCAACTGACAGCTCCACCGTTTAATGTAAACACGTATCCAGTTTGCGATTTGGAATCGTCTGGAACAGTGTCAAAGCTTGCATCAACGTAACCTTTTACGGTGAGCTCTTTGTCACCTCCATATACGGGAAACATATCCTTAGTCCTTTTCAGGTATTTCAGGATGTTCTTGACCGCTGTCCAGTGATCCACTCCTGGATTACTTTGGTACCTCCCTGCTAAACTTATAGCAAGGCACACATCAGGTCTGGTACACAGCATTGCATACATGATAGAGCCTATGGCTGAAGCATAGGGAACATCTTTCATTTTCTCTCTATCTTCTACAGTGGTCGGGCATTGAGTCTGACTCAACTTCACACCTTGTAACACAGGAAAGAACCCTTTCTTTGCTTGATCCATTTTGAACTTCTTCAAAATCTTGTCAAGGTATGTGCTTTGTGAAAGTCCAATTAAGCGTCTTGATCTATCTTTATAGATCTTTATGCCTAATATGTAAGCAGCTTCACCGAGATCTTTCATTGAAAAACTCTTATTCAAGTATACCTTTATGCTATCCAGAAATTCTATATCATTTCCAATTAGCAATATGTCATCCACATATAATATCAGAAATGCTATAGAGCTCCCACTCACTTTCTTGTAAATACAGGCTTCTCTGAAAGTCTGTATAAAACCAAATGCTTTGATCACACTATCAAAGCGTTTATTCCAACTCCGAGAGGCTTGCACCAGTCCATAAATGAATCGCTGGAGCTTGCACACTTTGTTAGCTCCCTTTGGATCGACAAAACCTTCCGGTTGCATCATATACAACTCTTCTTCCAGAAATCCATTCAAGAATGCAGTTTTGACATCCATCTGCCAAATTTCATAATCATAAAATGCGGCAATTGCTAACATGATTCGGACAGACTTAAGCATCGCTACGGGTGAGAAGGTCTCATCGTAGTCAACCCCTTGAACTTGTCGAAAACCTTTTTCGACAAGTCGAGCTTTGTAGACAGTAACATTACCATCAGCGTCTGTCTTCTTCTTGAAGATCCATTTATTCTCAATTGCTTGCCGATCATCGGGAAAGTCAACCAAAGTCCATACTTTGTTCTCATACATGGATCCCATCTCAGATTTCATGGCTTCAAGCCATTTTGCGGAATCTGGGCTCACCATCGCTTCTTCATAGTTCGTAGGTTCATCATGATCTAGCAGCATGATTTCCAGAACAGGATTACCATACCACTCTGGTGCGGATCTCGCTCTGGTTGATCTACGAGGTTCAGTAGTATCTTGTCCTGAAGTTTCATGATCATCATCATTAGCTTCCTCACTAATTGGTATAGGTGTCGCAAAAACAGTTTTCTATGATGTACTACTTTCCAATAAGGGAGCAGGTACAGTTATCTCGTCAAGTTCTACTTTCCTCCCACTCCTTTCAAGAGAAACTCCTTCTCTAGAAAGGATCCATTCTTAGAAACGAATGTCTTGCCTTCGCATCTGTGATAGAAGGTGTACCCAACAGTCTCCTTTGGGTATCCTATGAAGACACATTTCTCCGATTTGGGTTCGAGCTTATCAGGTTGAAGCTTTTTCACATAAGCATCGCAGCCCCAAACTTTAAGAAACGACAACTTTGGTTTCTTGCCAAACCATAGTTCATAAGACGTCGTCTCAACGGATTTTGATGGTGCCCTATTTAACGTGAATGCGGCCGTCTCTAAAGCATAACCCCAAAACGATAGCGGTAAATCAGTAAGAGACATCATAGCTCGCACCATATATAGTAAAGTACGATTACGACATTCGGACACACCATTACGCTGTGGTGTTCCGGGTGGCGTGAGTTGCGAAACTATTCCACAATTTTTCAAATGTACACCAAACTCGTAACTCAAATATTCTCCTCCACGATCAGATCGTAGAAACTTTATTTTCTTGTTACGATGATTTTCAACTTCACTCTAAAATTCTTTGAATTTTTCAAATGTTTCAGACTTATGTTTCATTAAGTAGATATACCCATATCTGCTTAAGTCATCTGTGAAGATGAGAAAATAACGATATCCGCCACGAGCCTCAATATTCATCGGACCACATACATAGGTATGTATGATTTCCAACAAGTCTGTTGTTCTCTCGATAGTACCAGAGAACGGTGTTTTAGTCATCTTGCCCATGAGGCACGGTTCGCAAGTACCAAGTGATTCATAATCAAGTGGTTCCAAAAGTCCATCAGTATGGAGTTTCTTCATGCGCTTTATACCGATATGGCCTAAACGGCAGTGCCACAAATAAGTTGCACTGTCATTATCAACTCTGCATCTTTTGGCTTCAACATTATGAATATGTGTGTTACTACTATCGAGATTCATCAAAAATAGACCACTCCTCAAAGGTGCATGACCATAAAAGATATTACTCATATAAATAGAACAACCATTATTCTCTGATTTAAATGAATAACCGTCTCGCATCAAACAAGATCTAGATATAATGTTCATGCTCAACGCTGGCACCAAATAACAATTATTTAGGTCTAATATTAATCCCGAAGGTAGATGCAGAGGTAGCGTGCCGACCGCGATCACATCGACTTTGGAACCTTTTGCCACACGCATCGTCACCTCGTCCTTCGCCAGTGTTCGCTTAATCCATAGTCCCTGTTTCGAGTTGCAAATATTAGCAACAGAACCAGTATCAAATACCCAGGTGCTACTGCGAGCTCTAGTAAGGTACACATCAATAACATGTATATCACATATGCCTTTGTTCACCTTGCCATCCTTCTTATCCGCCAAATACTTGGGGCAGTTCCGCTTCCAGTGACCAGTCTGCTTGCAGTAGAAGCACTCAGTTTCAGGCTTAGGTCCAGACTTGGGTTTCTTCTCTTGAGCAGCAACTTGCTTGCCGTTCTTCTTGAAGTTCCCCTTCTTCTTCTTCCCTCTGCCCTTTTTCTTGAAACTAGTGGTCTTGCTGACCATCAACACTTGATGCTCCTTTTTGATTTCTACCTCCGCAGCTTTCAGCATTGCGAAGAGCTCGGGAATAGTCTTGTTCATCCCTTGCATATTATAATTCATCACAAAGCTCTTGTAGCTTGGTGGCAGTGATTGGAGAATTCTGTCAATGACGCAATCATCTGGAAGATTAACTCCCATCTGTATCAAGTGATTATTATACCCAGACATTTTGAGTATATGCTCACTGACAGAACTGTTCTCCTCCATCTTGCAGCTATAGAACTTATTGGAGACTTCATATCTCTCAATCCGGGCATTTGCTTGAAATATTAACTTCAACTCCTGGAACATCTCATATGCTCCATGACGTTCAAAACGTCGTTGAAGTCCCGATTCTAAGCCGTAAAGCATGGCACACTGAACTATCGAGTAGTCATCAGCTTTGCTCTGCCAGACGTTCATAACATCTGGTGTTGCTCCAGCAG
Organism: Triticum monococcum; assembly: GCA_034509565.1. Lineage (NCBI taxonomy): Eukaryota > Viridiplantae > Streptophyta > Magnoliopsida > Poales > Poaceae > Triticum > Triticum monococcum. Next base: position 93,683,067 of record CM067845.1, on the reverse strand, counting down.
CAGGCCTGGCACCCAGCAGTGCTTCCAGGACGTAATTCTTCTGAGCAGCAATGAGGATAATCCTCAAGTTACGGACCCAGTCCGTGTAATTGCTACCATCATCTTTCAACTTCACTTTCTCAAGGAACGCATTAAAATTCAACGGAACAACAACACGAGCCATCTATCTACAATCAAACATAAACAAGCAAGATACTATCAGGTACTAAGTTCATGATAAGTTTAAGTTCAATTAATCAAATTACTTAAGAACTCCCACTTAGATAGACATCCCTCTAATCCTCTAAGTGATCACGTGATCCAAATCAACTAAACCATAACCGATCATCACGTGAGATGGAGTAGTTTTCAATGGTGAACATCGCTATGTTGATCATATCTACTATATGATTCACGCTCGACCTTTCGGTCTCCGTGTTCCGAGGCCAATCTGCATATGCTAGGCTCGTCAAGTTTAACCTGAGTATTCTGCGTGTGCAAAAACTGGCTTGCCCCCTGTAACGCCCCGAGACCGATGTGCTAGTTGTCGTCCAGTTATTCGCCATCGTTGCCATGTCATTTGCTTGCGTGTTGCATCTTACCATGTCATCATGTGCATTGCATCATCATGTTTTCAAAACTTGCATCCGTCTCGGTCTCCTCATTCCGTTCGTTGTCCGTTCTGAGCCCAACCACACTTGCACGCGCCTGCGGCATGTCCGAAATAGTATTTTATAAGTGGCCGGAAAATGTTCTCGGATTGGGTTGAGATTTGGTGTGCGGTCTTATTATAGAGTAGACAGACCGCCTGTCAAGTTTCATCGCATTCGGAGTTCGTTTGATAGCCCAACCGTTAAACTATAGCGACATTATAGTCGGTCTAACGTCGGACGTTTTCGGTCTCCGGAAACGGTTGCCGGGTTGCATTCCCCTCTCTCCTCTCAGTCCACACACTTGACCTCGTTCTTATAACCCCTCTTTGCACAGTGCCCGCGGCCCTCCTCGCGCGCGTCCGAAAAATTGTCCCGGACCCGACCCGAGCAGTCGCCACCATCGTGTCCGGATCATCCCCAAACATCTACAAAACGTCACCGTTTTCTCATTTGGTCTCCCTAAGCTTTTATTTCGCGACCGTCCATTTAAGATCGGAGGGACCAAATGCCCCTATCCAAAAATCCACTTACTATTTATAGACCCCTACCCATATCAGATCAAACCCTAAGATCCAGGAGGTTTGTCCCACCTCCGCCGCCACTCTTCTGGTTCCCCTCGGGATCCCTCCCGATCTATCCACTCGAACTAGCCACCGAATCCCCTCCTCCTCGATTTCAGCTACCAACCAACCAGCGCCCACCCTCTCGATCCAGGAGCCGAGCTCCCCTGCCAGGCCGACCTCGCCTCCATTTTCTCTCCCTCGTTGCTCTCTCTCTCTCTCTCTCACCCGGTTCCCTCTCTCTCTGTTTCTTCGCGCAGGAGCCGCATTGCAGCATGGCCGGAGCTCCTTCCTCGACACTCATCGCCGACCCCCCTGTTTCTTCGGTCCCAGCAGGAGACAAGCCACCGGATCTGACGCCTCACCGGAGAACGTCGTCCTCGCCCGGTTTCAGCCGTGCCCCTGCTTCGTCCCAGCCCCGCGCTGCCGTTTCCCGTGCACCTTCGCCCCGCCAAGTCCCTCGCCGCGCCTCCATGACACCGCCACCTCGTCCCCGTCATCCATCAGCTCGTCGCTGCCCAGGCCCAGCGCCTGCAGCCGTGCCCCTACCTTCACCCACCGCCGGCGAGCCGAGCCGCCGGACCGCGTCGCCGTGCTGCCGTTTCAGGCCGTCCTCCGCCCAAGTATCGCTGCTGCCTTTCTTTCCAGCATCGCCGCTGTCCAGGTCGAGAGAGGAGCAAGATCGCCCGGTCCAGCCTGCGCGTTGACTGCGCCACCCTGTTTCGATCGACCTGCGAGGCCCAGCACCACCAAGGCCGGCCTAGCTCTCCTCCAGATGGGCCTCGGCCCAGGGTGAGCAGTCACACCCAGCGCCCCACCTTCCCTTCCTGCTGTTGGCCCAGTCTGTGTTTCGGCCCGTTCATGTTTTTTTTCAGGTCTACGATTTTTCCATTTATCCTGAGGCTGCTGTTTTACAGATTAGTCCCCCCGGTTCATGCATTTAATAACTCACTAACCGTGCATCGGATTAAAATGTTTTATATATGAAACGTGATCAGAATTTTGTGTAGATTAATAATATCCAACTTTCATCTATGTTTGAAATGATTAAAATGTTGATTGCATTAATTTGCTCGTATGCCCTGTTAAAATGATTTAATTCATAACTAAATAACCGTAACTCCGAATTTAATAAATTATATATGTAAATGGGCTAGAATTTTGCCTAGTTTATCATGGTGCACTCATCTTGCATGTTTAACAACTCTGAAATTGTGTTTAGGGCAGAACAGTACCAAATCTATAATATGCTTATGAGGATTTTCCGGATTTGTTGTTCGTTGCTTCCGGCCTCATTTAAACTTGACTAGATAGATAGTTTTACTTTGCATCACCCTCTTGCCATGCTAACAACATTTAATATTGTTGGGTACATAAACGGGATCAAACTAAATAACTTATCATGGTGTTTCGTCAATATGCAACTCGTTGCATATTGAGCTCCACTTAATTTGTAGGATTGCTTGTGCATTTTGCCATGCCATGCCTCTTTAAACCGGACATGCATCATACTTGATTGTGCATCATGCCATACTATGTTGTGTGCTTCTTTTCCGGTGATTGCTTCTTCGGGTTGGTTCCGGTAACGTCGAGTTTGTGAGGATCCGTTCGACTACGTCCGTTTGTCTTCTTCATGGACTCGTTCTTCTTCCTTGCGGGATTTCAGGCAAGATGATCATAACCTCGAAATCACTACTATCTTTGCTTGCTAGTTGCTCGCTCTTTTGCTATGCCTATGCTGCGATGCCTACCACTTGTTTGTCATGCCTCCCATATTGTTGAACCAAGCCTCTAACCCACCTTGTCCTAGCAAACCGTTGATTGGCTATGTTACCGCTTTGCTCAGCCCCTCTTATAGCGTTGTTAGTTGCAGGTGAAGATTGAAGTTTGTTCCTTGTTGGAACATGGAGATCGTTCCTTGTTGTAACATGTTTACTTGTTGGGATATCACATTATATCTTATTTAATTAATGCATCTATATACTTGGTAAAGGGTGGAAGGCTCGGCCTTATGCCTGGCGTTTTGTTCCACTCTTGCCGCCCTAGTTTCCGTCATATTGGTGTTATGTTCCTGGATTTTGCGTCCCTTACGCGGTTGGGCTATAATGGGAACCCCTTGACAGTTCGCCTTAAGTAAAGCTCTTCCAGCAATGCCCAACATTGGTTTTACCATTTGCCACCTAGCCTTTTCTTTAACCTTGGGAGTCGCGCTCCTGAGGGTCATCATTATTTTACCCCCCCGGGCCAGTGCTCCTCTGAGTGTTGGTCCAAACTAGAGTCCTGTGTAGCGCCCCCTCGGGGAAACTCGAGGTTTGGTTTTAGTTGTAGGGAGAGCTCATCTGAGTGTGCCCTGAGAAAGAGATATGTGCAGATCCTATCGGGATTTGTCGGCACATTCGGGCGGTGTTGCTGGTTTAGATTTATCCTGTCGAAATGTCTTGTTGTACTGGGATACCGAGTCTGATCGGAATGTCTCGGGTGGAGGTCTATTCCTTCGTTGACCGTGAGAGCTTGTCATGGGCTAAGTTGGGACACCCTGCAGGGATTTGAACTTTCGAAAGCCGTGCCCGCGGTTATGGGCAGATGGGAATTTGTTAACATCCGGTTGTAGAAAACCTGAAGTTGACCTTAATTAAAATGAATCAACCGCGTGTGTAACCGTGATGGTCTCTTTCCGGCGGAGTCCGGGAAGTGAACACGGTTGTTGGAGTTATGCTTGACGTAGGTTGTTATAGGATCACTTCTTGATCATACTTTTATCGACCGTGCTTTGCCTTCTCTTCTTGCTCTCATTTGCGTATGTTAGCCACCATATATGCTAGTCGCTTGCTGCAGCTCCACCTCATACCTTTTACCTTACCCATAAGCTTAAATAGTCTTGATCGCGAGGGTGCGAGATTGCTGAGTCCCCGTGGCTCACAGATACTTCCAAAACCAGCTTGCAGGTGCCGTTGAGTCCATGCAGATGACGCAACCAAGCTCAGGAGGAGCTCGATGAAGATCTTGTCCTTTGTGCTGTTTCTTTCTAGTTGATCAGTAGTGGAGCCCAGTTGGGGTCGATCGGGGACCTTTGTCGCATTTTGGGGTTCTTCTTTTGTTTTGGTTCCGTAGTCGGACCTTGATTGTATTTGGATGTTGTAATGCTTTATTCATGTAATTGTGTGAAGTGGCGATTGTAAGCCAACTATGTATCTCTTTCCCTTATGTATTACATGGGTTGTGTGAAGATTACCTCACTTGCGACATTGCTTTCAATGCGGTTATGCCTCTAAGTCGTGCTTCGACACGTAGGAGATATAGCCGCATCGAGGGCGTTACAAGTTGGTATCAGAGCCTTCCCCGACCTTAGGAGCCCCCATTGCTTGATCGTTTTTAGCGGCCGAGTTGAGTCTAGAAAAAATGTTTTGAGTCATTTAGGAATTATATATCGGAGAGTTAGGAATTCTTTTTACTTCCCAGTCTCCTCATCGCTCTGGTAGGGCATCCTGACGTAGAGTTTTGACTCTTCTCTTCTCAAATTTCACAAAAAAAAATTTAGGATCACGCGAGTATCTTGGGATCGTTCCGATGGCTTATGACGAGAACACTGTCTTGGTGCCTCCTGTCAGGGGTTTAGTGGAAGTGTCCCGGGGAGTTGAGCTCTGAGGTGTTGTCATCATAAGTTTATCGTTGCAATTCTGGAATACTTGAGATATGTTCGCCGACATCGAAAATCTCTTTTATGCAGTTCGTTGGTGAGATAACCTCGACGCCACCCAATACTGGGGCGGGAGTTCGGGAGTATTGCCATAACTTGTATAACGGATGCTTTTCGAAGGTTGAGGTAGATGATTTCCGAAGGTTTCTTGGTTATGTGTTGAAGGATGGATACAGCTGGATGTAGGATTTGCTAGTTTGGGTGAGATATTTATGCTTCCCCTGTATCCCCAACACCTGATTGCATAACTGGAAAATTTCGGGAGTTTCATAGGTGGGAATTCAAGTAGCTCTTAGGTTATCTTTCCGTCAGATGTATGATATGAAATTGGGGTTCGATGTCTAGTGGTCCGCCTATTCACGGTCGGTTTTACAGTGGTCTCGTTGTGTCTTAAAGAGTCCTTGGCTATGCCGACTCGGGGACGCTTCGTATGTCATGTGCACTGCCTTGTACATGATGGTGCTGTACGATCGAGCCCGTGTAGGCCCCACCACGAAAACTTCGGACGAAATCTCTATCATATGTTTGTTCCGGCTTATTTCGCAAGCCAATCCTTTGTTTTGTTTTGAGTTGTGGTATTCGAGTTGCTTCGAAGTTAAATGTTGATTCCATACCTTCCCCAAATGGTGTTTCATACTCCGATGTGAATACTAATCCTTCTTGATCATCGAGATTGTGTTGTCAATCCTTTTCACCGGCGTGTTTCTCTTCAAGTGGATCCGTTCATTTCAACTTCCACAAGATCAATTATCACTTCTTCTCAACGGTGTTTGTTTTATCTGTCTCCAAGTTGTCTTTGTTTTTCCCACCCTCCCTCCCTTTGTTTTTCTTCAAGGAATCCGATGTCTTATTCAAGTATCCTTTTATTCTTGTGAAGTCTCTCCATCATTTTTCGTCAATATGTTTATCCGGTGATTCTCATGAAGATCCTAACAGGGCTTCAAGTTCATCATTATTTTCTCTTTTCTCCTCCGGTGGAACCAATTCAAGCTTTCGGTGTTGATCATACTCTTTTCCTTATTTCAATGTTTTCTCATGCCGGTGCAATTCTTAATCGTTCACTTCTCGCTATTCAATTGTTCCGGAGTGCTCTAGATGTCTCGGAGATTCGTGTTTTCACTCTGCATTCGTTCAAGATATTTCGAGGATGTTCCCTCATTCAAGTCATTTAATTCAACCGGTGCATTCTCCCTTTCAAGTAATCCTTTCAAAGGTGTTTCTTTTGAGTGGGCCCTAACCCACAGGTCTTTTCCCAGGATCTTACCTGACTCTTCTTATTCTCCCGGAGTTGTTCTCAAATTCATCTTTTCATCGTTGGTTCAATCTTTAAAATCGTCATTCCGGTGTGCCTCAATAATTCTTGGTGGTGTTTCTCGTTGGCTTTCTCATCATTTGAAGACCGAAGAAGATTTTTACCTCCATATCTTGCTCCATTCTCTTCAAGATTCGTGATTCTAGCTTGTTGCCATCCTCTTGTAATTGTTTTGATTGTGAGAATTCTTTTCACCCATCCGGAGCAATGCAAGAGTCTTCTCAGTTTGTTATCCGGAGTCCATCAGTTCAGGATTATTCATTCTCAGCTTTCAGCTCTCGTTCTTCAATCTTACCGGTGCTTCGTTCAAGTGATCTTTAATCAGTTCGTGATCCCTTCGTTCTCATGTATCTAGTTTCTCTCAAGCATCTTCGCTCATCTGCAAATTCTTCCCAATGATTCGTTATCTTTTATTCGTCCATTTTCAATTCTTACGGTGGTTCGTTCAAGATTTCTTCTTCTTTCTTATCATATCAATTTATTCATTGTTTCAACCCTTCCGGTGGTTCGTTCAATACCTTCCCAAGTCTGATGTTATATCTCTCTTAATCTTTTCTACGAGAATAAGTAATATGCCAAATCCGTTGATTGTCATCAATTTAAATTGGTGAAGGATAAGCATAATGTAATTCTTACTCTTGTTTCATCCAAGTGATTTAATTCCTTATGCCGGAGGTTCATCAAAATTCTTGATTTCTTTTGTTTCATCTTCTCTTCCCGCAATTCCAAGCTCTCTCAATTATATCATCACGAGGATTCATCTAAATCATTACAAGGGTTCACCTTATGTTCTCAACTTCTCTTTCTTTTGATCATTCTTTTATTACCGGAGTTCTTCATGGAGGCTCTACATGTTGGTTCATCAATGATTTAATTCCTTCTCGAAGTGTTCATCGAGATTCTTTTCAGAGGAGCTCATGCATTCTTCGTCTTGCAATCCGGAGTGCAAATCTTTCACGCATATCTTTTGAGGTGGTGTTATGTCATTCTTGATAATTTGAGTTCATGTTTCATGATTCACATGTTGGTCAAGAATGAGATATTTTTAAGTCCATCAATCTCGCCATTTGAGTTGTCTTGGGTAATATTTTCACCAAAAGCCTTCCCTAAGGATTGTCGCTAGTATGGTGCTTATAAATGATCCAAGTTCTTCATTTATCCTTCTGGAGGATAAGTTTCTTGTTCCCCTGTTGATATCAATCCAACCAAATCTTTTCCGTGAGTGGCAAGTTGTCACCTCATAATTTTGAGATGTATTCCATAAGACCATATCAAGTTTATCCTTTTCGTTGTGGGTTTTCCAACAACTCCGTTCGACCCTTCTCCTTAAGATGCCTTTTCAAGCTCTTTAGTAGCAGAAGTTGCCTTTTTCTTCTGCATTCTTTTGTCTCAATTATCCTTATCCTATTCTTTCTCCTGGAGGCCTATTGTTGTTGCTCTTCTCAACCCATCATCTCGTTTGTCTAAGATCATGTTCTTTTCATGTTTTCCCATTTAACCGGAGTGCCGTGCCCTCTTTTCAAGTTCTATCTCCTTATCAAGTTCTTATCCAATTATTTTGATTTCAACCGGAGTGATGCCCGAATTTGGTCTTCCTTGATCCCCTTCTTTAACCAGAGTGTTTTCAATATATATCTTGCCCATCAACCTCAAGGTTTCTCGCAGTGTTCCTTGCCCCTCTTTTCTAACGGAGTGTTTTCGACCTTGTTCACCTTCGCATATCCTTTTCTCGAATTTGTTCAACCTCGCAAGGTTCTTTGGTTTCACTCGTTTGTCAAAGAAGCAACTTAGTTTTACCTCTTCTCTTTCTGTTCCGTTTTCCCTCCGGTGCCATTCTAGATCTCGGGACGAGATCCTCTCATAGTGGTGGAGTGTTGTAACGCCCCGAGACCGATGCGCTAGTTGTCGTCCAGTTATTCGCCGTCATTGCCATGTCATTTGCTTGCGTGTTGCATCTTACCATGTCATCATGTGCATTGCATCATCATGTTTTCAAAACTTGCATCCGTCTCGGTCTCCTCATTCCGTCCGTTGTCCGTTCTGAGCCCAACCACACTTGCACGCGCCCGCGGTGTCCGAAATAGTATTTTATAAGTGGCCGGAAAATGTTCTCGGATTGGGTTGAGATTTGGTGTGCGGTCTTATTATAGAGTAGACAGACCGCCTGTCAAGTTTCATCGCATTCGGAGTTCGTTTGATAGCCCAACCGTTAAACTATAGCGACATTATAGTCGGTCTAACGTCGGACGTTTTCGGTCTCCGGAAACGGTTGCCGGGTTGCATTCCCCTCTCTCCTCTCAGTCCACACACTTGACCTCGTTCTTCTAACCCCTCTTTGCACAGTGCCCGCGGCCCTCCTCGCGCGCGTCTGAAAAATTGTCCCGGACCCGACCCGAGCAGTCGCCACCATCGTGTCCGGATCATCCCCAAACATCTACAAAACGTCACCGTTTTCTCATTTCGTCTCCCTAAGCTTTTATTTCGCGACCGTCCGTTTAAGATCGGAGGGACCAAATGCCCCTATCCAAAAATCCACTTACTATTTATAGACCCCTACCCATATCAGATCAAACCCTAAGATCCAGGAGGTTTGTCCCACCTCCGCCGCCACTCTTCTGGTTCCCCTCGGGATCCCTCCCGATCTATCCACTCGAACCGGCCACCGAATCCCCTCCTCCTCGATTTCAGCTACCAACCAACCAGCGCCCACCCTCTCGATCCAGGAGCCGAGCTCCCCTGCTAGGCCGACCTCGCCTCCACTTTCTCTCCCTCATTGCTCTCTCTCTCTCTCACCCGGTTCCCTCTCTCTCTGTTTCTTCGCGCAGGAGCCGCATTGCAGCATGGCCGGAGCCCCCTGTTTCTTCGGTCCCAGCAGGAGACAAGCCGCCGGATCTGACGCCTCACCAGAGAGCATCGTCCTCGCCCGGTTTCAGCCGCGCCCCTCCTTCGTCCCAGCCCTGCGCTGCCGTTTCCCATGCACCTTCGCCCCGCCAAGTCCCTCGCCGCGCCTCCATGACACCGCCACCTCATCCCCGTCATCCGTCAGCTCGTCGCCGCCCAGGCCCAGTGCCTGCAGCCGCGCCCCTACCTTCACCCACCGCCGGCGAGCCGAGCCGCCGGACCACGTCGCCGTGCTGCCGTTTCAGGCCGTCCTCCGCCCAAGTCTCGCTGCTGCCTTTCTTTCCAGCATCGCCGCTGTCCAGGTCGAGAGAGGAGCAAGATCGCCCGGTCCAGCCTGCGCGTTGACTGCGCCACCCTGTTTCGATCGACCTGCGAGGCCCAGCACCACCAAGGCCGGCCTAGCTCTCCTCCAGATGGGCCTCGGCCCAGGGTGAGCAGTCACACCCAGCGCCCCACCTTCCCTTCCTGCTGTTGGCCCAGTCCGTGTTTTGGCCCGTTCATGTTTTTTTTCAGGTCTACGATTTTTCCATTTATCCTGAGGCTGCTGTTTTACAGATTAGTCCCCCCGGTTCATGCATTTAATAACTCACTAACCGTGCATCGGATTAAAATGTTTTATATATGAAACGTGATCAGAATTTTGTGTAGATTAATAATATCCAACTTTCATCTATGTTTCAAATGATTAAAATGTTGATTGCATTAATTTGCTCCTATGCCATGTTAAAATGATTTAATTCATAACTAAATAACCGTAACTCCGAACTTAATAAATTATATATGTAAATGGGGTAGAATTTTGCCTAGTTTATCATGGTGCACTCATCTTGCATGTTTAACAACTCTGAAATTGTGTTTAGGGCAGAACAGTACCAAATCTATAATATGCTTATGAGGATTTTCTGGATTTGTTGTTCGTTGCTTCGGGCCTCATTTAAACTTGACTAGATAGATAGTTTTACTTTGCATCACCCTCTTGCCATGCTAACAACATTTAATATTGTTGGGTACATAAACGGGATCAAACTAAATAACTTATCATGGTGTTTCGTCAATATGCAACTCGTTGCATATTGAGCTCCACTTAATTTGTAGGATTGCTTGTGCATTTTGCCATGCCATGCCTCTTTAAACCGGACATGCATCATACTTGATTGTGCATCATGCCATACTATGTTGTGTGCTTCTTTTCCGGTGATTGCTTCTTCGGGTTGGTTCCGGTAACGTCGAGTTTGTGAGGATCCGTTCGACTACGTCCGTTTGTCTTCTTCATGGACTCGTTCTTCTTCCTTGCGGGATTTCAGGCAAGATGATCATACCCTCGAAATCACTACTATCTTTGCTTGCTAGTTGCTCGCTCTTTTGCTATGCCTATGCTGCGATGCCTACCACTTGCTTGTCATGCCTCCCATATTGTTGAACCAAGCCTCTAACCCACCTTGTCCTAGCAAACCGTTGATTGGCTATGTTACCGCTTTGCTCAGCCCCTCTTATAGCGTTGTTAGTTGCAGGTGAAGATTGAAGTTTGTTCCTTGTTGGAACATGGAGATCGTCCCTTGTTGGAACATGTTTACTTGTTGGGATATCACATTATATCTTATTTAATTAATGCATCTATATACTTGGTAAAGGGTGGAAGGCTCGGCCTTATGCCTAGTGTTTTGTTCCACTCTTGCCGCCCTAGTTTCCGTCATATCGGTGTTATGTTCCTGGATTTTGCGTCCCTTACGCGGTTGGGCTATAATGGGAACCCCTTGACAGTTCGCCTTAAGTAAAGCTCTTCCAGCAATGCCCAACATTGGTTTTACCATTTGCCACCTAGCCTTTTCTTTTCCCTTGGGAGTTGCGCTCCTGAGGGTCATCATTATTTTACCCCCCCGGCCAGTGCTCCTCTGAGTGTTGGTCCAAACTAGAGTCCTGTGCAGCGCCCCCTCGGGGAAACTCGAGGTTTGGTTTTAGTTGTATGGAGAGCTCATCTGAGTGTGCCCTGAGAAAGAGATATGTGCAGCTCCTATCGGGATTTGTCGGCACATTCGGGCGGTGTTACTAGTTTAGTTTTATCCTGTCGAAATGTCTTGTTGTACTGGGATACCGAGTCTGATCGGAATGTCTCGGGTGGAGGTCTATTCCTTCGTTGACCGTGAGAGCTTGTCATGGGCTAAGTTGGGACACCCTGCAGGGATTTGAACTTTCGAAAGCCGTGCCCGTGGTTATGGGCAGATGGGAATTTGTTAACATTCGGTTGTAGAAAACCTAAAGTTGACCTTAATTAAAATGAATCAACCGCGTGTGTAACCGTGATGGTCTCTTTCCGGCGGAGTCCGGGAAGTGAACACGGTTGTTGGAGTTATGCTTGACGTAGGTTGTTATAGGATCACTTCTTGATCATACTTTTATCGACCGTGCTTTGCCTTCTCTTCTCGCTCTCATTTGCGTATGTTAGCCACCATATATGCTAGTCGCTTGCTACAGCTCCACCTCATACCTTTTACCTTACCCATAAGCTTAAATAGTCTTGATCGCGAGGGTGCGAGATTGCTGAGTCCCCGTGGCTCACAGATACTTCCAAAACCATCTTGCAGGTGCCGTTGAGTTCGTGCAGATGACGCAACCAAGCTCAGGAGGAGCTCGATGAAGATCTTGTCCTTTGTGCTGTTTCTTTCTAGTTGATCAGTAGTGGAGCCCAGTTGGGGTCGATCGGGGACCTTTGTCGCATTTTGGGGTTCTTCTTTTGTTTTGGTTCCGTAGTCGGACCTTGATTGTATTTGGATGTTGTAATGCTTTATTCATGTAATTGTGTGAAGTGGCGATTGTAAGCCAACTATGTATCTCTTTCCCTCATGTATTACATGGGTTGTGTGAAGATTACTTCACTTGCGACATTGCTTTCAATGTGGTTATGCCTCTAAGTCATGCTTCGACACGTAGGAGATATAGCCGCATCGAGGGCGTTACACACCCGTTGTAGATGGACGTAGAGCTTATCACAGCCGATCATCACGTGGTGTCTGGGCACGATGAACTTTGGCAACGGTGCATACTCAGGGAGAACACTTCTTGATAATTTAGTGAGAGATCATCTTATAATGCTACCGTCAATCAAAGCAAGATAAGATAAACATCAAATGCAAATATAAGTGATATGATATGGCCATCATCATCTTGTGCTTGTGATCTCCATCTCCGAAGCACCGTCATGATCACCATCGTCACCGGCGCGACACCTTGATCTCCATTGTAGCATCGTTGTCGTCTCGCCAATCTTATGCTTCCACGACTATCGCTACCGCTTAGTGATAAAGTAAAGTATTACATCGTGATTGCATTGCATACAATAAAGCGACAACCATATGGCTCCTGCCAGTTGCCGATAACTCGGTTACAAAACATGATCATCTCATACAATAAAATTTAGCATCATGTCTTGACCATATCACATCACAACATGCCCTGCAAAAACAAGTTAGACGTTGTCTACTTTGTTGTTGCAAGTTTTACGTGGCTGCTACGGGCTTAAGCAAGAACCAATCTCACCTACGCATCAAAACCACAACAATAGTTTGTCAAATAGACTCCGTTTTAACCTTCGCAAGGACCGGGCATAGCCACACTCAGTTCAACGAAAGTTGGAGAGACAGTCGCCCGCAAGCCACCTATGTGTAAAGCACGTCGGGGGAACCGGTCTTGCATAAGGGTACGCGTAATGTTGGTCCGGGTCGTCTCGTCCAACAATACCGCCGAACCAAAGTATGACATGCTGGTAGGCAGTATGACTTGTATCGCCCACAACTCACTTGTGTTCTACTCGTGCATATAACATCAAACCATAAAACCTAGGCTCTGATGCCACTGTTGGGGAACGTAGTAATTTCAAAATTTTCCTACGCACACGCAAGATCATGGTGATGCACAACAACGAGAGGGGAGAGTGTTGTCTATGTACCCACACAGACCGACTGCGGAAGCGTTGACACAACGTAGAGGAAGTAGTCGTACGTCTTCCCGATCCCACCGATCCAAGCACCGTTACTCCGGCACCTCCGAGTTCTTAGCACACGTACAACTCGATGACGATCCCCGGGCTCCGATCCAGCAAAGCGTCGGGGAGGAGTTCCGTCAGCACGATGGCATGGTGACGATCTTGATGTACTACCGTCGTAGGGCTTCGCCTAAGCACTGCTACAATATAATCGAGGTGGAATATGGTGGCAGGGGGCACCGCACACGGCTAAGGAACGATCTCAATGATCAACTTGTGTGTCTAGGGTGCCCCCTGCCTCCGTATATAAAGGATCCAAGGGGGAGGGGGCGGCCGGCCAGGAGGAGGGCGTAGGAGGAGTCCTACTCCTACCGGGAGTAGGACTCCCCCCCAATCCTAGTTGGAATAGGATTCCCCGAGGGGGAAAGAGAGAGAGAGAAGGGGACGGCCACCTCTCCTAGTCCTAATAGGACTAGGGGAGGGGGGAGGCGCGCGGCCCACCTTGGGCTGCCCCTTTCTCCTTTCCACTAAAGCCCACTAAGGCCCATAAGGTTCCCGAGGGGTTCCGGTAACCTCCCGGTACTCCGGTAAAATCCTGATTTCACCCGGAACACTTCCGATGTCCAAATATAGGCTTCCAATATATCAATCTTTATGTCTCGACCATTTCGAGACTCCTCGTCATGTCCGTGATCACATTCGGGACTCCGAACTAACTTCGGTACATCAAAATGCATAAACTCATAATAACTGTCACCGTAACATTAAGCGTGCAGACCCTACGGTTCGAGAATAATGCAGACATGACTGAGACACATCTCCGGTCAATAACCAATAGCGGGACCTGGATGCCCATATTGGCTCCTACATATTCTACGAAGATCTTTATCGGTCAGACCGCATAACAACATACGTTGTTCCCTTTGTCATCGGTATGTTACTTGCCCGAGATTCGATTGTCGGTATCCAATACCTAGTTCAATCTCATTACCGGCAAGTCTCTTTACTCGTTCTGTAATACATCATCTTGTAACTAACTCATTAGTTGCAATGCTTGCAAGGCTTATGTGATGTGCATTACTGAGAGGGCCCAGAGATACCTCTCCGACAATTGGAGTGAAAAATCCTAATCTCGAAATACGCCAACCCAACATTTACCTTCGGAGACACCTGTAGAGCTCCTTTATAATCACCCAGTTACGTTGTGACGTTTGGTAGCACACAAAGTGTTCCTCCAGTAAACGGGAGTTGCATAATCTCATAGTCATAGGAACATGTATAAGTCATGAAGAAAGCAATAGCAACATACTAAACGATCGGGTGCTAAGCTAATGAAATGGGTCATGTCAATCAGATCATTCAACTAATGATGTGACCTCGTTAATCAAATAACAACACCTTGTTCATGGTTAGGAAACATAACCATCTTTGATTAACGAGCTAGTCAAGTAGAGGCATACTAGTGACACTGAGTTTGTCTATGTATTCACACATGTATTATGTTTCCGGTTAATACAATTCTAGCATGAATAATAAACATTTATCATGATATAAGGAAATAAATAATAACTTTATTATTGCCGCTAGGGCATATTTCCTTCACGCCCCCACGGGCTTCCCTCTCTCTCCCTTAGGCCCATGTAGGCCCAACACTTCCCGAGGGGTTCCGGTAACCCCTCGGTACTCCGATAAAATACCCGAATCACTCGAAACCATTCTGATGTCCGAATACTACCTTCCAATACATGAATCTTTACCTCTCGACCATTTTGAGACTCCTCGTCATGTCCGTGATCTCATCTGGGGCTCCTAACAAACTTCGGTCACCAAAACACATAACTCATAATACAAATCGTCATCGAATGTTAAGCGTGCGGACCCTACGAGTTCGAGAACTATGTAGACATGACCGAGACACATCTCCGGTCAATAAACAATAGCGGAACCTGGATGCTCATATTGGTTCCTACATATTCTACGAAGATCTTTATCGGTCAAACCTCAATGACAACATATGTTATTCCCTTTGTCATCGGTATGTTACTTTCCCGAGATATGATCGCCGGTATCATCATACCTAGTTCAATCTCGTTACCAGCAAGTCTCTTTACTTGTTCCGTAATGCATCATCCCGCAACTAACTCATTAGTTACATTGCTTGCAAGGCTTATAGTGATGTGCATTGCCAAGAGGGCCCAGAGATACCTCTCCGATACTCGGAGTGACAAATCCTAATCTTGATCTATGCCAACTCAACAAACATCTTCATAGACACCTATAGAGCATCTTTATAATCACCCAGTTACGTTGTGACATTTGATAGCACACAAGGTGTTCCTCCGATATTCGGGAGTTGCATAATCTCATAGTCAGAGGAATATGTATAAGTCATGAAGAAAGCAATAGCAATAAACTTAACGATCATTATGCTAAGCTAACGAATGGGTCTTGTCCATCACATCATTCTCTAATGATGTGATCCCATTCATCAAATGACAAAACATGTCTATGGTCAGGAAACTTAACCATCTTTGATTAACGAGCTAGTCAAGTAGAGGCATACTAGGGACACTCTGTTTTGTCTATGTATTCACACATGTACTAAGTTTCCGGTTAATACAATTCTAGCATGAATAATAAAAATTTATCATGATATAAGGAAATATAAATAACAAGTTTATTATTGTCCGTAGGGCATATTTCCTTCAATAGATTGGTATGAAAATACCATCGCTCGTCCCCGACCTCCACTAATAAGGAAGACAATCAATAAATAAATCATGCTCCGACTTCATCACATAACGGTTCACCATACGTGCATGCTACGGGAATCACAAACTTTAACAAAATTATTTCTAAAATTCACAATTACTTACTAGCATGACTCTAATATCACCATCTTCATATCTCAAAACAATCATAAGGAATCAAACTTCTCATAGTATTCAATGCACTTTATATGAAAGTTTTTATTATATCCCTCTTGGATGCCTATCATATTAGGACTAAATTTATAACCAAAGGAAATTACCATGCTGTTTAGAGACTCTCAAAATAATATAAGTGAAACACGAGAGTTCATAAATTTCTATAAAATAAAACCACCACCGTGCTCTAAAAAGATATAAATGAAGCACTAGACCAAAATTGCCTAGCTCAAAAGATATAAGTGAAGCACAAAGAGTATTCTAATAAATTATGATTCATGCGTGTCTCTATCAAAAGGTGTGTACAGTAAGGATGATTGTGACAAACTAAAAAGCAAAGACTCAAATCATACAAGACGCTCCAAGCAAAACACATATCATGTGGTGAATAAAAATATAGCCTCAAGTAAAGTTACCGATAGACGAAGACGAAAGAGGGGATGCCTTCCGGGACATCCCCAAGCTTAGGCTCTTGGTTGTCCTTGAATATTACCTTGGGGTGCCTTGCGCATCCCCAAGCTTAGGCTCTTGCCACTCCTTATTCCATAGTCCATCAAATCCTTACCCAAAACTTGGAAACTTCACAACACAAAACTCAACAGAAAATCTTATAAGCTCCGTTAGTATAAGAAAATAAATCACCACTTTTGGTACTGCTATGAACACATTCTTTATTTATATTGGTGTAATATCTATTGTATTCCAACTTTTCCATGGTTCATACCCCCTGATACGAGTGATAGATACATCAAAATAAGCAAATAATACATAGAAAACAGAATCCGTCAAAAACAGAACAGTCTGTAGAAATCTGGGTATTTCGAATACTTCTGTAACTCAAAAAATTCTAAAAAGTTAGGACGACCGAAGAAATTTGTTTATTAATCTTTTGCAAAAAGAATCAGTATTTTATCGTGCTTTTGGTAAAACTGAAAATTAATTTCCTAAGTGCAAAAGTTTCTATTTTTCAGCAAGATCAAATCAACTATCACCGTAAGCTATCCCAAAGGTCTTACTTGGCACAAACACTAATTAAAACATAAAAACACATCTAACCAAAGGCTAGATAAATTATTTAATGCAAAACAGAACCTAAAAAGTGAAAACAAAAATAAAATTGGGTTGCCTCCCAACAAGCGCTATTGTTTAACGCCCTTAGCTAGGCATAAAACATGAATAGATCTAAGTATTATCATCTTTGGCATGCAATCCATAAGTGGCTCTCGTAATAGATTCATAAGGTAATTTAATTTTCTTTCTTAGGAAGTGTTCCATGCCTTTTTTAACGTAAATTGAAATCTAATGTTTCATTCTTTCATATCAATAATTGCACCAATCGTTCTAAGAAAAGGTCTACCAAGAATAACAGGACATGTAGGATTGCAATCTATATCAAGAACAATGAAATCTATGGGGACATATTTCCTATTTGCAACAATAAGAACATCATTAATCGTTCCCGTAGGTTTCTTAATAGTGGAATCCGCAAGATGCAAATTTAAGGAACACTCATTGAATTCATGGAAACCTAACACATCACATAAAGTTTTTGGAATCGTGGAAACACTAGCACCCAAATCACACAAAGCATGGCACTCATAATCTTTAATATTAATCTTAATAGTAGGTTCCCACATAGAAACTTCCAATTCAAGCTTTTCTTCAAAAGATTGTATTATAGCATCAACGATATGTTTAGTAAAAGCTTTGTTTTGATTATAAGCATGAGGATAATTCAACATGGATTGCAACAAGGAAATACAATCTATTAAAGAACAATTATCATAATTAAATTCCTTGAAATCTAAAAGAGTGGGTTCATTGCTACCTAAAGTTTTGACCTCTCCAATCCCACTTTTATCAATATTTGCATCAAGATCTAAAAATTCCGAATCATTGGGACACCTTTTAACTAAAGTTGACTCATCTCCAGTCCCATCTTTATCAAGATTTGTATTGGAAAACAAAGATTCAATAGGAGTCACATCAATCACTTTAAGATCTTCACCATTATTTAAAGATTCTGGTTTAGCGGTCATCTTATTTACCAAGGTAGCTTGCTGATGACCCACAAGTATAAGGGATCTATCGTAGTCCTTTCGATAAGTAAGAGTGTCGAACCCAACGAGGAGCAGAAGGAAATGATAAGCGGTTTTCAGCAAGGTATTCTCTGCAAGTACTGAAATAAGTGGTAACAGATAGTTTTGTGATAAGGCAAATTGTAACGAGCAACAAGTAACAAAAGTAAATAAAGTGCAGCAAGGTGGCCCAATCCTTTTTGTAGCAAAGGACAAGCCGGAACAAACTCTTATATAAGGAAAAGCGCTCCCGAGGACACATGGGAATATCATCAAGCTAGTTTTCATCACATTCATATGATTCGCGTTCGATACTTTGATAATTTGATATGTGGGTGGACCGGTGCTTGGGTGCTGTTCTTACTTGAACAAGCATCCCACTTATGATTAACCTCTATTGCAAGCATCCGCAACTACAACAAAAGTATTAAGGTAAACCTAACCATAGCATGAAACATATGGATCCAAATCAGCCCCTTACGAAGCAACACATAAACTAGGGTTTAAGCTTCTGTCACTCTAGCAACCCATCATCTACTTATTACTTCCCAATGCCTTCCTCTAGGCCCAAATAATGGTGAAGTGTTATGTAGTCGACGTTCACATAACACCACTAGAGGCTAGACAACATACATCTTATCAAAATACTAAACGAATACCAAATTCACATGACTACTAATAGCAAGACTTCTCCCTTGTCCTCAGGAACAAACGTAATTACTCACAAAGCATATTCATGTTCATAATCAGAGGGGTAATAATATGCATATAGGATCTGAACATATGATCTTCCACCAAATAAACCAACTAGCATCAACTACAAGGAGTAATCAACACTACTCGCAACCTACTAGCACCAATCCCGGACTTTGAGACAAGAATTGGATACAAGAGATGAACTAGGGTTTGGAGATGAGATGGTGCTGGTGAAGATGTTGATGGAGATTGCCCTCTCCCGATGAGAGGAGCGTTGGTGATGATGATGGTGATGATTTCCTCCTCCCGGAGGGAAGTATCCCTGGCAGAACAGCTCTGCCGGAGCTCTAGATTGGTTCCGCCAAGGTTCCACCTCGTGGCGGCAGAGTCTCGTCCCGAAAAGTTCCTTCTTATTTTTTTCTCATCGAAATACTTCATATAGCAGAAGATGGACGTCGGAGACCCACCGGAGGGCCCACGAGGCAGGGGGCGTGCCCTAGGAGGGAGGGCGCGCCCCCACCCTCGTGAGCAGGGTGTGGGCCCCCTGGCCTTCATCTTTGGCGATGATTTTTCTTTATTTATTTTAAGATGTTCCGTGGAGTTTCAGGACTTTGGAGTTGCGCAGAATAGGTCTCTAATATTTGCTCCTTTTCCAGCCCAGAATTCCAGTTGCCGGCATTCTCCCTCCTTATGTAAACCTTGTAAAATAAGAGAGAATAGCCATAAGTATTGTGACATAAAGTGAAATAATAGTCCATAATGCAATAAATATCGATATAAAAGCATGATGCAAAATGGACGTATCAACTCCCCCAAGCTTAGACCTCGCTTGTCCTCAAGCGAAAAGCCGATAACAATAAATATGTCCTCGTGTTTAGAGGTAGAGGTGTCGATAAAAATAAAATACGGACATGAAGGCATCATGATTATTCTCATAACAGCAACATATATAGATTTTGTCATATGATTACTTATGTTCAAGTGATGATCTATTCACAATGCAAAAGTATAAATCATAAACCTTATTGGGCTCCGATAAACTATAATCTCAGTCATTGAAGCAATTGCAATTTATCATAACATCGGAAGAGTCTATGTCAGAGCTAAAAAGCAAGTCCACATACTCAACTATCATTTAGTCCTTCATAATTGCTAACACTCACGCAATACTTGTGGTTATGAAGTTTTAATCGGACACAGAGAAAGATAGGGGCTTATAGTTTTTCCCCACAACCTTTAGCTCAAGGGTAATGTCAACAATAATAATTCATGCTCCCCTATATCCAATTAGATATATATATCATGTTCTTTCCAACATGCTGAGCTTGCCAAAGGATAAAATGAAAAAGGAAAGGTGAAGATCACCGTGACTCTTGCATAAGGTAGAAGATAATAATAAAAGATAGGCCCTTCGCAGAGGGAAGCAGAGGTTGCCATGCGCTTTTATGGTTGGATGCACAAAATCTCAATGCGAAAGAATGTCACTTTATATTGCCCCTTGTGATATGAACCTTTATTATGTAGTCCGTCGCTTTTATTACTTCCACATCACAAGATCGTATAAAGCTTATTTCTCCCACACCAATCAATCATACATATTTAGAGAAATTTTTATTGCTTTGCACCGATGACAACTTACTTGAAGGATCTTACTCAATCCATAGGTAGATATGGTGGACTCTCATGGCAAAACTGGTTTAAGGGTATTTGGAAGCACAAGTAGTATTTCTACTTGGTGCTGAGAATTTGGCTAAGATGAGGGCGAAAGGCAAGCTCAACAAGTTAGAGGATCCATGACAATATACTTTATCTCAGATATAAGAAAGACATAACTCATTACGTTGTCTTCCTTGTCCAACATCAACCCTTTAGCATGTCATATTTTAATGAGTGCTCCCAATCATAAAAGATGTCAATGATAATATATCTATATGTGGAAACCTCTCTTTCCTTATTACTTCCTATTAATTGCAACAATGACCAAAGCTATGTCTGCCAACTCCCAACAACTTTTAATCATCATACTCTTTCTATGTGAAGTCATTACTCTCAATAAGATCAATATGAACTTTTTTATTCTTTTTCTCTTTTCTTTTATGCACCCAAGATCATGGCAAAAATAATCAAGCCCTTGACTCAACACTAATCTTTATTATATGTAACTCACGGACTCGATTACATAGAGAGATCAAAAGGCAAAACTCAAAACTAGATCATGCCATAAACTTTATTCTACTAGATCAAGATACTACTAATAGGACCAAACTAAGAAAAACGGTAAAGATAGGAGTTGTGATTGTGATACGATACCGGGGCACCTCCCCCAAGCTTGGCAGTTGCCAAGGGGAGTGCCCATACCCATGTGATTATATCTCCTTTGTCGGTGAAGAAGGTGGAGGTGACGGATAATCGCACATCGAGCATAAGAGGTCCTCCAGCTTACGAATAATGCCCTTGAGTGCGACAATATGCTCCTTCAACAAAATATTTTCTTGTGTGAGATACTTGTTTTGTATACGAGCTAACTCAATCATCTTGAAAGCTTCGATCTCAGTTGGGGTAAGAAGGTTATGATCAAGTTGAAGGATGTCTTTTGCTACCGGAGCTTGATCCTCCGTGGCCTTCTTGATCCTTTCATCCTTGTTGACCCTCGTGGGTTCTTCCCTCTTCAGATCTATCTTCATTAGCCAAGCATCGTTGTCACCATTGTTGGAGGAGGGAGACGACATGATGCCTAGCCTGGAAAACCCTGACAGAAAACAGCTCGAAACAAGAACATAGGAGATTTGCGTGATACGGGAGTCAAAAGCTTCGGGAGGTTATATAATGAATTTTTACCGACCAAAATACGTATCTTGCAAGAAAATGGAGTCCGGAAGGCACACGAGGTAGGGGGGCGCGCCCACCACCCTCGTGGGGCCCTCGTGTCCCTCCCGGACTGCTACTTATTTTTCTATTTTTCTAAATATTCCAAAATGGAGAAATATTGCCTTAAAAATTGTTTTGGAGTCGGTTTACTTACCGTACCACATACCTATTCCTTCTCGGAGTCTGAAACGGTCCAGAAGGTGTCCCTTATGTATTCCTCCGGGGTTACGGTTTCAATAATATTGGTTTCAACATTTATGGGATTACCTGAGATATAATGTTTGATTCTTTGACCGTTTACCACCTTCGGATTTGTGCCCTTGAAGTTGTTGATTTTTATGGCACCGGAACGATAGACCTCTTCGATAACATAGGGGCCTTGCCATTTAGAGAGAAGTTTTCCTGCAAAAAATCTTAAACGAGAGTTGTATAGCAATACATAATCACCTACATTAAACTCACGCTTTTGTATCCTTTTGTCATGCCATCTTTTAACTTTATCTTTAAACAACTTGGCATTTTCATATGCTTGGGTTCTCCATTCATCAAGTGAGCTAATATGAAATAACCTCTTCTCACTGGAAAGTTTAAAATCATAGTTGAGCTCCTTAATAGCCCAATATGCCTTATGTTCTAGTTCGATAGGTAAGTGACATGCTTTTCCATAAACCATTTTATACGGAGACATACCCATAGGATTTTTGTATGCAGTTCTATAAGCCCATAATGCATCATCAAGTTTCTTGGACCAATTCTTTCTAGACCTATTAACAGTCTTTTGCAAAATTAATTTGAGCTCTCTATTGCTCAACTCTACTTGACCACTAGACTGTGGGTGATAAGGAGATGCAATTCTATGATTAACATCATACTTAGCAAGCATTTTACGGAAAGCACCATGAATAAAGTGTGAACCACCATTAGTCATTAAATATCTAGGGACTCCAAACCTCGGAAAAATAACTTCCTTAAGCATTTTAATAGAAGTGTTATGATCAACACTACTAGTTGGAATAGCTTCTACCCACTTAGTAACGTAATCAATAGCCACTAAAATATGTGTGTATCCATTAGAGGCAGGAAAAGGTCCCATATAATCAAAGCCCCAAACATCAAATGGTTCAATAACAAGAGAATAATTCATAGGCATTTCTTGACGTCTACTAATATTACCAATTCTTTGACATTCATCACAAGACAAGACAAACTTACGGGCATCCTTGAAGAGAGTAGGCCAATAAAAACCAGATTGCAATACCTTATGTGCAGTTCTATCTCCAGCGTGGTGTCCTCCATAAGCCTCGAAATGACACTTGCGTAGGATCTGTTCCTGTTCATGCTCAGGTACACAACGTCTAATAACACCATCTACTCCTTCTTTATAAAGATGTGGGTCATCCCAAAAGTAATGTCTCAAGTCATAGAAAAACTTTTTCTTTTGCTGGTATGTGAAGCTAGGTGGTATAAACTTAGCAACAATATAATTAGCATAATCAACATACCATGGAGTACTACGAGAAGTACTTATAACATTTAATTGTTCATCAGGAAAGCTATCATTAATATGTAGTGGGTCATCAAGAACATTCTCTAACCTAGACAAGTTGTCTGCAACGGGGTTCTCAGCTCCCTTTCTATCAACAATATGCAAATCGAATTCTTGTAGCAAGAGAACCCATCTAATAAGTCTAGGTTTAGCATCTTTCTTTTCCATAAGGTATTTAATAGCAGCATGATCAGTGTGAATAGTTACTTTAGAATCAACAATATAAGGTCTGAACTTATCACAAGCAAATACAACTGCTAAAAGCTCCTTTTCAGTAGTAGCATAATTTCTTTGAGCATTGTCTAGAGTCTTACTAGCATAATGAATAACATTTAATTTCTTATCAACTCTTTGCCCTAGAACAATACCTACAACATAATCACTAGCATCACACATAATTTCAAAGGGTAAATTCCAATCAGGTGGCTGAACAACAGGTGCAGAGACTAATGCTTTCTTAAGCATTTCAAATGCTTCTACACAATCATCATCAAAGACAAATGGTATATCTTTTTGTAATAAATTAGTCAAAGGCCGAGAAATTTTTGAGAAGTCCTTAATGAACCTCCTGTAAAATCCGGTGTGACCAAGGAAACTTCTTATACCTTTGATGTCCTTGGGACATGGCATCTTTTCAATACCATTGACCTTGGCTTTATCAACTTCAATACCTCTTTCAGAAATTTTATGCCCCAAGACAATACCTTCATTAACCATAAAGTGGTGCTTTTCCCAATTCAAGACAAGATTAGTTTCTTCACATCTCTGCAAAACTCGATCAAGATTGCTCAAGCAATCATCAAAAGAGGAACCATAGACGGAAAAATCGTCCATGAAAACCTCACAAATCTTTTCACAAAAGTCAGAGAATATAGCCATCATGCATCTTTGAAAGGTAGCAGGTGCATTACATAAACCAAAATGCATACGTCTATAAGCAAAAGTACCAAAAGGGCATGTAAAAGTAGTCTTTGATTGATCTCTAGCCGACACAGGTATTTGAGAGAAACCATAATAACCATCTAGAAAGCAATAGTGTGTATGTTTGCATAATCTTTCTAGAATTTGATCAATAAAAGGTAAGGGGCAATGATATTTCTTAGTAGCTTTATTTAATTTGCGGAAATCAATTACCATCCTATAACCTGTGATAATTCTTTGTGGAATCAATTCATCTTTATCATTAGAAACAACAGTAATACCTCCCTTCTTAGGGACACAATAGACATGACTTACCCACTGACTATCAGCAATGGGATAAATTATACCTACCTCCAGAAGCTTGAGTATTTCTTTTCTTACCACTTCTTTCATTTTAGGATTCAGACGTCGTTGAGGATCAAGAACTGGTTTGGCATCTGCTTCCAAATTTATTTTATGTTGACATAGAGTGGGACTAATGGCCTTAAGATCATCAAGAGTATATCCAATAGCAGCACGATGCTTCTTCAGAGTTTTCAATAATCTTTCTTCTTCACGCTCTGAAAGGTTAGCACTAATAATAACAAGATATATCTTCTTTTCATCAAGATAAGAATATTTAAGATTATCAGGAAAAGGTTTAAGCTCAAATACGGGATCACCCTTGGATGGAGGAGGATCCCCTAAAATTTCAACAGGCAAGTTGTATTGCAGAATAGGTTCCTGTTTAAAGAATACTTCATCTATTTCCCTTCTTTCATTCATGAACATATCATTTTCATGTTCTAGCAAATAGTGTTCTAAAGGATCACTAGGAGGTACGGCAATAGAAGCAAGACCAATAATTTCATCCTTACTAGGTAATTCTTCCTCATGATGTTGTTTACTAAATTTAGAGAAATTAAACTCATGAATCATATCATCCAAGCCAATAGTAACAACATTCTTTTCGCAATCTATCCTAGCATTAACAGTGTTCAAGAAGGGTCTACCAAATATAATGGGACAAAAGCTATCTTGCGGAGAAGTAAGAACAAGAAAATCAGCAGGATATTTAGTTTTCCCACACAAGACTTCAACATATCTAACAATTCCAATTGGTGAAATAGTAACTCTATTGGCAAGTTTAATTGTGACATCAATACCTTCTAACTCAGCAGGTGCAATTTCATTCTTAATTTCTTCGTATATAGTATGCGGTATAACACTAGCACTCGCACCCATATCACATAAGCCATGATAACAATGATCTCCTATTTTAACAGAAATAACAGGCACGCCTACCACATGTCTGTGTTTATCTTTAGCACAAGGTTTAGCAATTCTAGCAGTTTCACCTTCGAACTGAATAACATGCCCATCAATATTATCAGACAAGAGATCTTTAACAATAGCAATATTAGGTTCTACTTTAAGTTGCTCAGGGGGTGTATAAGTTCTAATATTGCTTTTACAAACAATAGTTGAAGCTTTAGCATGATCCTTTACTCTAACAGGGAAAGGTGGTTTCTCAACATAAGAAGTAGGAACAATAGGATCATTATAAGTGACAGTCTTTTCTTCAACTTTAATAGGTGCATCTACTTTTACTTCTATGGGATGATGATATTTAAACCACTTCTCCTTAGGGAGATCAACATAAGTAGCAAAAGATTCACAGAAAGAAGCTACTATCTCAGAGTCAAGTCCATATTTAGTGCCAAACTTATAGAAAATACCGGTATCCATAAAAGATTTAACACAATCAAACTTAGGTGTCATACCTGACTC
The DNA here is from genome assembly GCA_034509565.1 of Triticum monococcum. Lineage (NCBI taxonomy): Eukaryota > Viridiplantae > Streptophyta > Magnoliopsida > Poales > Poaceae > Triticum > Triticum monococcum. Next base: position 93,657,180 of record CM067845.1, on the reverse strand, counting down.
CTTACCTTCGTCGAGGTCCCAATCTTCAGAGTTGCGTTTAATTCTATCCAATAAATTCCTTCTGAATTCAATAGTCTTGATCATAAAAGAGCCAGCACAAGAAGTATCGAGCATGGTTTGATTATTATGAGAAAGCTGAGCATAAAAACTTTGCATAATTATTTCTCTCGAGAGCTCATGATTGGGGCATGAATATAACATTGATTTAAGCCTCCCCCAATCTTGAGCGATGCTTTCTCCTTCGCGAGGCCAGAAATTATATATATAATTGCGATCACGATGAACAAGATGCATAGGGTAATACTTTTGATGAAATTCCAATTTCAATCTTTTATAGTTCCATGATCTCATATCATCACATAGCCTATACCATATCAATGCGTCTCCCTTCAAAGATAAAGGGAAGACCTTCTTCTTAGCAACATCATTGGGTACACCTGCAAGCATAAATAATCCACAAACTTCATCCACATATATTAAGTGCTCATCAGGATACTTTGTTCCATCTCCTGTAAAAGGGTTAGCTAGCAGTTTTTCCATCATACCCGAAGGAAATTCAAAAGGAGTTTCATTTTCAATAGGTTCAGTAGGTTGAGGAGAAATTCTTTGCTCTACTGGATGGGGTGAAGATACCCCGAAAGAGCCCCTCAGAGAATTACTTTCCATAGTAGCAAGTGACAGTAAATTTCAGCACACTATATAAATTTTTCCTTACCAAATTCCACCTACCAAAGGCGCTACACTCCCCGTCAACGGTGCCAGAAAAGAGTCTTGATGACCCACACGTATAAGGGATCTATCGTAGTCCTTTCGACAAGTAAGAGTGTCGAACCCAATGAGGAGCAGAAGGAAATGATAAACGGTTTTCAGCAAGGTATTCTCTGCAAGTACTGAAATAAGTGGTAACAGATAGTTTTGTGATAAGGTAAATTGTAACGAGCAACACGTAACAAAAGTAAATAAAGTGCAGCAAGGTGGCCCAATCCTTTTTGTAGCAAAGGACAAGCCGGAACAAACTCTTATATAAGGAAAAGCGCTCCCAAGGACACATGGGAATATCGTCAAGCTAGTTTTCATCACTTTCATATGATTCGCGTTCGATACTTTGATAATTTGATATGTGGGTGGACCGGTGCTTGGGTGCTGTTCTTACTTGAACAAGCATCCCACTTATGATTAACCTCTATTGCAAGCATCCGCAACTACAACAAAAGTATTAAGGTAAACCTAACCATAGCATGCAACATATGGATCCAAATCAGCCCCTTACGAAGCAACACATAAACTAGGCTTTAAGCTTCTGTCACTCTAGCAACCCATCATCTACTTATTACTTCCCAATGCCTTCCTCTAGGCCCAAATAATGGTGAAGTGTTATGTAGTCGACGTTCACATAACACCACTAGAGGCTAGACAACATACATCTTATCAAAATATCAAACGAATACCAAATTCACATGACTACTAATATCAAGACTTCTCCCTTGTCCTCAGGAACAAACGTAATTACTCACAAAGCATATTCATGTTCATAATCATAGGGGTAATAATATGCATATAGGATCTGAACATATGATCTTCCACAAAATAAACCAACTAGCATCAACTACAAGGAGTAGTCAACACTACTAGCAACCTACTAGCACAAATCCCGGATTTTGAGACAAGAATTGGATAGAAGAGATGAACTAGGGTTTGGAGATGAGATGGTGCTGGCGAAGATGTTGATGGAGATTACCCTCTCCCGATGAGAGGAGCGTTGGTGATGACGATGGTGATGATTTCCCCTCCCGGAGGGAAGTATCCCCGGCAGAACAGCTCTGCCAGAGCTCTAGATTGGTTCCGCCAAGGTTCCGCCTCGTGGCGGCGGAGTCTCGTCCCAAAAAGTTCCTTCTTATTTTTTTTCTCATCGAAGGACTTCATATAGCAGAGGATGGACGTGGAGACCCACCAGGGGGCCCACGAGGAAGGGGGGCGCGCCCTAGGAGGGGGGGGCGCCCCCACCGTCGTGAGCAGGGTGTGGGCCCCCTGACCTTCATCTTTGGCGAGGATTTTTCTTTATTTATTTTAAGATGTTTCGTGGAGTTTCAGGACTTTTGGAGTTGCGCAGAATAGGTCTCTAATATTTGCTCCTTTTCCAGCCCAGAATTCCAGCTGCCGGCATTCTCCCTCCTTATGTAGACCTTGTAAAATAAGAGAGAATAGCCATAAGTATTATAACATAAAGTGAAATAACAGTCCATAATGCAATAAATATCGATATAAAAGCATGATGCAAAATGGACGTATCACTTGCTTATCAGAAATTTGGCCCACTAAATTTTCAAGATGAGCAAACCGAGATCTTAGGCCATAAAATTCCTTAGACATATCATCAAGTTCTTTATTCATGTAGTCCATAAAACTTTTCTGCTCCTTGAGCTCGTTTCTAAAGAAATTATTATGCTCAAATTGCAAAGACATGAAGCTTCTAACATTAATTTCAAATTTGTCCAACCTCCTAAGGTGAGGGTCAATGATTTTTGGTGGAGCCATTGCGACAAAGAAGGCAATAAAATACACGAGCACACAAAAAGCAAGCGAAGAAGACGAACAGAAGAGGGGCGAAGAAAAGGTCAATCTTTTTGAAAATCGTTTTAGGAGTAGGGGAGAGGAAAATGAGAGGCGAATGGCGAATAATGTAATGCAAGGGATGAGAGTTTATGATGGGTACTTGGTATGTCTTTACTTGACATGGATCTCTGTAACGCCCCGAGACTGATGTGCCAGGTGTCCTCCAGTTATTCGCTGCTGTGGCCTTGTCATTGCTTGCGTGTCATGCATTTCATATCATGTCATCATATGCATTTCATTTGCACACATGTTCATGAAGGAAATATGCCCTAGAGGCAATAATAAAGTTATTATTTATTTCCTTATATCATGATAAATGTTTATTATTCATGCTAGAATTGTATTAACCGGAAACATAATACATGTGTGAATACATAGACAAACTTAGTGTCACTAGTATGCCTCTAATTGACTAGCTCGTTAATCAAACATGGTTATGTTTCCTAACCATGAACAAGGTCTTGTTATTTGATTAACGAGGTCACATCATTGGTTGAATGATCTGATTGACATGACCCATTCCATTAGCTTAGCACCCGATCGTTTAGTATGTTGCTATTGCTTTCTTCATGACTTATACATGTTCCTATGACTATGAGATTATGCAACTCCCGTTTACCGGAGGAACACTTTGGGTGCTACCAAACGTCACAACGTAACTGGGTGATTATAAAGGAGTACTACAGGTGTCTCCAAAGGTAGATGTTGGGTTGCCATATTTCGAGATTAGGATTTGTCACTCCGATTGTCGGAGAGGTATTTCTGGGCCCTCTCGGTAATGCACATCACATAAGCCTTGCAAGCATTACAACTAATGAGTTAGTTGCAAGATGATGTATTACGGAACAAGTAAAGAGACTTGCCGGTAATGAGATTGAACTAGGTATTGGATACCGACGATCGAATCTCGGGCAAGTAACATACCGATGACAAAGGGAACAACGTATGTTGTTATGCGGTCTGACCGATAAAGATCTTCGTAGAATATGTAGGAGCCAATATGGGCATCCAGGTCCCGCTATTGGTTATTGACCGGAGATGTGTCTCAGTCATGTCTACATTGTTCTCGAACCGTAGGGTCCGCACGCTTAACGTTACGATGACAGTTATTATGAGTTTATGCATTTTGATGTACCAAAGTTAGTTCGGAGTCCCGGATGTGATCACGGACATGACAAGGAGTCTCGAAATGGTCGAGACATAAAGATTGATATATTGGATGACTATATTCGGACACCGGAAGTGTTCCGGGTGATTTCGGAGAAAACCGGAGAGCCGGAGGGTTACCGGAACCCTACCGGGAGAAGTAATGGGCCTTATGGGCTTTAGTGGAGAGAGAGAAGGGCTGCGAGAGGTGGGCCGCGCGCCACCTCCTCCCTGGTCCGAATTGGACTAGGGGAGGGGGGCGGCGCCCCCCTTTCCTTCTCCCACTCCACCTCTTTCCCCCTCCTAGTAGGAGTCCTACTCCTACTAGGAGGAGGACTCCTCCTTGGCGCGCCACACCTGGCCGGCCGGCCTCCTCCCCTTGATCCTTTATATACGGGGGCAGGGGGCACCCCAAGATACACAAGTTGATCCACGTGATCGTTCCTTAGCCGTGTGCGGTGCCCCCTGCCACCATATTCCACCTCGATCATATCGTTGTAGTGCTTAGGCGAAGCCGTGCGTCAGTAGAACATCAAGATCGTCATCACGCCGTCGTGCTGACGGAACTCCTCCCTGAAGCTTTGCTGGATCGGAGCCCGGGGATCGTCATCGAGCTGTACGTGTGCTAAGAATTCGGAGGTGCCGGAGTAACGGTGCTTGGATCGGTCGGATCGGGAAGAAGACGTACGACTACTTCCTCTACGTTGTGTCAACGCTTCCGCTGTGATCTACAAGGGTACGTAGATCAGACTCTCCCCCTCGTTGCTATGCATCACCATGATCTTGCGTGTGCGTAGGATTTTTTTTGAAATTACTACGTTCCCCAACAGTGGCATCCGAGCCTAGGTTTTATGGTTTAATGTTATTTGCACGAGTAGAACACAAGTGAGTTGTGGACGATACAAGTCATACTGCCTACCAGCATGTCATACTTTGGTTCGGCGGTATTGTTGGACGAGACGACCCGGACCAACCTTACGCGTACGCTTACGCGAGACCGGTTCCCCCGACGTGCTTTGCACACAGGTGGCTTGCGGGCGACTGTCTCTCCAACTTTAGTTGAACCGAGTGTGGCTACGCCCGGTCCTTGCGAAGGTTAAAACGGAGTTTATTTGACAAACTATCGTTGTGGTTTTGATGCGTAGGTGAGATTGGTTCTTGCTTAAGACCGTAGCAGCCACGTAAAACTTGCAACAACAAAGTAGAGGATGTCTAACTTGTTTTTGCAGGGCATGTTGTGATGTGATATGGTCAAGACATGATGCTAAATTTTATTGTATGAGATGATCATGTTTTGTAACCGAGTTATCGGCAACTAGCAGGAGCCATATGGTTGTCGCTTTATTGTATGCAATGCAATCGCGATGTAATGCTTTACTTTATCACTAAACGGTAGCGATAGTCGTGGAAGCATAAGATTGGCGAGACGACAACGATGCTACGATGTAGATCAAGGTGTCACGCCGGTGACGATGGTGATCATGACGGTGCTTCGGAGATGGAGATCACAAGCACAAGATGATGATGGCCATATCATATCACTTATATTGATTGCATGTGATGTTTATCTTTTTATGCATCTTATCTTGCTTTGATTGACGGTAGCATTATAAGATGATCTCTCACTAAATTATCAAGAAGTGTTCTCCCTGAGTATGCACCGTTGCGAAAGTTCTTCGTGCTGAGACACCACGTGATGATCAGGTGTGATAGGCTCTACGTTCAAATACAACGTGTGCAAAACAGTTGCACACGCGGAATACTCAGGTTATACTTGACGAGCCAAGCATATACAGATATGGCCTCGGAACACGTAGACCGAAAGGTCGAGCGTGAATCATACAGTAGATATGATCAACATAATGATGTTCACCGATGAAACTACTCCATCTCACGTGATGATCGGACATGGTTTAGTTGATTTGGATCACGTAATCACTTAGAGGATTAGAGGGATGTCTATCTAAGTGGGAGTTCTTAAGTAATATGATTAATTGAACTTAAATTTATCATGAACTTAGTACCTGATAGTATCTTGCTTGTTTATGTTGATTGTAGATAGATGGCTCGTGCTGTTGTTCCGTTGAATTTTAATGCGTTCCTTGAGAAAGCAAAGTTCAAAGATGATGGTAGCAATTACACAGACTGGGTCCGTAACTTGAGGATTATCCTCATTGCTGCATAGAAGAATTACGTCCTGGAAGCACCGCTAGGTGCCAGGCCTGCTGCTGGAGCAACACCAGATGTTATGAACGTCTGGCAGAGCAAAGCTGATGACTATTCGATAGTTCAGTGTGCCATGCTTTACGGCTTAGAATCGGGACTTCAACAACGTTTTGAACGTCATGGAGCATATGAGATGTTTCAGGAGTTGAAGTTAATATTTCAAGCAAATGCCCGAATTGAGAGATATGAAGTCTCCAATAAGTTCTATAGCTGCAAGATGGAAGAGAACAGTTCTGTCAGTGAGCATATACTCAAAATGTTTGGGTATAATAATCACTTGATTCAATTGGGAGTTAATCTTCCAGATGATTGCGTCATTGACAGAATTCTCCAATCACTGCCACCAAGCTACAAGAGCTTCATGATGAACTATAATATGCAAGGGATGAACAAGACTATTCCCGAGCTCTTCGCAATGCTGAAAGCTGCGGAGGTAGAAATCAAAAAGGAGCATCAAGTGTTGATGGTTAACAAAACCACTAGTTTCAAGAAAAAGGGCAAAGGGAAGAAGAAGGGGAACTTCAAGAAGAACGGCAAGCAAGTTGCTGCTCAGGAGAAGAAACCCAAGTCTGGACCTAAGCCTGAAACTGAGTGCTTCTACTGCAAGCAGACTGGTCACTGGAAGCGGAACTGCCCCAAGTATTTGGCGGATAAGAAGGATGGCAAGGTGAACAAAGGTATATGTGATATACATGTTATTGATGTGTACCTTACTAATGCTCGCAGTAGCACCTGGGTATTTGATACTGGTTCTGTTGCTAATATTTGCAACTCGAAACAGGGACTACGGATTAAGCGAAGATTGGCTAAGGACGAGGTGACGATGCGCGTAGGAAACGGTTCCAAAGTCGATGTGATCGCGGTCGGCACGCTACCTCTACATCTACCTTCGGGATTAATATTAGACCTAAATAATTGTTATTTGGTGCCAGCGTTGAGCATGAACATTATATCTGGATCTTGTTTAATGCGAGACGGTTATTCATTTAAATCAGAGAATAATGGTTGTTCTATTTATATGAGTAATATATTTTATGGTCATGCACCCTTGAAGAGTGGTCTATTCTTGTTGAATCTCGATAGTAGTGATACACATATTCATAATTTAGAAGCCAAAAGATGCAGAGTTGATAATGATAGTGCAACTTATTTGTGGCACTGCCGTTTAGGTCATATCGGTGTAAAGCGCATGAAGAAACTCCATACTGATGGACTTTTGGAACCACTTGATTATGGATCACTTGGTACTTGCGAACCGTGCCTCATGGGCAAGATGACTAAAACACCGTTCTCCGGTACTATGGAGAGAGCAACAGATTTGTTGGAAATCATACATACAGATGTATGCGGTCCGATGAATATTGAGGCTCGTGGCGGATATCATTATTTTCTCACCTTCACAGATGATTTAAGCAGATATGGGTATATCTACTTAATGAAACATAAGTCTGAAACATTTGAAAAGTTCAAAGAATTTCAGAGTGAAGTGGAAAATCATCATAACAAGAAAATAAAGTTTCTACGATCTGATCGTGGAGGAGAATATTTGAGTTACGAGTTTGGTGTACATTTGAAAAATTGTGGAATAGTTTCGCAACTCACGCCACCCAGAACACCACAGCGTAATGGTGTGTCCGAACGTCATAATCGTACTTTACTAGATATGGTGCGATCTATGATGTCTCTTATTGATTTACCGCTATCGTTTTGGGGATACGCTCTAAAGACGGCCGCATTCAGGTTAAATAGGGCACCATCAAAATCCGTTGAGACGACGCCTTATGAACTATGGTTTGGCAAGAAACCAAAGTTGTCGTTTCTGAAAGTTTGGGGCTGCGAGGCTTATGTGAAAAAGCTTCAACCTGATAAGCTCGAACCCAAATCGGAGAAATGTGTCTTCATAGGATATCCAAAGGAAACTATTGGATACACCTTCTATCACAGATCCGAAGGCAAGACTTTTTTTGCTAAATTCGGAAACTTTCTTGAGAAGGAGTTTCTCTCGAAAGAAGTGAGTGGGAGGAAAGTAGAACTTGACGAGGTAACTGTACCCGCTCCCTTATTGGAAAGTAGTACATCACAGAAAACTGTTTCTGCAACACCTACACCAATAAGTGAGGAAGCTAATGATAATGATCATGAAACTTTAGAACAAGACACTACTGAACCTCGTAGATCAACCAGAGCAAGATCCACACCAGAGTGGTACGGTAATCCAATTCTGGAAGTCATGCTGCTAGATCATGATGAACCTACGAACTATGAAGAAGCGATGGTGAGCCCAGATTCCACAAAGTGGCTTGAAGCCATGAAATCTGAGATGGGATCCATGTATGAGAACAAAGTATGGACTTTGGTTGACTTGCCCGATGATCGGCAAGCAATTGAGAATAAATGGATCTTCAAGAAAAAGACTGACGCTGATGGTAATGTTACTGTCTATAAAGCTCGACTTGTCGCAAAAGGTTTTCGACAAGTTCAAGGGGTTGACTACGATGAGACCTTCTCACCCGTAGCGATGCTTAAGTCTGTCCGAATCATGTTAGCAATTCCGCGTTTTATGATTATGAAATTTGGCAGATGAATGTCAAAACTGCATTCCTGAATGGATTTCTGGAAGTAGAGTTGTATATGATGCAACCGGAAGGTTTTGTCGATCCAAAGGGAGCTAACAAAGTGTGCAAGCTCCAGCGATCCATTTATGGACTGGTGCAAGCATCTCGGAGTTGGAATAAACGTTTTGATAGTGTGATCAAAGCATTTGGTTTTATACAGACTTTTGGTGAAGCCTGTATTTACAAGAAAGTGAGTGGGAGCGCTGTAGCATTTCTGATATTATATGTGGATGACATATTGCTGATTGGAAATGATATAGAATTTCTGGATATCATAAAGGGATACTTGGATAAGAGTTTTTCAATGAAAGACCTCGGTGAAGCTGCTTACATATTAGGCATAAAGATCTATAGAGATAGATCAAGACGCTTAATTGGACTTTCACAAAGCACATACCTTGACAAAATTTTGAAGAAGTTCAAAATGGATCAAGCAAAGAAAGGGTTCTTGCCTGTGTTACAAGGTGTGAAGTTGAGTCAGACTCAATGCCCGACCACTGCAGAAGATAGAGAGAAAAATGAAAGATGTTCCCTATGCTTCAGCCATAGGCTCTATCATGTATGCAATGCAATGTACCAGACCTGATGTGTGCCTTGCTATAAGTTTAGCAGGGAGGTACCAAAGTAATCCAGGAATGGATCACTGGACAGCGGTCAAGAACATCCTGAAATACCTGAAAAGGACTAAGGATATGTTTCTCGTATATGGAGGTGACAAAGAGCTCACCGTAAGAGGTTACGTTGATGCAAGCTTTGACACTGATCCGGACGATTCTAAATCGCAAACCGGATACGTGTTTACATTAAACGATGGAGCTGTCAGTTGGTGCAGTTCTAAACAAAGTGTCGTAGCGGGATCTACATGTGAAGCGGAGTACATAGCTACTTCGGAAGCAGCGAACGAAGGAGTCTGGATGAAGGAGTTCATATCCGATCTAGGTGTCATACCTAGTGCATCGGGTCCAATGAAAATCTTTTGTGACAATACTGGTGTAATTGCCTTGGCAAAGGAATCCAGATTTAACAAGAGGACCAAGCACATCAAGAGACGCTTCAATTCCATCCGGGATCTAGTCCAGGTGGGAGACATAGAGATTTGCAAGATACATACGGATCTGAATGTTGCAGACCCGTTGACTAAGCCTCTTCCACGAGCAAAACATGATCAACACCAAGGCTCCATGGGTGTTAGAATCATTACTGTGTAATCTAGATTATTGACTCTAGTGCAAGTGGGAGACTGAAGGAAATATGCCCTAGAGGCAATAATAAAGTTATTGTTTATTTCCTTATATCATGATAAATGTTTATTATTCATGCTATAATTGTATTAACCGGAAACATAATACTTGTGTGAATACATAGACAAACTTAGTGTCACTAGTATGCCTCTACTTGACTAGCTCGTTAATCAAAGATGGTTATGTTTCCTAACCATGAACAAGGTCTTGTTATTTGATTAACGAGGTCACATCATTGGTTGAATGATCTGATTGACATGACCCATTCCATTAGCTTAGCACCCGATCGTTTAATATGTTGCTATTGCTTTCTTCATGACTTATACATGTTCCTATGACTATGAGATTATGCAACTCCCGTTTACCGGAGGAACACTTTGGGTGCTACCAAACGTCACAACGTTACTGGGTGATTATAAAGGAGTACTACAGGTGTCTCCAAAGGTAGATGTTGGGTTGGCGTATTTCGAGATTAGGATTTGTCACTCCGATTGTCGGAGAGGTATTTCTGGGCCCTCTCGGTAATGCACATCACATAAGCCTTGCAAGCATTACAACTAATGAGTTAGTTTCAAGATGATGTATTACGAAACGAGTAAAGAGACTTGCCGGTAATGAGATTGAACTAGGTATTGGATACCGACGATCGAATCTCGGGCAAGTAACATACCGATGACAAAGGGAACAACGTATGTTGTTATGCGGTCTGACCGATAAAGATCTTTGTAGAATATGTAGGAGCCAATATGGGCATCCAGGTCCCGCTATTGGTTATTGACCGGAGATGTGTCTCAGTCATGTCTACATTGTTCTCGAACCGTAGGGTCCGCACGCTTAACGTTACGATGACAGTTATTATGAGTTTATGCATTTTGATGTACCGAAGTTAGTTCAGAGTCCCGGATGTGATCACGGACATGACGAGGAGTCTCGAAATGGTCGAGACATAAAGATTGATATATTGGATGACTATATTCGGACACCGGAAGTGTTCCGTGTGATTTCGGAGAAAATCGGAGAGCCGGAGGGTTACCGGAACCCTACCGGGAGAAGTAATGGGCCTTATGGGCTTTAGTGGAGAGAGAGAAGGGCTGCCAGAGGTGGGCTGCGCGCCACCTCCTCCCTGGTCCGAATTGGACTAGGGGAGGGGGGCGGCGCCCCCCCTTTCCTTCTCCCACTCCACCTCTTTCCCCCTCCTAGTAGGAGTCCTACTCCTACTAGGAGGAGGACTCCTCCTTGGCGCGCCACACCTGGCCGGCCGGCCTCCTCCCCTTGATCCTTTATATACGGGGGCAGGGGGCACCCCAAGACACACAAGTTGATCCACGTGATCGTTCCTTAGCCGTGTGCGGTGCCCCCTGCCACCATATTCCACCTCGATCATATCATTGTAGTGCTTAGGCGAAGCCCTGCGTCGGTAGAACATCAAGATCGTCATCACGCCGTCGTGCTGACGGAACTCCTCCCCGAAGCTTTGCTGGATCGGAGCTCGGGGATCGTCATCGAGCTGTACGTGTGCTAAGAACTCGGAGGTGCCGGAGTAACGGTGCTTGGATCGGTCGGATCGGGAAGAAGACGTACGACTACTTCCTCTACGTTGTGTCAACGCTTCCACTGTGATCTACAAGGGTACGTAGATCAGACTCTCCCCCTCGTTGCTATGCATCACCATGATCTTGCGTGTGCGTAGGAATTTTTTTGAAATTACTACGTTCCCCAACAGTTTGTCTCATGCATCCGAGCATTTTCCCCGTTGTCCGTTTTGCAATCTGGCGCTCCTATGTCACCCGGTGTCCCTTTCTACCTCTTTTCGTGTGTGGGTGTTAAATGTTCTCGGATTGGACCGAGACTTGTCATGCGGCCTTGGTTTACTACCGTAGACCGCCTGTCAAGGATCGTGCCATTTGGACTTCGTTTGATACTCCAACGGTTAACCGAGGGACCAAAAAGGCCTCGTGTGTGTTACAGCCCAACACCCCTCCAAAGTGGCCAAAAACCCTCCTAAACCTCCTCCATCATCTCGGTTGTTCGATCACGACCGCGTGGCCAAAAACCGCACCTCATTTGGACTCTCCTAACTCCCTCTACCTATAAATATGTGCTCTCCTCCGAAATTTCGCGCAGTCTAACCCTAGATCCAACTCCCTCCGCACCGCCGGACATGTCCGTCCGCACCGGACACGTCCACTCTGAAGGAAATATGCCCTAGAGGCAATAATAAAGTTATTATTTATTTCCTTATATCATGATAAATGTTTATTATTCATGCTAGAATTGTATTAACCGGAAACATAATACATGTGTGAATACATAGACAAACATAGTGTCACTAGTATGCCTCTACTTGACTAGCTCGTTGATCAAAGATGGTTATGTTTCCTAACCATATAAATATGTGCTCTCCTCCGAAATTTCGCGCAGTCTAACCCTAGATCCAACTCCCTCCGCGCCGCCGGACATGTCCGTCCGCACCGGACACGTCCACTCTGAAGGAAATATGCCCTAGAGGCAATAATAAAGTTATTATTTATTTCCTTATATCATGATAAATGTTTATTATTCATGCTAGAATTGTATTAACCGGAAACATAATACATGTGTGAATACATAGACAAACTTAGTGTCACTAGTATGCCTCTACTTGACTAGCTCGTTAATCAAAGATGGTTATGTTTCCTAACCATATAAATATGTGCTCTCCTCCGAAATTTCGCGTAGTCTAACCCTAGATCCAACTCCCTCCGCGCCGCCGGACATGTCCGTCCGCACCGGACACGTCCACTCTGAAGGAAATATGCCCTAGAGGCAATAATAAAGTTATTATTTATTTCCTTATATCATGATAAATGTTTATTATTCATGCTAGAATTGTATTAACCGGAAACATAATACATGTGTGAATACATAGACAAACATAGTGTCACTAGTATGCCTCTACTTGACTAGCTCGTTGATCAAAGATGGTTATGTTTCCTAACCATAGACATGAGTTGTCATTTGATTAATGGGATCACATCATTAGGAGAATGATGTGATTGACTTGACCCATTCCATTAGCTTAGAACTTGATCGTTTAGTTTGTTGCTATTGCTTTCTTCATAACTTATACATGTTCCTATGACTATGAGATTATGCAACTCCTGTTTACCGGAGGAACACTTTGTGTGCTACCAAACGTCACAACGTAACTGGGTGATTATAAAGGTGCTCTACAGGTGTCTCCGAAGGTACTTGTTCGGTTGGCATATTTCGAGATTAGGATTTGTCACTCCGATTGTCGGAGAGGTATCTCTGGGCCCTCTCGGTAATGCACATCACTTAAGCCTTGCAAGCATTGCAACTAATAAGTTAGTTGCGGAATGATGTATTACGGAACGAGTAAAGAGACTTGCCGGTAACGAGATTGAACTACGTATTGAGATACCGACGATCGAATCTCGGGCAAGTAACATACCGATGACAAAGGGAACAACGTATGTTGTTATGCGGTCTGACCGATAAAGATCTTGGTAGAATATGTGGGAGCCAATATGAGCATCCAGGTTCCGCTATTGGTTATTGACCAGAGACATGTCTCGGTCATGTCTACATAGTTCTCAAACCCGTAGGGTCCGCACGCTTAAAGTTTCGGTGACGATTGTATTATGAGTTTATGTGATTTGATGTACCGAAGGTAGTTCGGAGTCCCGTATGAGATCTAGGACATGACGCGGAGTCTCGAAATGGTCGAGACGTAAAGATCGATATATTGGACGACTATATTCGGACATCAGAAAGGTTCTGAGTGATTCGGGTATTTTCGGGGGTACCAGGGAGTTATGGGAATACGAGGAAGAAGTAATGGGCCTCATGGGCCAAGTGGTGGAAGAGAGGAGGCAGGGCGCGTGGCCCCCCTAGCCCAAACCGAATTGGACTAGGGGGTCGGCCCCCCTTTCCTCCTTTTCCTCCTTCTCCTTCCTTCTCCTTCTCCTCCTTCCTTTCCTCCTCCTAGTAGGAGTAGGAAAGGGGAGTCCTACTCCTACTAGGAGGAGGACTCCTCCTGGCGCGCCCATAGAGGGTCGGCCAGCCTCCCCCCTTGCTCCTTTATATACAGGGGCAGGGGGGCACCTCTAGACACACAAGTTGATCAGTTGATCTCTCCCAGCCGTGTGCGGTGCCCCCCTCCACCGTATTCCACCTCGGTCATATCATAGCGGTGGTTAGGCGAAGCCCTGCGTCGGTAGCAACATCATCACCGTCACCACGCCGTCGTGCTGACGGAACTCTCCCGTGAAGCTCTGCTGGATCGGAGTTCGCGGGACGTCATCGAGCTGAACGTGTGCTAAACTCGGAGGTGCCGTGCGTTCGGTACTTGGATCGGTCGGATCGTGAAGACGTACGAGTACATCAACCGCGTTGTGCTAACGCTTCTGCTTTTGGTCTACGAGGGTACGTGGACACCACTCTCCCCTCTCGTTGGTATGCATCACCATGATCTTGCGTGTGCGTATGAATTTTTTTGAAATTACTACGTTCCCCAACAGAGGCATCCGAGCCTAGGTTTTATGCGTTGATGTTGTGCATGAGTAGAACACAAGTGAGTTGTGGGCGATATAAGTCATACTGCTTTCCAGGATGTCATACTTTGGTTCGACGGTATTGTTGGATGAAGCGGCCCGGACTGACATTATGCGTACGCTTACGCGAGACTGGTTCTACCGACGTGCTTTGCACACAGGTGGCTGGCGGGTGACCGAGACACAGTCTTTCAGAAGCGCTAGCACCTTACGATGGATAGACCGGTACACCTACTTTCCCCTACATCTGCTAGTCTACCCTCTAAGAGTTCGCACGACTTAGTCAACTATGCCAGAGCCCATAATGGCTTGTGGCTGCACACGTAAGTATTTAGCATGAAAGATCTTATGATCCCTTTGAGCCTGGGTGGCGGTCCAAAATAAAACAGGCAAGTCCTGATAGACATCAGGTGCCTCAATCCACCCAGATGTGTGTTTAAGTTGCCACCTTAGATAAACCATTAAAATTATCAATCTCACATCTGTCATGGATATCACTCACCCAATCCACGTCTACTAGCATAGCATGGCATAATAAGCAAACGTAGAAGTAACTCCCAAAGGTTTCATGATAAGCAGGTAATAGGTACTACCTCATCTACTTCCCATCCCACAATTTAATTAGATCCTAATCATGCAATGTGTGAGGATGGATCTATTGCAATAAAACTGGGTTGTAGAAAAGGTATGATCAAAGTGTTACTTGCCTTGCTGATGATCCGCGAGTCCTAGAGATTCGAAGTAACAGGCGGCGCAATCCGGGTAATCTATCGCAGACAAACAACAAGCATACAATAAGTACTCATCTAATGCACAGGTAAAACTCGAACAAAAGATCGAACCAGATAGTTCAATTTAAGAACTCCGGTTGCAAAGAGAGAAAGAACCAAACAAAGAAACTGAAAACAACCGGCGGAAAACAACTCAGTTCTAGCAAGTTGAAACTAGGTCAAATTTTACCGTAGCAAAAACTTAGTTAAAGTTGATTAGACGGAACGGCGGTTTTGAAACGAAACTCTAGGCGCTTGAATCACCTGATTCCGATAAACGAGCGTGAAGATAGACTAGAAAGAAGATCGGATCTGAGATCGCGATCGCGGAATAAATCCGACGAGAAGAAAAAGAAGAACGGTTGAACGAACGGACGTTCGTTAACCTAAAAGAAATCCGGTGATCACGTTCGTTAGGACGAACGGTCCAGCGAACGATCTTGGGCAACTAAATCGGAAAAGAAAACGAATCCGATCTAGGGTTTCGGAGAAGAAAACCGATCGTAAAACTGATCTAGAAAACCGGAACAGTTTCGCGAAGAAAAATGAATCGGAAAAGAAGAATCGGAACGATTAGAAGAAAACGATCCGATGAGAAGAAAAGATGCAGCGTGGGGCTACCTCCGGCGAAGTCTCCGACGGGGCTCCGGCGGCGTGGGCGTAGGGCGGCGGCGGCGTGGCAAGGGGCGGCGGTGGCAAGGTGCGGCCGCGGTGCTAGGGCAAAGGGGCGGCGCGGGCGGCGGCTTAGGGCGGCGCGCGGGTGTGGGGTGGCGCGGCGCGGGGTGTGGTGGAGCTCTAGGCTTTGGGTTTGATGATGATTTAGAGGGGGGGTGTGGGAGTATTTATATTGGGGGGGGGTTTACTTGGAGTAGAGGACAAGGAATTAGACAGGACTAGGAAAGAAAAGAGGGAAAGGAAAAGATCTAGAAAAAGAAAAGGAATATACGGAAGTAGGACTAAAGTCCTACTAGGAAACAAAAGGGGCAACGGCGGCGGCCTCCCTGGCGCCTTGCGCCTGGGCGCGCCTGGCGTGGCTCGCGGGCGATGGCCCTTGACCTGGCCGGCCGGCTGGCTTGGGCCTTTGGCCCAAGTCGCAGGAAATTTTTTTCTTTTAAAAAAACGGTTCCGCGCTCGGAAATAAAAATAGAAAGAGATCTAAACGAACTCCAAAACTAATAAAGTAAATTTTCCCCGACTCCTAAAAATGAGTCGAATAAAATGAACTTTTCTCCGGGCCTAAAATGCAAATTTTGAAAACGCGCATTTTTCCCTATCCAAATAAAAGGCAAATAAACTCCAACAAATCCAATGATCCTTTCTTCAAAATTTGAGAAGACTCAAATATGAAAATAACGAAATCTCCAACTCTCCCCGAGGGTCCTTGAGTTGCGCGAAATTTCTAGGATCAGCAAAATGCAAGAAAATATGATATGCATGATGATCTAGTGTATAACATTCCAAATTGAAAATTTGGGATGTTACAAACCTACCCCCCTTAAGATGAATCTCGTCCTCGAGATTCGGGTTGGCTAGAAAATAGGTGAGGGTGGTCCTTGAGCAAATCTTTGTCTCTCTCCTACGTGGCTTCATCCTCTGAGTGGTGGTTCCACTGAACTTTACAAAACTTGATGACCTTGCTGCGGGTAACTCTACTGGCAAACTTGAGAATCTTGACTGGTTTCTCTTCATACGTTAAGTCGTCCTTCAATTGAATTGCTTCAAGCGGCACGGTATCTCTTAACGGTACCTCGGCCATCTCGGGGTGACATTTCTTTAGCTGAGAAACATGGAATACGTCATGAACTCCTGACAGTCCCTCTGGTAATTCCAACTTATACATGACTTCTCCCATACGTTGCAAGATCTTATATGGTCCAGCGAAACATGGTGCTAACTTTCCCTTAACTCCAAATCGCTTAACTCCTCGTAGTGGGGATACTTGGAGATAAACTCTGTCTCCGGTTTCGTAAACTGTCTCCTTGCGTTTAGAATCTGCGTAGCTCTTCTGCCTGGACTGGGCTACCTTGAGCCTATCGCGAATCAACTTCACTTTCTGTTCAGACTCCTTAATCAAATCTGGTCCAAAGAATTGACGGTCTCCAACTTCGTCCCATGACAACAGTGTCCTGCACCTCCTTCCGTACAAAGCTTCGAAAGGTGCCATCTTCAAACTAGTTTGGTAGCTGTTATTATAAGAAAACTCCGCATATGGCAAATTATCGTCCCAACTAGATCCATAATCTAGTGCACAAGCTCTCAGCATATCTTCCAAAATCTGATTGACTCTCTCGGTCTGTCCATCTGTCTGCGGATGAAAAGCGGTGCTGAACTCTAGCCTGGTTCCCAAAGTTTCATGCAACTGATTCCAAAACTTTGAGGTAAATTGGGTTCCTCTGTCTGATACAATACTCCTCGGAACTCCATGCAAACAAATGATCCTAGTCATGTATATCTTTGCCAACTTAGCACTGGTGTAAGTGGTCTTAACTGGAATGAAATGTGCTACCTTCGTCAAACGATCAACTACTACCCATATCGAGTCATATCCTGCTTTCGTCCTGGGTAGTCCTGTGATAAAATCCATGCCTATCTGATCCCACTTCCATTCGGGTATCGGCAATGGTTGCAACAATCCGGCTGGCTTTTGATGTTCTGCCTTTACTCTATGACATACGTCACAAACTGCTACATATGCTGCAATATCCTTCTTCATTCCGGTCCACCAGAATGTCTCCTTCAAATCCAAATACATCCTGGTATTTCCTGGGTGAATCGAATATGGTGAATCATGTGCCTCTTGCAAAATCAACTTCCTGATCTCCGGGTCATTTGGCACATAAACACGGTCCTCAAACCATAGGGTATCGTGCTCATCCTCACGAAATCCCTTTGCTTTTCCTTTGCTTAGTTTCTCCTTTGTAGCAGCAATCTCCTTGTCAGATTTCTGAGCCTCTCTGATTTTATCCATCAATGTTGACTGAATCTCCAATGCTGCTACATAGCCTTTCGGAACTATATCTAAACTTAGTTCATGAAGGTTTTCTGCTAACTCCTTGGGTATTTCTCCCGTCATCAACGTATTGACGTGGCTCTTGCGGCTCAATGCGTCAGCTACTACATTAGCTTTTCCGGGATGGTAATGCAATCTCATATCATAATCCTTGATGAGCTCCAACCATCTCCTTTGTCTGAGATTCAACTCCTTCTGCGTGAAAATGTACTTCAAACTCTTGTGATCTGTGTACACCTCACAATGATTTCCAATGAGGAAATGTCTCCACGTCTTCAATGCATGCACTACGGCTACTAACTCCAAATCATGTGTGACGTAATTCAACTCATGAGGCTTCAGTTGTCGTGAAGCATACGAAACAACTCTTCCTTCCTGCATAAGCACTGCTCCAAGTCCTCGACGTGAAGCGTCGCAATACACCTCATAATCCTTGGTCTGATCTGGCAAAATCAACACTGGTGAGGTAACCAATCGTTTCTTCAACTCCTGGAAACTAGCCTCACACTCCTCAGTCCAATTGAACTTGGTATCCTTCTTCAACAACTCCGTCATAGGCTTCACAATCCTTGAAAAATTCTCAATGAATCTCCGGTAGTATCCTGCGAGTCCAAGAAAACTCCGGATCTCTCCAACTGTCGTTGGTGCTTCCCATTTGGTTATAGTCTCAACCTTTGCAGGGTCAACTGCTATCCCTTCTCCGGATATAACATGTCCGAGGAATCCTACTTCCTTCAACCAAAACTCACATTTGCTAAATTTGGCATATAACTGATGTTCCCTTAGTTTCTCCAAAACCAAACGCAAATGTTCCTTATGCTCTTCTTCATTCTTCGAATAAACCAGGATACCATCAATGAACACTACGACAAACTTGTCCAGAAACTCCATAAATACCTTGTTCATCATGTTCATAAAATAGGTAGGCGCGTTAGTCAATCCAAATGACATAATGGTATACTCATACAGTCCATATCTCGTGGTGAAAGCTGTCTTAGGGATATCCTGTTCTCGAATCTTCAACTGGTGGTACCCTGATCGCAAATCGATCTTGGAAAACACTTTAGCTCCATAACCGGGGACACGGCTAATCATGATTAGTTTATTACACTCTGCAGAGGTTTGCGCACTTTTCCCCACAAGACTCGATCGCCTCCGTTGGATTTCTCGCACTACCCGTGTTTGAGAAACGGATGACCGAGACACAGTCTTTTAGAAGTGCTAGCACCTTACGATGGATAGACCGATACACCTACTTTCCCCTACATCTGCTAGTCTACCCTCGAAGAGTTCGCACGACTTAGTCAACTATGCCAGAGCCCATAATGGCTTGTGGCTGCACACGTAAGTATTTAGCATGAAAGATCTTATGATCCCTTTGAGCATGGGTGGCGGTCCAAAATAAAACAGGCAAGTCCTGATAGACATCAGGTGCCTCAATCCACCCAGATGTGTGTTTAAGTTTCCACCTTAGATAAACCATTAAAATTATCAATCTCACATCTGTCATGGATATCACTCACCCAATCCACGTCTACTAGCATAGCATGGCATAATAAGCAAACGTAGAAGTAACTCCCAAAGGTTTCATGATAAGCAGGTAATAGGTACTACCTCATCTACTTCCCATCCCACAATTTAATTAGATCCTAATCATGCAATGTGTGAGGATGGATCTAATGCAATAAAACTGGGTTGTAGAAAAGGTATGATCAAAGTGTTACTTGCCTTGCTGATGATCCGCGAGTCCTAGAGATTCGAAGTAACAGGCGGCGCAATCCGGGTAATCTATCGCAGACAAACAACAAGCATACAATAAGTACTCATCTAATGCACAGGTAAAACTCGAACAAAAGATCGAACCAGATAGTTCAACTTATGAACTCCGGTTGCAATGAGAGAAAGAACCGAAAAAAGAAACTGAAAACAACCGGCGGAAAACAACTCGGTTCTAGCAAGTTGAAACTAGGTCAAATTTTACCGTAGCAAAAACTTAGTTAAAGTTGATTAGACAAAACGGCAGTTTCGAAACAAAACTCCAGGCGTTTGAATCACCTGATTCCGATAAACGAGCGTGAAGATAGACTAGAAAGAAGATCAGGTCTGAGATCGTGATCGCGGAATAAATCCGACGAGAAGAAAAAGAAGAACGGTTGAATGAACGGACGTTCGTTAACCTAGAAGAAATCCGGTGATCACGTTCATTAGGACGAACGGTCCGGCGAATGATCTCGGGCAACTAAATCGGAAAAGAAAACGAACCCGATCTAGGGTTTTGGAGAAGAAAACTGATCGTAAAACCGATCTAGAAAACCGGAACGGTTTCACGAAGAAAAACGAATCGGAAAAGAAGAATTGGAACGATTAGAAGAAAACGATCCGATGAGAAGAAAAGATGCAGCGCGGGGCTAGCTTCGGCGAAGTCTCCGATGGGGCTCCGGCGGCGTGGGCGTAGGGCGGCGGCGGCGTGGCAAGGGGCGGCGGTGGCAAGGTGCGGCGGCGGCGCTAGGGCAAAGGGGCAGCGCGAGCGGCGGCTTAGGGCGGCGCGCGGGTGTGGGGTGGCGTGGCGCGGGGTGTGGTGGAGCTCTAGGCTTTGGGTTTGATGATGATTTAGAGGGGGGAGTGGGAGTATTTATATTGGGGAGGGGAGGGGTTTACTTGGAGTAGAGGACAAGGAATTAGACTAGGACTAGGAAAGAAAAGAGGGAAAGGAAAAGATCTAGAAAAAGAAAAGGAATATACGGAAGTAGGACTAAAGTCCTACTAGGAAACAAAAGGGGCAACGACGGCGGCCTCCCTGGCACCTTGCGCCTGGGCGCGCCTGGCGTGGCTCGCGGGCGATGGCCCTTGGCTTGGCCGGCCGGCTGGCTTGGGCCTTTGGCCCAAGTCACAGGAATTTAAAAAAAAACGGTTCTGTGCTCGGAAATAAAAACAGAAAGAGATCTAAACGAACTCCAAAACTAATAAAGTAAATTTTCCCCGACTCCTAAAAATGAGTCGAACAAAATGAACTTTTCTCCGGGCCTAAAATGCAAATTTTGAAAACACGCATTTTTCCCTATCCAAATAAAAGGCAAATAAACTCCGACAAATCCAATGACCCTTTCTTCAAAATTTGAGAAGACTCAAATATGAAAATAACGAAATCTCCAACTCTCTCCGAGGGTCCTTGAGTTGCGCGAAATTTCTAGGATCGGCAAAATGCAAGAAAATATGATATGCATGATGATCTAGTGTATAACATTCCAAATTGAAAATTTGGGATGTTACATTAAAACAACACCAACTTGACAAACTATCGTTGTGGTTTTGATGTGTAGGTAAGAACGGTTCTTGCTAAGCCCGTAGCAGCCACGTAAAACTTGCAACAACAAAGTAGAGGATGTCTAACTTGTTTTTGCAGGGCATGTTGTGATGTGATATGGTCAAGGCATGATGCTAAATTTTATTGTATGAGATGATCATGTTTTGTAACCGAGTTATCGGCAACTGGCAGGAGCCATATGGTTGTCGCTTTATTGTATGCAATGCAATTGCGCTGTAATGCTTTACTTTATCACTAAGCGGTAGCGATAGTCGTGGAAGCATAAGATTGGCGAGACGACAACGATGCTACGATGGTGATCAAGGTGTCGCGCTGGTGACGATGGTGATCATGACGGTGCTTCGGAAATGAAGATCACAAGCACAAGATGATGATGACCATATCATAACACTTATACTGATTGCATGTGATGTTTATCTTTTATGCATCTTATCTTGCTTTGATTGACGGTAGCATTATAATATGATCTCTCACTAAATTTCAAGATAAAAGTGTTCTCCCTGAGTATGCACCGTTGCCAAAGTTCGTCGTGCCCAGACACCACATGATGATCGGGTGTGATAAGCTCTACGTCCATCTACAATGGGTGCAAGCCAGTTTTGCACACGCAGAATACTCAGGTTAAACTTGACGAGCCTAGCATATGCAGATATGGCCTCAGAACACTGAGACCGAAAGGTCGAGCGTGAATCATATAGTAGATATGATCAACATATTGATGTTCACCATTGAAAGCTACTCCATTTCATGTGATCACTTAGAAGATTAGAGGGATGTCTTTCTAAGTGGGAGTTCTTAAGTAATATGATTAATTGAACTTAAATTTATCATGAACTTAGTACCCGATAGTATCTTGCTTGTCTATGTTTGATTGTAGATAGATGGCCCATGCTGTTGTTCCGTTAAATTTTAATGCGTTCCTTGAGAAAGCAAAGTTGAAATATGATGGTAGCACTTACACGGACTGGGTCCGTAACTTGAGGATTATCCTCATTGCTGCATAGAAGAATTACGTCCTGGAAGCACCGCTAGGTGCCAGGCCTACTGCTGGAGCAACACCAGATGTTATGAACGTTTGGCAGAGCAAAGCTGATGACTACTCGATAGTTCAGTGTGCCATGTTTTACGGCTTAGAATCGGGACTTCAACGACGTTTTGAACGTCATGGAGCATATGAGATGTTCCAGGAGTTGAAGTTAATATTTCAAGCAAATGCCCAGATTGAGAGATATGAAGTCTCCAATAAATTCTATAGCTGCAAGATGGAGGAGAATAGTTCTATCAGTGAACATATACTCAAAATGTCTGGGTATCATAATCACTTGACTCAACTAGGAGTTAATCTTCCTGTTGATAGTGTCATTGACAGAGTTCTTCAATCACTGCCACCAAGCTACAAGAGCTTCGTGATGAACTATAACATGCAAGGGATGGATAAGACAATTCCCAAGCTCTTCACAATGCTAAAGGCTGCGGAGGTAGAAATCAAGAAGGCGCATCAAGTGTTGATGGTCAATAAGACCGCCAGTTTCAAGAAAAAGGGCAAAGGGAAGAAGAAGGGGAACTTCAAGAAGAACAGTAAGCAAGTTACTGCTCAGGAGAAGAAACCCAAATCTGGACCTAAACCTGAAACCGAGTGCTTCTACTGCAAGCAGACTGGACACTAGAAGCGGAACTGCCCCAAGTATTTGGCGGATAAGAAGGATGGCAAGGTGAACAAAGGTATATGTGATATACATGTTATTGATGTGTACCTTACTAGAGCTCGCAGTAGCACCTGGGTATTTGATACTGGTTCTATTGCTAACATTTGCAACTCGAAATAGGGACTACGGATTAAGCGAACATTGGCAAAGGACGAGATGACGATGCGCGTGGGAAATGGTTCCAAAGTCGATGTGATCGCGGTCGGCACGCTACCTCTACATCTACCTTCGAGATTAGTTTTAGACCTAAATAATTGTTATTTGGTGCCAGCATTGAGAATGAACATTATATCTGGATCTTGTTTGATGCGAGACGGTTATTCATTTAAATCAGAGAATAATGGTTGTTCTATTTATATGAGTAATATCTTTTATGGTCATGAACCCCTGAAGAAAGGTCTATTTTTGATGAATCTCGATAGTAGTGATACACATATTCATAACGTTGAAGCCAAAATATGCAGAGTTGATAATGATAGTGCAACTTATTTATGGCACTGCCGTTTAGGTCATATCGGTGTAAAGCGCATGAAGAAACTCCATACTGATGGACTTTTGGAATCACTTGATTATGAATCACTTGGTACTTGCGAACCGTGCCTCATGGGCAAGATGACCAAAACGCCGTTCTCTGGTACTATGGAGAGAGCAACGGATTTGTTGGAAATCATACATACAGATGTATGTGGTCCGATGAATATTGAGGCTCGTGGCGGATATCGTTATTTTCTCACCTTCACAGATGATTTAAGCAGATATGGGTATATCTACTTAATGAAACATAAGTCTGAAACATTTGAAAAGTTCAAAGAATTTCAAAGTGAAGTTGAAAATCATCGTAACAAGAAAATAAAATTTCTACAATCTGATCGTGGAGGAGAATATTTGAGTTACGAGTTTGGTCTACATTTGAAACAATGCAGAATAGTTTCGCAACTCACGCCACCCGGAACACCACAGCGTAATGGTGTGTCCGAACGTCGTAATCGTACTTTACTAGATATGGTGCGAACTATGATGTCTCTTACAGATTTACCGCTATCGTTTTGGGGTTATGCTTTAGAGACGGCTGCATTCACGTTAAATAGGGCACCATCGAAATCCGTTGAGATGACGCCTTATGAACTGTGGTTTGGCAAGAAACCAAAGTTGTCGTTTCTGAAAGTTTGGGGCTGCGATGCTTATGTGAAAAAGCTTCAACCTGATAAGCTCGAACCCAAATCGGAGAAATGTGTCTTCATAGGATACCCAAAGGAAACTGTTGGGTACACCTTCTATCACAGATCCGAAGGCAAGACTTTGGTTGCTAAGAATGGATCCTTTCTAGAAAAGGAGTTTTTCTCGAAAGAAGTGAGTGGGAGGAAAGTAGAACTTGATGAGGTAACTGTACCTGCTCCCTTATTAGAAAGTAGTACATCATAGAAACCGGTTTCTATGACACCTACACCAATTAGTGAGGAAGCTAATGATAATGATCATGAAACTGCAGATCAAGTTACTACCGAACCTCGTAGATCAACCAGAATAAGATCCGCACCAGAGTGGTACGGTAATCCTGTTCTGGAAGTCATGCTACTAGATCATGATGAACCTACGAACTATGAAGAAGCGATGGTGAGCCCAGATTCCGCAAAATGGCTAGAAGCCATGAAATCTGAGATGGGATCCATGTATGAGAACAAAGTGTGGACTTTGGTTGACTTGCCCATTGATCGGCAAGCAATTGAGAATAAATGGATCTTCAAGAAGAAGACTGACGCTGACGGTAATGTTACTGTCTACAAAGCTCGACTTGTTGCAAAAGGTTTTCGACAAGTTCAAGGGATTGACTACGATGAGACCTTCTCACCCGTAGCAATGCTTAAGTCTGTCCGAATCATGTTAGCAATTGCCGCATTTTATGATTATGAAATTTGGCAAATGGATGTTAAAACTGCATTCCTGAATGGATTTCTGGAAGAAGAGTTGTATATGATGCAGCCAAAAGGTTTTGTCGATCCAAAGGGAGCTAACAAAGTGTGCAAGCTCCAGCGATCCATTTATGGACTAGTGCAAGCCTCTCGGAGTTGGAATAAACACTTTGATAGTGTGATCAAAGCATTTGGTTTTATACAGACTTTTGGAGAAGCCTGTATTTACAAGAAAGTGAGTGGGAGCTCTGTAGCATTTCTGATATTATATGTGGATGACATATTATTGATTGGAAATGATATAGAATTTCTGGATAGCATAAAGGGATATTTGAATAAGAGTATTTCAATGAAAGACCTCGGTGGAGCTGCTTACATATTGGGCATTAAGATCTATAGAGATAGATCAAGACGCTTAATTGGACTTTCACAAAGCACATACCTTGACAAAGTTTTGAAGAAGTTCAAAATGGATCAGGCAAAGAAAGGGTTCTTGCCTGTGTTACAAGGTGTGAAGTTGAGTAAGACCCAATGTCCGACCACCGCAGAAGATAGAGAGAAAATGAAAGATGTTCCCTATGCTTCAGCCATAGGCTCTATCATGTATGCAATGCTGTGTACCAGACCTGATGTGTGCCTTGCTATAAGTCTAGCAGGGAGGTACCAAAGTAATCCTAGAGTGGAACACTGGACAGCGGTCAAGAACATCCTAAAGTACCTGAAAAGGACTAAGGATATGTTTCTCATATATGGAGGTGACAAAGAGCTCATCGTAAATGGTTACATTGATGCAAGCTTTGACACTGATCCGGACGATTCTAAATCGCAAACCGGATACGTGTTTATATTGAACGGTGGAGCTGTCAGTTGGTGCAGTTCTAAACAAAGCGTCGTGGCGGGATCTTCATGTGAAGCGGAGTACATAGCTGCTTCGGAAGCAGCAAATGAAGGAGTCTGGATGAAGGAGTTCATATCCGATCTAGGTGTCATACCTACTACATCGGGTCCAATGAAAATCCTTTGTGACAATACTGGTACAATTACCTTGGCGAAGGAATCCAGATTTCACAAGAGAACCAAGCACATCAAGAGACGCTTCAATTCCATTCGGGATTTAGTCCAAGTGGGAGACATAGAAATTTGCAAGATACATACGGATCTGAATGTTGTAGACCCGCTGACTAAGCCTCTTCCACAAGCAAAACATGGTTAGCACCAAGGCTCCATGGGTGTTAGAATCATTACTGTGTAATCTAGATTATTGACTCTAGTGCAAGTGGGAGACTAAAGGAAATATGCACCAGAGGCAATAATAAAGTTATTATTTATTTCCTTATATCATGATAAATGTTTATTATTCATGCTAGAATTGTATTAACCGGAAATATAATACATGTGTGAATACATAGACAAACAGAGTGTCACTAGTATGCCTCTACCTGACTAGCTCATTGATCAAAGATGGTTATGTTTCCTAACCATAGACATGAGTTGTCATTTGATTAACAGGACCACATCATTAGGAGAATGATGTGATTGACTTGACCCATTCCATTAGCTTAGCACTTGATCGTTTAGTTTGTTGCTATTGCTTTCTTCATAACTTATACATGTTCCTATGACTATGAGATTATGCAACTCCCATTTACCGGAGGAACACTTTGTGTGCTACCAAATGTCACAACGTAACTGGGTGATTATAAAGGTGCTCTACAGGTGTCTCCGAAGGTACTTGTTGGGTTGGCGTATTTCGAGATTAGGATTTGTCACTCCGATTGTCGGAGAGGTATCTCTGGGCCCTCTCGGTAATGCACATCACTTAAGCCTTGCAAGCATTGCAACTAATAAGTTAGTTGCGGAATGATGTATTACGGAACGAGTAAAGAGACTTGCCGATAACGAGATTGAACTACGTATTGAGATACCGACGATCGAATCTCGGGCAAGTAACATACCGATGACAAAGGGAACAACATATGTTGTTTTGCGGTCTGACCGATAAAGATCTTCGTAGAATATGTGGGAGCCAATATGAGCATCCAGGTTCCGCTATTGGTTATTGACCCGAGACATGTCTCGGTCATGTCTACATAGTTCTCGAACCCGTAGGGTCCGCACAGTTAAAGTTTTGGTGACGATTGTATTATGAGTTTATGTGATTTGATGTACCGAAGGTAGTTCGGAGTCCCGGATGAGATCGGGGACATGACGACGAGTCTCGCAATGGTCGAGACGTAAAGATCGATATATTGGACGACTATATTCGGACATCGGAAAGGTTCTGAGTGATTCGGGTATTTTCGGGGGTACCGGGGAGTTACGGGAATACAAGGAAGAAGTAATGGGCCTCATGGGCCAAGTGGTGGAAGAGAGGAGGCAGGGCGCGCGGCCCCCCTAGCCCAAACCTAATTGGACTAGGGGGCCGGCCCCCCTTTCCTTCTTTTCCTCCTTCTCCTTCCTTCTCCTTCTCCTCATTCCTTTCCTCCTCCTAGTAGGAGTAGGAAAGGGGAGTCCTACTCCTACTAGGAGGAGGACTCCTCCTCCTAGCGCGCCCATAGAGGGTCGGCCGGCCTCCCCCTTGCTCCTTTATATACAGGGGCAGGGGGGCACCTCTAGACACACAAGTTGATCAGTTGATCTCTCCCAGCCGTGTGCGGTGCCCCCTCCACCATATTCCACCTCGGTCATATCGTAGCAGTGCTTAGGCGAAGCCCTGCGTCGGTAGCAACATCATCACCGTCACCATGCCGTTGTGCTGACGGAACTCTCCCGTGAAGATCTGCTGGATCGAAGTTCGCGGGACGTCATCGAGCTGAACGTGTGCTGAACTCGGAGGTGCCGTGCGTTCGGTACTTGGATCGGTCGGATCGTGAAGACGTACGAGTACATCAACCGCGTTGTGCTAACGCTTCCGCTTTCGGTCTATGAGGGTACGTGGACAACACTCTCCCCTCTCGTTGCTATGCATCACCATGATCTTGCGTGTGCGTTGGAATTTTCTTGAAACTACTACGTTCCCCAACACACTCCCGCCGCCACGTCGTTCTGGCCAATCGGCGGTCGCCACGTCGTCACCGCCGCCTCTCTCCTCCACTCCCAGGCCGCCACCTGTCCAGCGCGCCGTCTCCACCGTGCCGGCCCGCCAGGCCCATCGCGGACCCGCCCGGCCTGGTTCGTCTCCACCGCCTCCCGCGGGCTCCCGCGTCCCGTGGAGCCTCGCGCCGCCGTCCGCCGGGGCGCTTCGCCGCCGCCGCGCCGGTCGCCTCCCGCCGCCGCCCGCGGACCCGCTCGCCGTGCCGCCCAGATTCGTCTCCTGCTCCGCCCACCGCCTTCCTCCTCCTCACCGCCGGCCGCAGCCTCCACCGCGCTCTGCCGCCGCTTCGCCTCCGCCGCAGAGCTCGCCGCGCCGCCGCGCCACGCCGCCGCCGCGGAGCGCCGTCGCCCTCCACCGCGGCCATCCTTCGGCCATCTCCGTCGACTTCGGCGAGGTCCGGTGGATCGGGACGAGATCCACCGGCCCCTCCATCCAAACATGCCTCCCCTCGTCCCGATCTACTCCGTCGCGGAACCGCTCCGTCCCGCGTTGACTTTCACGGAGGTATAATTTCGGCTAAGTCCCCAGATCCCAATTTTATTTTGCATTTTTCATCATGTCATAACTCCGTCACCGTTGCTCTGATTCATGCGTGTAGCATATCAAAATGTTCATCTCGATGAGTACATCATTTCATCTCATTGCATCATTTTCATTTGAGCTTATCTTGATGCTCGAAATGCTGTTGGAAGAGGGCTATGTGATGATTATGTCAGCTCTGTTTCAGCAAATGGCCTTTTGTCATTTTTGCCATGATTAATGTGTGCATGCTATGATCCTGAGCTCTACATGTGTTTTGTTATATGCCATGCCATCTTTACAGGGGTGTATGCCATGTATTTTTGTGATCTTTGTGGTGACTATCACAAGCATGCAAAGTAGCTTACTCGATGATGCTGATTTCAGGGACTGTGAATTTCACTGTCCTTGTCCTGATATTATTTTTATGCCATATGTTCATGTTGTTTCCTAGTGATCCCTGCCTCTTTTGAGGATGATCAGTAAGGATGTTTTGTTAATATTGTTGTGCTCTATCCATCCATGTCTTTGTTTGCATTTATGGAGTACCCTAGCTTGAGTCAATTGAGCTCTACTTTTGCTATAAATTGTTCCTGGCAGATTGTTGACTTGTTTAGCAATTTTGCCAAGCTTGTTGTTGTTGATCCGTGCATGCTATGTTGTTGTACTTGCCATGTCTAGCTTCTATGACATGTCTTTTTGATGGGTGTATGCTTAGTTTGTCATGCCATGCCTTGTAGTGAGTGCATCGAGCTCGTAAACATGCCTACTTGTTACCTATTTTGCATGCTCCAGTTTTTCACCAAGTTTGAATCTGTTTATGTTTTTGCTATGTTCACATGCTTGCAATTGTATTTTCTGATCCCTTTTGGCTCATGGTCACTAAGGGACTTTTGTTATATGCTTAGTGTAGCTTCATGCCATGCCTTGCTTTGCCATGATATGTTCCTATAACATGTTGTTTCATTGCTCTAAACATTGCTTCCTGATGATAAATTCCTGACATGCTGTTAATTTCACCAAGTCTGAAACCAGTAATCTTTTGCACTTTTGCCATGCTTGTTTGAACCTGTTAATGAGTGAATTAGCCATAACTCAGTGTTCATCTTTTGTCAAGCATCATGAGTGGATCCCTCCCATGTATTTTGTTGCCATGTTTGAGTGCTGCAACATATTTATCTTGATGCATTTAGTTGGCTACTTGCTGTTTATCGCAGACCGGTGCCATATTTGTTTTGCTTGCCATTCCAATCCGTGCATCCGATTCCGGTGATCCTTATATCGATTTCAATCGAAATCAACTCCCCTTTCTAGTGGCACTCTTGGATTTCCAAGTTGAGGCCAGGTTCAATCATTCCTTTCCAAATCATGCATATGCATTGCATACTATGTTGTGTGCTTCTTTCTGGTGTTGCTTCTTCAGGTTGGTTCCGATAACGTCGCGTTTGTGAGGAACCGTTCGACTACGTCCGTTTGTCTTCTTCATGGACTCGGTCTTCTTCCTTGCGGGATTTCAGGCAAGATGACCATACCCTCGAAATCACTTCTATCTTTGCTTGCTAGATGCTCGCTCTTTTGCTATGCCTACGCTGCGATACCTACCACTTGCTTATCATGCCTCCCATATTGTTAAGCCAAGCCTCTAACCCACCTTGTCCTAGCAAACCGTTTTTGGCTATGTTACCACTTTGCTCAGCCCCCCTTATAGCATTGTTAGTTGCAGGTGAAGATTGGAGCTTGTACCATGTTTGGAACATGGATATTTTGTTGGGATATCACAATATCTCTTATTTTAATTAGTGCATCTATATACTTGGTAAAGGGTGGAAGGCTCGGCCTTATGCCTGGTGTTTTGTTCCACTCTTGCCGCCCTAGTTTCCGTCATATCGGTGTTATGTTTCCGGATTTTGCGTTCCTTACACGGTTGGGTTATAATGGGAACCCCTTGACAATTCGCCTTGAATAAAACTCCTCCAGCAATGCCCAACATTGGTTTCAGCATTCGCCACCTAGCCTTTTCTTTCCCTTGGGTTCTGCAGACTCAAGGGTCATGTTTATTTAAACCCCCCTGGGCCAGTGCTCCTCTGAGTGTTGGTCCGACCGAATAGACTGTGAGGCCACCTCCGGGCAACTTGAGGGTTGGTTTTACTCGTAGGATGTCTCATCTAAGTGTGCCCTGAGAACGAGATATGTACAGCTCCTATCGGGATTTGTCGGCACATTCGGGCGGTGTTGCTGGACTTGTTTTACCATTGTCGAGGATGTCTTGTAACCGGGATGCCGAGTCTGATCGGATTGTCTTGGGAGAAGGAATATCCTTCGTTGACCGTGAGAGCTTGTGATGGGCTAAGTTGGGACACCCCTGCAGGGATTTGAACTTTCGAAAGCCATGCCTGCGGTTATGGGAAGATGAGAATTTGTTAATGTCCGGTTGTAGAAAACCTAAAGTTTGCCTTAATTAAAATACATCAACCGCGCGTGTAACCATGATGGTCTCTTCTCGGCGGAGTCCGGGAAGTGAACACGGTGTTGGAGTTAGTGAATACGTAGGTTGTTCTAGGATCACTTCTTGATCATAGTTTCTCGACCGTGCTTTTGCCTTCTCTTCTCGCTCTCATTTGCGTATGTTAGCCACCAAATATGCTAGTCGCTTGCTGCAGCTCCACCACATAACTTTTACCCTTCCTACAAGCTTAAATAGTCTTGATCGTGAGGGTGTGAGATTGCTGAGTCCCCGTGACTCACAGATACTTCCAAAATCAGCTTGCAGGTGCCGATGATACTGTGCAGGTGACGTAACCAAGCTCAAGGAGGAGCTCGATGAAGATCTTGTCCTTTGTGTTGCTTCGTTCTAGTTGATCAGTAGTGGAGCCCAGTTGGGGTAGATCAGGGATCTGTGTAGCATTTGGGGTAGTCTTCTTTTATTTTGGCTCCGTAGTTAGGCCTTGATTGTAACTGGTTGATGTAATGCTTTATTCATGTATTGTGTGAAGTGGCGATTGTAAGCCAACTATGTATCTCTTTTCCCTTATGTATTACATGGGTTGTGTGAAGATTACCTCACTTGCGACATTGCTTTCAATGCGGTTATGCCTCTAAGTCGTGCTTCGACACGTGGGAGATATAGCCGCATCGACGGCGTTACAATCTCCCAGACAACGATGCCAGAAATTTTACCTGCTACCTCTTGAGCTTGTGTTGTTTTTTCCCTTGAAGAGGAAAGGGTGATGCAGCAAAGTAGAGTAAGTATTTCCCTCAGTTTTGAGAACCAAGGTATCAATCCAGTAGGAGACAACGCTCAAGTCACCGAATACCTGCACAAACAAACACCAACTTGCACCCAACGAGATAAAGGGGTTGTCAATCCCTTCACGGTTATTTGCGAAGTGAGATCTGATAGAGATGGATAAACAGTAAAGTAATATTTTTGGTATTTTTGGTTTATGGAACGGAAAGTAAAGGATTGCAAAGGAAGTAAATAGGAAACTAAAATAGTAGATCAGAAACTTATATGATGGAAAATAGAAGATTATATGATGGAAAATAGACCCAAGGGCCATATGTTTCACTAGAGGCTTCTCTCAAGATAGAAAGTATTACGGTGGGTGAACAAATTACTGTCGAGCAATTGATGGAAAAGCGCAAAGTTATGAAGATATCTAAGGCAATGATCATGAATATAGGCATCATGTCTGTATGAAGTAGACCGACTCCTACCTGCATCTACTACTATTACTCCACACATCGGTCGACTCCTGCCTGCATCTAGAGTATTAAGTTCACAGAATAGAGTAATGCATTAAGTAAGATGACATGATGTAGCGGGATAAACTCAAGCAGTATGATGAAAACCCTATCTTGTTATCCTCGATGGCAACAATACAATACGTGTCGGTTCCCCTTCTGTCACTGGGATCAAGCACCGCAAGATTGAACCCCAAGTTAAGCACTTCTCACATTGCAAGAAAAACCAATCTAGTTGGCCAAACCAAATCGATAGTTCGAAGAGAATTGCAAAGATATCAAATCATGCATATAAGAATTCAGAGGAGATTCATATAATATTCATAGATAAGCTGATCATAAATCCACAGCTCATTGGATCTCAGCAAACACACCGCAAAAGAGTATTACATCGAATAGATCTCCAAGAACATTGAGGAGAACATGGTATTGAGAATCTAAGAGAGAGAAGAAGCCATCTAGATACTAGCTATGGACCCGTAGGTCTGTGGTAAAATACTCACGCTTCATCAAAGAGGCAATGGTGTTGATATAGAAGCACTCTGTGATCGAATCCCCCTCCGACAGGACGCTGAAAAGGGCCCCTAGATGTGATCTCACGGGTACAGAAGGTTGCGGCGGTGGAAAAGTGTTTTCGTGGCTCTCCTGGTTGGTTTGGGAATATTTGAGAATATATAGGCGGAAGAAATAGGTTGGTGGAGTCACGAGGGGCCCACAAGGGTGGGGGGCGCGCCCTACCCCCCTGGGCGCGCCCTCCATCATTGTGGCTACCTTGTGGCTTTCGTGACGTGTACTCCAAGTCCTCTAGATGTCTTTTGGCCCAAGAAAAATCATCGCGAAAGTTTTATTTCGTTTGGAGTCGTTTGATATTCCTTTTCTACGAAACTATAAAACAAGGAAAAAACAGGAACTGGCACTGAGCTCTAGGTTTATAGGTTAGTCCAAAAAATATTATAAAATAGCATAATAATGCATATAAAACATCCAAAAAAGATAATATAATAGCATGGAACAATAAAAAATTATAGATATGTTGGAGACGTATCAGGGACCCCTTTTCCCATATTACTAACACATATGATCTTGAAAGTGTTCCGGGAAGTCCCAGGAGTGTCTCACTGATGCCATAAATCTTGCGAAAGTGCCCGGGAAGGTCCCAAGAGGTCACCAAAGACTCTGGAAGCTTCCGGAATGGTCTAGATCCTTTTAGGTGGGTCCTAGTGGCAGCCCCCTATCCTTGGGGGCAAGGCATGACATGGGCCCATAAGTGGGCGCACGAAGGAGTCCTTGGGGGCAAGACACCCATGTGGAGTCCTAGGAGGACTCCCCTCCTAGGTTTGGCTGACCCTAGGGAAGGCCCACTCGCCAAGTTAGTCGCCCCTCCTTGGCCGCCACCTATAAATATGTGGTACTGAGAGAGGGGGATAGAGAGACACAAGTCCCTTGAGCCCCCTCCCCTATCGCCCTGCACCCCGGTTCCTCTCTCGTCTAAGCTTGATCCAGATTCTGCACTGCTAGGTTGCCCTCTCCCTCTAGTTCTTCAGGTCGTTCCTTGTGCTGGTCGACAGAGTGCTGGAATACATCTAAATTGGTACCTATGGATACCAAGGAGGTGTTGTCTTATTCAATACTAGACCAATCGATTGTCTTGGAGATATTCTCATGTTTGAGAGTTATAACCAAGTTGCAGGAATTTGTGAATCATCACCGACTCTTCTTCCTATAATTCTATTGTGTTAATCGTTGGCGAGATGCTCATTACTGGAACCTATCTTGGGATGACCATGTGTGTAATTTTTTTGTTGCTTAGTACACACCCTAAAAAATGTGGGCCAAATATAAAGAAATTATACCGGTGGAGGAGATATGAACAAAGAGGAACAAAATCAATGCGAACGTGAAGGGGGTTCACAAAATATAATGATTTTGAGTATGTTATATCTATATAACTTTTATCTTCCAAGCAAGTCATAATCAATAGCTTAAGGCTGTGTGAATTGAAAATTTAACATAGGGAAAGGATACACTTGAATATTTATGGAAAATGTGTATTAGATGGTAGTATTAACTTGGTTCCTAGGCTGCTATATGCATCTAATGA
This sequence comes from Triticum monococcum, assembly GCA_034509565.1. Classification (NCBI taxonomy): domain Eukaryota; kingdom Viridiplantae; phylum Streptophyta; class Magnoliopsida; order Poales; family Poaceae; genus Triticum; species Triticum monococcum. The sequence goes on along the minus strand of CM067845.1, from coordinate 93,622,604 downwards.
AGTGAAATTGTAGGATGCAAAAAAACATATCAACATGGCTACCATCACATAAACCATTAATGCGAGGAAATAATATTGCATTCAATAAATCAAAATTAATTGGTTATTTGTTCTTCCAAAGATTAAATTTTAGGAAAACTCCAGGCATATTGTGATAGTTTATAAATGTGTATTATGTGGTAAATTCCATCAAATTTTGATAAAATATGCTGGTGAACATAGTGTGGAAGTGTGCATATCCTTGTCATGGTCTTCCCAAGAAGGGTAGTTGCTGAAATTGGTAAGAGAATAAATCAAGTAGGGCTACCAATCTTACCAAAAGTTCTTCCAATCCTCATTTGATTATGAAGATATGAAAAATAAATGTTTTGACCTACATTTATTGAGGGGGAAGTGCGGTGTGTTAGATTACGTGTCGATCACTAGGGGTGGCTTGATAAGTGTTTTGCATCTCCAGCTCACTTAAAAGGTGTCATATTATTTACTTGTCCAGAGGAATAAATGTTTGACCTGGGTGTACATAGAGGGGAAATATTAGTGTGGTAGACTACGTGCTTGAGAACTAGCGGTGGCATGACACATGTTGGGAGTTCCCACATTCCTTTGGCAAGTGTCATATTTTTTATGACACTTGGCAAGACAGTGTGGAGATAATATGACACTTGGATAGCAAAGTCCAACACATGTCATGCCACCCCTATCAAACAAACATGTAGTCTACCTCATGGCTCTTTCCCCTCTATAAAAGTAGGCCGAACGTCTATTCTTCATCATCAAATGTGGATTGGAAGAACTTTAGGTAAGATTACTGGCCCCCCTTAATTTCTTATTTAGCCAGTTTTAGCAAATACACACATTTCTTGGGAAGACTACAACCAATATATGCATACTTCCACACTACGGACACCATACCTTATTAGCTCTTTTGGCACTTTATAACATACATATATGCATACTTCCACACTATGATGACCAATATATTCATACTTCCACACTATGGCCATCCCTATGAAACCAATATAAGTATACTTCCACACTACAACCAATATATACTATCAAAATAGCCCAATGTTTTCCCAAATTTTACACTTTTGAAGATGAAGAATAACCAAGTTCTTATAAGAATATTGTTTCTCACAGCAATGGATTACATGGTCGTAGCCATGTTGATATGTTTCTTATGTGCATCTGGCAATCTCCCTTCAGTAGATGCATATGGAGACATGGGAACCAATGGGACGGTAATACAACAGTCCAATATATATTTTCTATAAATTTTCAAGAGCTATCCTTTCCCTAGGTTAATTCTTCTATTCAGTAAGGTTTAGGATATGGATCATGACTAGCATTTTCTCTTTATGCAAAGTCTCCAGGTGTTTTTCGTAAAGGGGTTGCTACTTTCTAAAAGTGAACTAATGCCATCGTGCCAAAAATACCTATGTTGTTTTAAGAAAAACAAGATACACAATTGCACAATTATAATTTTTGAACGCAATTCATATATGTACATTGCAGAATAGTACATGCACCTGCAAAATTTGAAGACCAAATCAATCCATTCACCTTCTTAAAAGAAATAATGGATGAAAGGCTCTCATTAAATAAATATAATTTGCTTTACCAACTCTCTATATACATTTCAAACCAAATTTTGTGGGTGCACTTCTTATTTCACACATTGCATCTTTTTAAAACACGCACATGACCATATGATCCCTTCATGCTTTCAAATTTGAACAAACTAAATGTCAGTTCAACCTAAGTTGTTTCTACAAACCGACTCGCCTCACCTAAACTACCTTATGGGTACTACATTTAATCTATGTGAACAGAATTTACAAACAATAGAACGTACAAATACCTCGAGGAACTAAAGTAGGAGAAAAATTGCTTGGAATTATCAAAACAATTCTTGAGCTTATGGGGAGTAAAATGATTTTTTATTGTGCATGTTTTCTAATATAATTACTTAGAGTATGTTTGTTATGCATGCGAGTCATCTTTGTTGGAAGTTTGGAATAATACTCTCCCAGTTCTCCAACACCTGGACGTTTTAAATACGTAATAAATAAATATACTTATACGTCTATAACTATTCAGATAGGATACATAAAACTTATATGTGTAGGCCTGTCCCAAATAGCAGTACCATCTAGTATTATTGATCATAAATACAATAAAGTAAAATTGTGGGTCAAAGTTAGATCTTGTCCCTATGATTTACTTCACATAGTTTATGTTGTTTCACCCATTTGTTGAAAAGCAAGTGACAATATTGCTATTCTCTTGACAGTTTTTAACATCACCAAGATCAGCACTGTTCGTGTTAGCTGGGAGGAATAAATACAAAGGCAACAATGATGTCAATCATGTAAAGCATTCCTCAATTTCCTCTATTCTAGTCTTTTTGTCTTTGGTCTAATTAATGATGACATTTTACATTTATCCAAAACAAGGGGTCAACTTTGGCCTCGCAATGGGTTATAGATACTAGATCTTCATTTTGTTTTGAGCCTCTTCATAATTCTAAAGATTTTAATACTCCCTTTGACTCGAATTAATGATGTTGTATAGAGGTTGCGTCAATTAATTCAGACGGAGGGAGTATAAAGGTTGGAGGGTTTTCTTCTTTGAAAATCTCACTAAATATATCATTTAATTGGAGGGAGTATTCCATAGAAAAATTCTAGGCATTTGCTACTACCTCTTTTTTCACAATCCAATAAATTGAAAGAGTATAAGTTTTGTGTATTGTAACCCTTATTTTGCATAATTTTTTCTACGATATATGTTTTTAGAACCTAGTAAAACTTAGAAGTCCTTATGCACAACTCATATGTCTATGCTATATGAGGACGATATATGCTCAATCTCATATTATTGCTATATATTATTTAATATGAACCTAGTAAACCTTACCAGTCCTTAGTACAAAGTTAGTACAACTTTGTACTGAACCAACGTCAATTAATATGGATTGGAGGGAGCAGCAACATTTCTACGAGGACCAAAATAATAAAGTAGTAGTAGTCTATGATAATACATCCTGAGTGCTAAATATCATGAACCAGTATCATATTGTCACTTCATTCATTCCATTGTAAAATCGCAATACAACATTGGGCTATGATCTATTTCTTATTAACTATTGACATTTGACTCACTATATATGATACTGTATCATAGTATGATACTAGAATCTTTTTCACATTCTTAATTGTAATGCCACATCATTTTTTTCTTAGGTGATAGTGCATGATACTTTTAGGGTATTTTGAACTGTCAGGGGTCTAAGAGTGTAGTATTTATTTTCCAATAGCCAAATGTATTATTCATGTATATGAGCAGCAGGCTGAGCAGCTACCTGCAGCTACGGCGCGCGAGTTAAAATAGGTATATGGAGTTCACAAGGACAACATCATTCCCAAGAATCTGGGGCATCAATATATATCAGCAGTATTGATCTAGATCGGTCCTCCTTTAGTTCTATCGAAGCTGGATTTCATGTAATTGTAAACATTTGCAAATATTATTTTCAACATCATTATGAACTCAAGCACTACCAGAAAATAAACACTTGCAACTATGGTTGATGTAGGTACTTCCCGAGTTATATAATAATAATAATGTCCATTTCTTTATACGATGGACGGTAAGTCTATATTAATTTATTATCATCAGGGTAAATGTAAAAAAATGTAAATGGTGTCGTTTGCATATATTTAATAATATTACAATTCATTTTTCATCCTACAGAAAGACAATTACAAATCAACGGGCTGTTATAATTTGGACTGCCCCGGTTTTGTGCCTGCTAGTGGAGCTGCACTTGTTCCAGGCCAAGCTGTTGCTCCTCCCTCAACCTACGACAGGGACGATCGCTACATAACAATTAGCATGCACACTGTACGCCCTTGTACTACTACTCTCATAATCTCAGTTTGTCTACCATGTAGAATATGAGAGTTTTATTTTTGTTCATGAAATCTGAATGTGTAGGCAAATATTTCCCCAACATAAAAATTCCATCGCCTGTTGTTGCCAATGAAATTGAAAATTATTGAAGTAATATGAACATGGAACAAATCCAGTTCTAAAATACCCTATAGTACATTCAACGTATTTTTACATAGTATAAATTGATGAAGTATGTGTGTGATTTATAAATATAGTCATAGTTATAGCTTATTCCACACAACCACTAAAATCCATGACACGGCAATTATTTTAGGGTGTATTAGGGCATATTAATCTTGAATTGATCTAGCGAAATAACATGTACATGTACCCTTTGGTCTTACCACAGGACGTACCTCACCATAATATAGGGAAAATCCAGAAAACAAATTCAAACATTCATGCAACACATATTTGCTATTTTTTTGAGCCGGAGCACATAGCTGTTACTGTTACTTGTGACTCGTGTATGCTTGGACAAGAGTAGCACATGTACTCCACCCGACAAATATTTTGGAACGTAAAGAGTAATATATATATATATATATATACTATACTATACTATACTTAAAAAGAACGTAAGGTTCTATGTTTCACTTTTGTTCCCATCACCTCTTCGTTCAACCTTCCCTGTATGATAGTCAATCACTTTAATTTACTTACCTTTTGAACCAATTACATTTTAATTTACTTATCAAACGTCTCATTAAACTATAAGGTAAATCAAGGGCAGAATTTGATAAATATTTATTTACACAATCACAATAATATAGACAGGTAAAGCACAAGCTAACATACTAAAATATTTGTATCAGTTGCGACACATGGGCATTATCCTAGTAAATAATTAAATATGGTACAAAGTGTATTAAAGCCACCACAATTAATATGGAGCGGAGGGAGTAGCTTCTTTAGTGAATACGTAATTATTGTTGAAAAACATATTATTTTACTGTGGAATTCCTTTTTCCACACATCAATAGTTTTTTAGTACCATATTACTCTCCATGTGCATCCTAGAAAATTTCAGTACAAGGGTATTGATTTGTCGACGGATTGCTGACCATTTGTTTTTATCATTTTCCGTAACTCATAGGATCCAAACACGAGAGATTGGGTGTTGTATCGAGATGACTTGCGTAAACCTCAATTTTTGGGGCACTTTCCAAAAGAGCTTTGTCCTAAACTGTATGGTATAGCTCCCGGAGTAGCGTGGATTGGATTTGTTAATTACAAGGATAGGGATCAAGGTGGTCCCGCAATGGGTAGTGGTCATTTTCCAGAAGAAGGCCAAAGGAAAGCAGCATACTTCAAGAATATCAAGCTCTTTGATTCCAAAGCTAATGTGTATGATCCGAGTGGCTTGGTTACACTTGTCACCAGGCCAAACTGTTACAAGGTAAGTGAGCTTATGCATGCTAGAAAGGACGGATATATGTTTTACTATGGAGGTCCAGCTGGTTGTATTGGTTGAGTGTATCAGTTCTCGGATATAATAAAAATGATAAAATGTGTAATTTAGGTATAAAATGTGGACTCAAATCCTTTTCTACAGGGCACAACATGTCAGCAGTAGTAAAATACTCTCTCTGTCTCATGATACAAGAGCGTTTTTGAAACTACAAAACGCTCTTATATTGTGGGACGGAGGAAGTAACTGGCAAGAGCTAGCATGACTTAGTAGCTAAACAAATACCAGTGCGTAAGCAATGAGACGACAATAGTTGGTAAGTAAAGGAGCAGCACACCACCATTTGTAAATCAAGCCATCCAGCCTGAAATCAAAGGAAAGTAGTACTAGTAGAGCTGAGAGAGGACGTCCTGAACGCAGCGACATCTGAACGCAGATATCCAGCCGCACGTCCAGGCGAGGTGATCAGTGCACTGAACGTTTGTGAAAATGGCAAAAGTCACCATACATCGTTGCAGATGCGTGAATACCGTGTCCACAGTTAGCTAGGTGGGCTCGGCCAGGGCTGCACATATGACGAAAAGGATAGGCGTGCATGGCTGTACTTTTTTCCTAGTCGTGTCGTTCGAGCAGTGAGGCCTGAAGTTGGCACTACTGCTTTCCGCCAACTTGACACCTCATTTGCAATTTCAAAAAAGTGTACTGGGAGTGGGTATCTCATGTTTATTTCTGGGTGTTGTATTGCGACTTATTTGGACTTGAAATCTGTATTTCTAAGCTATATGTGCCAGCTTTGATTTAATTATAGTCCTCTGTTAGCTTTGTTCGTGACAGTGGTGTGCCATCCGATAATTTGAACAACTTTGAAAATGATCGCTTGTGAGGACTTGTGTTTTTATCAAGGTTGGTAGGGAAAACTTATGATCTGCGTGGACTTGGGCATCCATTGACGACGGCTGCGCATGGCGCAGGGCTGCTGCGTGCTGCGATGTTACGTGATAAAATGAATTGAGGGCCCGTGCCCCGTGTTAGTCAGAACATACTGTCAGATTGGTCCTTTGAATACGCAATACGCTGAGAACCGAAAACCAATGTCCAGCTATACTCTTACTAGCATGTTATCCTAATGCGAATCGCAAAGGAACACACGCCATCGATGTGGTGCGTTCAGATGCCGCTGCGTCCAGCGCTGCACTTCTCTAGTAGAGCTCCTCCTCTGCAAGTGTAGACTGAACTGCATGTTTATGCACCTGTTACACTTCCTCGGCTAGATACTCTCTGCTCCTCGTCTAATACTGGCAAAGCTACGCAGCTAGTAGTTTATGCTAACAATTGGCATCCAAGGCTTAATAAGGGACCATGACAAGAGTTGGGGGGCAGCAACTTCAGCCTCGGGCGGCTCTAAGACGTGGCCGCTGCAGTGACATCGCTCATCAAGTCGCCGGTGTAGTAGGACATGGCGCGGCACGGGCTGTGAGTCATGGTAAGGGAGACCGTGCGCGAGATCGGCAGTGGTAGCAGCACCAACCTCTCCTTCCCGATGATCACCTGTACCAACTACATCAACTGGGGGTTGTTGATGGAGGTGAACCTGCAAGCGGCAATGCGGCATGAGGCGTGGGCTTCGATCAAAACCCATCACCTCGACAACTATTGTGTGTGGGAGGAAACGCGCAATGGCTATGGGCAAAGTTCGAGACCATTGTCTTCAAGGATGGCGAGCGGGCCGACGACTCCGCCATCGTCAGCTGATCTGACAGGGCCGCACCATCATCGCCCGTGTTTCTCCCCTGTTGGGAGCCCACTATCTTCGTCATATCCTCTTGTCTCACAGGGATGGTGGCGGGCCTAGACGGACATGGATGGGCCAAACAATCCCGTCTTTTTGCATCATTGTAGTGCGTGCCTCTCCTGGACAGTGATTGCACCCATGCAGTGCCGCCACGGACTGACCCTTTGCTACATATAAATTACGTCGGGATTTTCCCTCAAGAAAAGAGGTGAAGTAGTACAATAGAGATAAGTATTTCCCTCAGTGAAAATTAAGGTTATCGAACCAATACGAGAACCACGCAAACTCTCGTCTTTAGCACCTACGCACACAAAAGCAAATACCTGCACCCAACGTGGGCAAGAAGGTTGTCAATCCCCTTGAATTCGTTATTTGCAAGGATTAATTCTAATAGTGATAGATAGATAAAAAGAAAAGTAAAATAAAAGGTATAAAATTGCAGCAAGGTATTTTTAGTTTTAATAATGCCATACTTTTCGCTATAGCCTTCTCTCTCAAAACAATAACATACAGTGGGTAAACAAACTACTGTTGGGCAATTGATAGAAAAGCGCATAGATATGACATATTCATGGCAATGATTATGTATACAGGCATCAGTACGTGACAAGTAGACCGACTCCTGCCGACATTTACTACTATTACTCCACCAATCGACCGCTATCTAACATGCATATATGGTATTAAGTTCATGATAAACAGACACTAGTAGAAAAAGGGCCTATTGTCCCGGTTCGTAAGGGCCTTTGGTCCCGGTTCCTGAACCAGGACTAAAGAGTCGGTACTAATGCCCTATCCCTTTAGTCCTGTTTCAATCCAGAACCGGGACAGATCCATGTGGCCTGTGCGCGGAGCCCAGGCAGGAGGGCCTTTGGTCCTGGTTGGTGGCACCAACCGGGACCAATAGGCATCCAAGCGTCAGCATTTCTGTGGCTGGGGTTTTTGTTTTTTTTGAAGGGGAGGGGGGGGGGGTTTGGGGGTTTTGGGGGGTTAATTTAGGTGTTTCATATATTGTATTAGCTAGCTATAATTAATAGAGAGAAGTGTCATCTCTTATGTCCGTGCTTGGTCGACGCTACGTACTATACATATGTATAGAGAGGACTAGACACGCTAGCTAGCTAGTAAGCAAACGAAGGAAACATAAGATCGTCATGAACATATATGTATACAGAGAGAAGTGATATCGACCACCTCTCCTTCTCCGAGAGATTGGTCGAACAATAAGTTCTCGTATATCTATCCGACACTACCGGCTACATATATACAATAATTATCTCTTACAAATATAATCTCCTAACATACGGACGCATGGTCCACATAGTATTCTCCGTCTTCAGTGATCACGTGGTCAAGAAATAATACCGCCAATTCCTCTTGAATTGCTCGCATGCGAGCTGGTGCTAGGAGTTCATCCCGCTTCCGAAACATCTAATTTGAAGAAGGGGGTCAATATATATATATATATATATATATATATATATATATATATATATATATATATATATATGAATGAATGAATGAATGAATGAAACTCAACACAAATGATGGTAATAAAATAAAATTGTGAATGTTGTTATTTACACACTTCATATTGTTCTTCAGAGTAGCCCCGCTCACAGGTCGTGTGGCGGATGGGCTCGCAAACGTAGTATCCACAGAAATCATTCTCTTGTTCCTGCCACAACCACTTTACAAGAAATAGAGGTCAATCAAACTGATAAGCAAGAATGCTAAATGGTATTGATGAAACTAACGCTTGAATCACTAGGAGATGCGCGGAACATGCTACTATAGTGCTTACTTTCGGGTGTCTAAATTGCAGCTTCTTCAGTAGTCTCGGAGCTTTTTTGGTGAATTATCTCCAAACCCTGCCAGACAAAGAAAACAATTACTTGATATATCAGCAAATGAACAAAGTTGCTGATATGGTGGATAATGATCGATTTAACTTACTTCTCAAGCATTTGAGTCATGTCCGCATAGTCTTGGGGATCTTTTTGTCTCGAGTCTAAGATGGTTACTAGTCCCTGCTCAAGCTTAATCTCTAGGAGAATATAGTGGAAACTGCACACGCATGCATAACTCATCAATTACATTACTATAACCTTGACTAATATATAAGGGAAACCGAATATGCACAAGACAGTAACACTCACTTGAAGTTGTAAGGAAAGAGTATTATATCTTTGTTTTCATTTATTACCAACGATCGTAGCAAGTTGTCCTCGGTATCTGCGGCATGAAATTTAACCTGAGTTGCATCTATGAGATTTATGTTAATGAATCCAATATCACCGATTTGTCTTTTCTTCAATTCGACGATCTTCAATCTGCATAATATAGTGAGGATAATTATAAATACATGCAATGAAAGAGCTGAACTATATAGAGAGACTTAATGACAGAAGTAGTACTACTTATAGACAGTAGCAGGTGACCGTTGCTTTATCGAGGGCCAATTGATTGAAAAGCTGAAAGAACTCCTCAAATGGAACATGCAACAGTTCAATTCCAACGAGGTCATGATCCTTTTTAACTCTCACATACAAAGTACTCCTCCCCCAGACTCTCTGCAGATTTTCAAGTACCAATCATGCAATCTTCGCATCATCGTTGATAGAGATCTTTCATCTTTGACGAGAGGCTTCCCGTACTCGTATCTTTGTATCTGCACCTCCATGAAATCATAATGTACATCGTCGGGCAGGTAATCTCCAAGATTGTTATAACCGGGCACCATCCTCAGATCATTAGCGACGATGTCGCTAGGCACCTTGAGCGGGGGGCACGATTGCTTCGCTTGTTCGCCGAGCTGGGCAATTTGTTTCCTAGCTCGTCATTCTTTCAGCCTTTGATCACTGACGGTACTTCCCGATCGCTCCGCTTCGAAAAATTCCTTTCCAATAATGCGCTCATAGTTTCCTTTCGGCGGAGACTTGGGTGGTTTTGTCAGGGCAGCCAGAGTGCGCTTCGCTTTCACCGGATCTACCTTCTCCTCCGAAGGTGGATGTTTCTTTGCTTTCACCCCTTCAAAGAAGTTCCTCACTTCTTCTCGCGCGATCTCGGCGTTCTCCTCCGGGGTCCTCTCGTATGGTAACTTCTCTGGAGTCTTCAGAGAAGGACCGAATCTGTATGTCCTCCCGCCTTTGGCTGTACTGCTAGACGCCAGCAGAGCAGACGGATCGGGTCTCTTCTTTACTTGCTTACGAGGCGAAGGAGAAGGACTACGACGCGCCAGAGCAGCCGGAGCGGCGGCAGGTCTCTTCCGCCCTTGGTGGCGAGGCGGAGAAGGAGGAGGCTGGCTGCTCGGGCGTGCCGGCGCAGGCGGAGAGCCGCCACGCGCCGGAGAAGGAGCCGACCGAGTGCCCTGATCGTCACTCGCCGGAGGAGGAGGCGGTGGAGGAGGCGGAGTGCCCTGACTCGCTGGAGGAGGAGGACGAGGCGGAGGCGTCCAGTTCGGAAGGTTGATGAGCTCCTTCCGCCATAGGCATGTTGGGGAACGTTACAGAAAACAAAATTTTTTCCTACGTTTCACCAAGATCAATCTATGGAGTCAACTAGCAACGAGAGGAGAGTGCATCTACATACCCTTGTAGATCGCGAGCGGAAGCGTTCAAGAGAACGGGGATGATGGAGTCGTACTCGCCGTGATCCAAATCACCGATGACCAAGTGCCGAACGGATGGCACCTCCGCGTTCAACACACGTACGGAGTGGATGACGTCTCCTCCTTCTTGATCCAGCAAGGGGAAAGGAGAGGTTGATGAAGATCCAGCAGCACGACGGCGTGGTGGTGGATGCAGCAATGATCGCAGCAGGGCTTCGCCGAGTTTCTGCGAGAGGGAGAGGTGTAGCAAGGGAGAGGGAGGCACCAAGACTTGAGGTGCGGCTGCCCTCCCTCCCCCTTTATATAGGCCCCCTGGGGGAGGGGGCGCCGGCCCTGGAGATGGGATCTCCCAAGGGGGGCGGCGGCCAAAGGGGGGTGGAGTGCCCCCCAAGGCAAGTGGAGGCGCCCCACCCTAGGGTTTCCAACCCTAGGCGCAGGGGGCCAAGGGGGGGAGGGCGCACCAGCCCACTATGGGCTGGTTCCCCTCCCCACTTCAGCCCATGGGGCCCTCCGGGATGGGTGGCCCCACCTGGTGGACCCCCGGGAACCATCCGGTGGTCCCGGTACAATACCGGTGACCCCGAATCTTTCCCGATGGCCGAAACTACACTTCCTATATATAATTCTTCACCTCCGGACCATTCCAGAACTCCTCATGACGTCCAGGATCTCATCCGGGACTCCGAACAACTTTTGGATTACTGCATACTCATATCTCTACAACCCGAGCGTCACCGAACCTTAAGTGTGTAGACCCTATGGGTTCGGGAGACACGTAGACATGACCGAGACGGCTCTCCGACCAATAACCAATAGCGGGATCTGGATACCCATGTTGGCTCCCACATGCTCCTCGATGATCTGATCGGATGAACCACGATGTCGAGGATTCAAGCAACCCCATATACAGTTCCCTTTGTCAATCGGTACGTTACTTGCCCGAGACTCGATCGTCGGTATCCCAATACATTGTTCAGTCTCGTTACCGGCAAGTCACTTTACTCGTACCGTAATGCATGATCCCGTGATCAACCACTTGATCACTTTGAGCTCATTATGATGATGCATTACCGAGTGGGCCCAGAGATACCTCTCCGTCATACGGAGTGACAAATCCCAGTCTCGATTCGTGCCAACCAAAAAGACACTTTCGGAGACACCTGTAATGTACCTTTATAGTCACCCATTTACGTTGTGACGTTTGGCACACCCAAAGCACTCCTACGGTATCCGGGAGTTGCACAATCTCATGGTCTAAGGAAATGATACTTGACATTCAGAAAAGCTACAGCAAATGAACTACACAATCTTTGAGCTAAGCTTAGGATTGGGTCTTGTCCATCACATCATTCTCCTAATGATGTGATCCCGTTATCAATGACATCCCCACGTCTATAGCCAGGAAACCATGACTATCTATTGATCAACGAGCTAGTCAACTAGAGGCTCACTAGGGACACATTGTGGTCTATGTATTCACACATGTATTACGATTTCTGGATAATACAATTATAGCATGAATAATAGACAATTATCATGAACAAGGAAATATAATAATCATTTTATTATTGCCTCTAGGGCATATTTCCAACAGTCTCCCACTTGCACTAGAGTCAATCATCTAGTTACATTGTGATGAATCGAACACCCATGGAATTCTGTTGTTGATCATGTTTTGCTCTAGGGAGAGGTTTAGTCAATGGATCTGCTACATTCAGGTCCGTATGTACTTTACAAATTTCCATGTCTCCATTTTGAACACTTTCATGAATGGAGTTGAAGCGACGCTTGATATGCCTGGTCTTCCTGTGAAACCTGGGCTCCTTGGCAAGGGCAATAGCTCCAGTGTTGTCACAGAAGAGAGTCATCGGCCCCGACGCATTGGGTATGACTCCTAGGTTGGTAATGAACTCCTTCACCCATACTGCTTCGTGTGCTGCCTCCGAGGCTACCATGTACTCCGCTTCACATGTAGATCCCGCCACAACGCTTTGCTTGCAACTGCACCAGCTTACTGCCCCACCATTCAAAATATACACGTATCCGGTTTGTGACTTAGAGTGATCCAGATCTGTGTCGAAGCTAGCGTCAACGTAACCCTTTATGACGAGCTCTTCGTCACCTCCATAAATGAGAAACATGTCCTTAGTCCTTTTCAGGTACTTCAGGATATTCTTGACCGCTGTCCAGTGTTCCTTGCCGGGATTGCTTTGGTACCTTCCTACCAAACTTACGGCAAGGTTTACATCAGGTCTGGTACACAGCATGGCATACATGATAGACCCTATGGCTGAGGCATAGGGGATGACACTCATCTCTTCCATATCTTCTGCCGTGGTCGGACATTGAGCTGAGCTCAATTTCACACCTTGCAACACAGGCAAGAACCCCTTCTTAGACTGATCCATATTGAACTTCTTCAATATCTTATCAAGGTATGTGGTTTGTGAAAGACCTATGAGGCGTCTTGATCTATCTCTATAGATCTTGATGCCTAATATATAAGCAGCTTCTCCAATGTCCTTCATTGAAAAACTCTTATTCAAGTAGGCCTTAATACTGTCCAAAAGTTCTATATCATTTCCCATCAAAAGTATGTCATCTACATATAATATGAGAAATGCTACAGAGCTCCCACTCACTTTCTTGTAAACGCAGGCTTCTCCATAAGTCTGCATAAACCCAAACGCTTTGATCATCTCATCAAAGCGAATGTTCCAACTCCGAGATGCTTGCACCAGCCCATAAATCGAGCGTTGGAGCTTGCACACCTTGTCAGCATTCTTAGGATCGACAAAACCTTCCGGCTGCATCATATACAATTCTTCCTTAAGGAAACCATTAAGGAATGCCGTTTTGACGTCCATTTGCCATATCTCATAATCATAGAATGCGGCAATTGCTAACATGATTCGGACGGACTTCAGCTTCACTACGGGTGAGAAAGTCTCATCGTAGTCAACCCCTTGAACTTGTCGATAACCCTTAGCGACAAGCCGAGCTTTATAGATGGTCACATTACCATCCGCGTCTGTCTTCTTCTTAAAGATCCATTTATTTTCTATGGCTCGCCGATCGACGGGCAAGTCCGTCAAAGTCCATACTTCGTTTTCATACATGGATCCTATCTCGGATTTCATGGCTTCCAGCCATTTGTCGAAATCTGGGCCCGCCATCGCTTCTTCATAGTTCGAAGGTTCACCGTTGTCTAACAACATGATTTCCAAGACAGGGTTACCGTACCACTCTGGTGCGGAACGTGTCCTTGTGGACCTACGAAGTTCAGTAGCAACTTGATATGAAGTTTCATGATCATCATCATCAACTTCCTCTCTAGTCGGTGCAGGCACCTCAGCAACATTTTCTTGAGCTGCGCCACTTACCGGTTCAAGAGGTAATACTTCATCAAGTTCTACCTTCCTCCCACTTATTTCTTTCGAGAGAAACTCTTTCTCTAGAAAGGACCCATTCTTGGCAACAAAGATCTTGCCTTCGGATCTAAGGTAGAAGGTATACCCAACAGTTTCTTTAGGGTATCCTATGAAGACGCATTTTTCCGACTTGGGTTCGAGCTTTTCAGGTTGAAGTTTCTTGACATAAGCATCGCATCCCCAAACTTTTAGAAACGACAGCTTAGGTTTCTTCCCAAACCATAATTCATACGGTGTTGTCTCAACGGATTTCGACGGAGCCCTATTTAAAGTGAATGCGGAAGTCGCTAAAGCATAGCCCCAAAATGATAGCGGTAAATCGGTAAGAGACATCATAGATTGCACCATATCTAATAGAGTGCGATTACGACGTTCGGACACACCATTATGCTGAGGTGTTCGAGGCGGCGTGAGTTGTGAAACTATTCCACATTTTCTTAAGTGTGTGCCAAATTCGTGACTCAAGTATTCTCCCCCATGATCTGATCGCAAGAACTTGATTTTCCTGTCACGTTGATTCTCAACCTCACTCTGAAATTCCTTGAACTTTTCAAAGGTCCCAGACTTGTGTTTCATTAAATAGACATACCCATATCTACTCAAGTCATCAGTGAGGGTAAGAACATAACGATAGCCACCGCGAGCCTCAACACTCATTGGACCGCACACATCAGTATGTATGATTTCCAATAAGTTGGTTGCTCACTCCATTGTTCCTGAGAACGGAGTCTTGGTCATTTTACCCATGAGGCATGGTTTGCACGTGTCAAATGATTTGTAATCAAGAGACTCTAAAAGTCCATCTGCATGGAGCTTCTTCATGCGTTTGACACCTATGTGACCAAGGCGGCAGTGCCACAAGTATGTGGGACTATCATTATCAACCTTATATCTTTTATTCACACTATGAATATGTGTAGCATTACGCTCGAGATTCATTAAGAATAAACCATTCACCATCGGAGCATGACCATAAAACATATCTCTCATGTAAATAGAACAACCATTATTCTCGGATTTAAATGAGTAGCCATCTCGAATTAAACGAGATCCTGATACAATGTTCATGCTCAAAGCTGGCACTAAATAACAATTATTGAGGTTTAAAACTAATCCCGTAGGTAAATGTAGAGGTAGCGTGCCGACGGCGATCACATCGACCTTGGAACCATTCCCGACGCGCATCATCACCTCGTCCTTCGCCAATCTCCGCTTATTCCGTAGCTCCTGCTTTGTGTTACAAATGTGAGCAACCGCACCGGTATCAAATACCCAGGAGCTACTGCGAGTACTGGTAAGGTACACATCAATTACATGTATATCACATATACCTTTTGTGATGCCGGCCTTCTTGCCCGCTAAGTATTTGGGGCAGTTCCGCTTCCAGTGACCACTTCCCTTGCAATAAAAGCACTTAGTCTCGGGCTTGGGTCCATTCTTTGGCTTCTTCCCGGCAGCTTGCTTACCGGGCGCGGCAACTCCCTTGCCGTCCTTCTTGAAGTTTTTCTTACCCTTGCCTTTCTTGAACTTAGTGGTTTTATTCACCATCAACACTTGATGTTCCTTTTTGACTTCTACCTCTGTTGATTTCAGCATTGAATATACCTCAGGAATGGTCTTTTCCATCCCCTGCATATTGAAGTTCATCACAAAGCTCTTGTAGCTTGGTGGAAGTGACTGAAGGATTCTGTCAGTGACCGTGTCATCCGGGAGATTAACTCCCAGCTGAGTCAAGCGGTTATGCAACCCAGACATTGTGAGTATGTGCTCACTGACAGAACTATTTTCCTCCATCTTACAGCTGAAGAACTTGTCGGAGACTTCATATCTCTCGACCCGGGCATGAGCTTGGAAAACCATTTTCAGCTCTTCGAACATCTCATATGCTCCGTGTTGCTCAAAATGCTTTTGGATCCCCGTTTCTAAGTTGTAAAGCATGCCGCACTGAACGAGGGAGTAATCATCAGCACGTGT
Organism: Triticum monococcum; assembly: GCA_034509565.1. Taxonomy (NCBI): domain Eukaryota; kingdom Viridiplantae; phylum Streptophyta; class Magnoliopsida; order Poales; family Poaceae; genus Triticum; species Triticum monococcum. The sequence goes on along the minus strand of CM067845.1, from coordinate 93,606,429 downwards.
CTGCCAAGCATTCATAACGTCTTGGTTCTGTGGGATGGGTGCGTCACCTAGCGGTGCTTCTAGGACATAATCTTTCTTGGCAGCTATGAGGATGATCCTCAGGTTCCGGACCCAGTCCGTATAGTTGCTGCCATCGTCTTTCAGCTTGGTTTTCTCTAGGAACGCGTTGAAGTTGAGGACAACGTTGGCCATTTGATCTACAAGACATATTGTAAAGATTTTAGACTAAGTTCATGATAATTAAGTTCATCTAATCAAATTATTCAATGAACTCCCACTCAGATAGACATCCCTCCAATCATCTAAGTATAACATGATCCGAGTTAACTAGGCCGTGTCCGACCATTACGTGAGACGGACTAGTCAACATCGGTGAACATCTTCATGTTGATCGTATCTTCTATACGACTCATGTTCGACCTTTCGGTCTTCTGTGTTCCGAGGCCATGTCTATACATGCTAGGCTCGTCAAGTCAACCTAAGTGTTTGCATGTGTAAATCTGTCTTACACCCGTTGTATGTGAACGTTGGAATCTATCACACCCGATCATCACGTGGTGCTTCGAAACAATGAACTGTCGCAACGGCGCACAGTTAGGGGGAACACTTTCTTGAAATTATTATGAGGGATCATCTTATTTACTACCATCGTTCTAAGTAAACAAGATGCAAAAACATGATAAACATCACATGCAATCAAATAATAGTGACATGATATGGCCAATATCATATAGCTCCTTTGATCTCCATCTTGGAGCTCCATGATCATCTTGTCACCGGCATGACACCATGATCTCCATCATCATGATCTCCATCATCGTGTCTCCATGAAGTTTCTCGCCAACTATTACTTCTACTACTATGGCTAACACGTTTAGCAATAAAGTAAAGTAATTTACATGGCGTTTCTCAATGACACACAGGTCATACAAAAATAAAGACAACTCCTATGGCTCCTGCCGGTTATCATACTCATCGACATGCAAGTCGTGATTCCTATTACAAGAACATGATCTCATACATCACATATATGTCATTCATCATTCATCACAACTTTGGCCATATCACATCACATGACACTTGCTGCAAAAACAAGTTAGACGTCCTCTAATTGTTGTTGCAAGTTTTATGTGGCTGCAATAGGGTTCTAGCAAGAAAGTTTTCTTACCTACGTAAAAGCCACAACGTGATTTGTCAACTTCTATTTACCCTTCATAAGGACCCTTTTCGTTGAATCTGCTCCAACTAAAGTGGGAGAGATAGACACCCGCTAGCCACCTTATGCAACTAGTGCATGTCAGTCGGTGGAACCTGTCTCACGTAAGCGTACGTGTAAGGTCGGTCCGGGCCGCTTCATCCCACAATACCGCTGAAGCAAAATAAGACTAGTAGCGGCAAGAAAGTTGACAACATCTACGCCCACAACAAATTGTGTTCTACTTGTGCAAACAGAACTATGCATAGACCTAGCTCATGATGCCACTGTTGGGGAACGTTGCAGAAAACAAAAAAATTTCCTACGTTTCACCAAGATCAATCTATGGAGTCAACTAGCAACGAGAGAGAGTGCATCTACATACCCTTGTAGATCGCGAGCGGAAGCGTTCAAGAGAACGGGGATGATGGAGTCGTACTCGCCGTGATCCAAATCACCGATGACCAAGTGCCGAACGGAAGGCACCTCCGCGTTCAACACACATACGGAGCGGATGACGTCTCCTCCTTCTTGATCCAGCAAGGGGAAAGGAGAGGTTGATGAAGATCCAGCAGCACGACGGCGTGGTGGTGGATGCAACAATGATCGCAGCAGGGCTTCGCCGAGCTTCTGCGAGAGGGAGAGGTGTAGCAGGGGAGAGGGAGGCGCCAAGACTTGAGGTGCGGCTGCCTTCCCTCACCCCTTTATATAGGCCCCTGGGGGGCGGACGCCGGCCCTGGAGATGGGATCTCCCAAGGGGGGGCGGCGGCCAAAGGGGGGTGGAGTGCCCCCAAGGCAAGTGGAGGCACCCCCACCCTAGGGTTTCCATCCCTAGGCGCAGGGGGCCCAAGGGGGGGGGGGCGCACCAGCCCACTATGGGCTGGTTCCCCTCCCCACTTCAGCCCATGGGGCCCTCCGGGATGGGTGGCCCCACCCGATGGACCCCCGGGACCCATCCGGTAGTCCCGGTACAATACCGGTGACCCCGAATCTTTCCCGATGGCCGAAACTACACTTCCTATATATAATTCTTCACCTCCGGACCATTCCGGAACTCCTCGTGACGTCCAGGATCTCATCTGGGACTCTGAACAACTTTCGGATTACTGCATACTCATATCTCTACAACCCTAGCGTCACCGAACCTTAAGTGTGTAGACCATACGGGTTCGGGAGACACGTAGACATGACCGAGACGGCTCTCCGGCCAATAACCAACAGCGGGATCTGGATACCCATGTTGGCTCCCACATGCTCCTTGATGATCTCATCGGATGAACCATGTTGTCGAGGATTCAAGCAACCCCATATACAATTCCCTTTGTCAATCGGTACGTTACTTGCCCGAGACTCGATCGTCGGTATCCCAATACCTTGTTCAGTCTCGTTAATGGAAAGTCACTTTACTCGTACCGTAATGCATGATCCCGTGATCAACCACTTGATCACTTTGAGCTCATTATGATGATGCATTACCGAGTGGGCCCAGAGATACCTCTCCGTCATACGAAGTGACAAATCCCAGTCTCGATTCGTGCCAACCAAAAAGACACTTTCGGAGACACCTGTAATGTACCTTTATAGTCACCCATTTATGTTGTGACGTTTGGCACACCCAAAGCACTCCTACGGTATCCGAGAGTTGCACAATCTCATGGTCTAAGGAAATGATACTTGACATTCGGAAAAGCGACAACAAACGAACTACATGATCTTTGAGCTAAGCCTAGGATTGGGTCTTGTCCATCACATCATTCTCCTAATGATGTGATCCCGTTATCAATGACATCCCCATGTCTATAGCCAGGAAACCATGACTATTTGTTGATCAACGAGCTAGTCAACTAGAGGCTCACTAGGGACACATTGTGGTCTATGTATTCACACATGTATTACGATTTCCAGATAATACAATTATAGCATGAATAATAGACAATTATCATGAACAAGGAAATATAATAATCATTTTATTATTGCCTCTAGGGCATATTTCCAACAAGGCATGGAGTCTTCAGAGCAGAACCCAGCCGAGTCTCCCCGTCACCGGTAGGGTGGTCAAGCTGGAGGTCCTCAAATCCCTCCATTATTTCATCCACCATCACCCTAGCATATCCTTCTGGAATCGGCCGGCAGTGAAAAGTTGCACCGGGTTCAGTAGGAAAAACAGAGCCAACAACCGCCTTGACCTTCATATTAATCCATTGCGTCATAAGGTGGCAATTTTGAGACTCCATGATAGCATCCACGGGATAGCTGGCAGGAGCCGTCAAGACATGCTCCGGCTGAAGCAGCTCGGTGGAAGCCATGTTGCTTCTCCGCTGAGATGGCGGGGTAGCTTCGGGGGAAGCTTCGGCAGTTCGTTTGCTGCGATTTGCTTCTCGTTCCTCTATCGCTTGTACCCTAGCGTGCAGCGCCTGCAGTTGGGTCTGCTCCATTTCTTCCTCCTCTCGTGGCATTTGTAACCGCATGCGTCCAGAAACCCAGCCTTCCACGGAATGGAGCCTGGCGTGCCTCGTGTCCGTCCAGGGTGCTCAGGATTCCCGAGGGCCATTGTGAGCTCGTCGTTCTCTCTGTCTGGAACGAACGTCCCTTGCTGCGCTGCTTCGATATAGTGCTTAAGCCTCTTGACTGGTATTTCCATTTGCTCGTCCGTCCAAATGCACTTCCCTGATACAGGGTCCAAGTTTCCGCCAGCCCCGAAGAACCAAGTCCGGCAACGGTCTGGACAGTTAATTGTCTCTGGTTCGATCCCTTTATCAACCAGATCATTCTCAGTCTTGGCCCACTTAGGCCGGGCTAGGAGGTAGCCACCTGACCCCGTGCGATGGTGATGCTTCTTCTTCGCAGCATTTTGCTTGTTTGTCGCTGACATCTTCTTACTCTTTTTCGATGTCTTGTGGGCCACAAATGCGGGCCAGTGATCTCTGATCTTCTCATATCTGCCCTTGAATTCTGGTGTCTCTTTGTTCTCGACAAACTTATTCAGCTCTTTCTTCCACCTCCTGAATAGTTCTGCCATCCTCTTAAGAGCAAAAGACTTGATTAATTTCTCTTTAACTGGCTTCTCCGGATCATCCTCTGCTGGTAGGGTGAAATTTGACTTCAGCTCAGTCCAAAGATCATTTTTCTGCATATCATTGACATAAGACACCTCAAGGTCTTCTGTAGCCGGCTTTAACCATTGCTGGATGCTGACTGGGATCTTGTCCCTAACCAGAACCCCGCACTGAGCAACAAATGCGCTCTTTGTCCGGAGGGGTTTAATCGGTTGGCCGTCGGGTGCGATTCCTATTATCTCAAACCTTTCATCCGAGCTCAACTTTTTCTTCAGGCCTCGTCTCTTTACCGAAGTTGTGCTCGATCCGGAGGGCTAGAAAAAAAAACAAAGACTTAATTAATATTTGTACATACCAAAACAATGAATACATCAATTAGCTAGTCAGCACAGGCTTAACTATTATATATACCTGGCCGGACTCGGTTCGGTCACCGGAGACGTCATCACGGTCTCCTTGCACCGGCATTGGGTCACCGGAGCCGTCCTCACGGTCTCCTTCTTGCACCGGCATTAGGTCACCGGAGCCATCATAATCATAGCCAGCTGCTTCCAGACCATCGGTGTCATTGAGAAACAACAAGCAGACGGCATCAATTCCTTGTGCGATTATGTCCCCCAACAACTCTTCTTGTACTTCGTCTCGGGCGGTGTCCATAGTTTCTACAAATATTTACAACATGGCAATTATTGTTCAAACATGACAGATGGATATATTAGTGGCAAACGTAGAACTAATATTAATTAGTGGCCTCGACACTGCTTCTCTAGGGTTTGGGGTGGCCTCGACAACGCTTCAATGATAAAAAAAGAAGAGGAAGAAGAAAAAAAGAGGAGAAGAAAGAATAGAGGAGTAAGTTTTTTATCGGGAATGAGGGTCGTCGAGGGTCGCCAAGCGGTAGAGTTAACCCTAAATAGCAAGTATCGTGGGTGTGAGATACACGTGGCCGTCGGTGTTGGACACTACATCCACGTCCCACAAGTGACGTGGGCGTCGAAGCCCGCGTCACTTGTGGGACGTGGATGTAGTGTCCGACACCGACGGCCACATGTATCTCACACCGACGATACTTGCTATTTAGGGTATATCAGCCCCCCTCATGTTGAAGTTATCGGGAGGTGGTATATATATCGACCCCCCTCGTGTTGAAGTTATCGGGAGGGGGTATATCGACCCGCCCCTCATGTTGAAGTTATCGGGAGGGGGTATATCGACCCCCCCTCGTGTTGAAGTTATTGGGAGGGGTATATCAACGACGACAGACCCGATAAAACATAAGAATACGAAGAAGAAATAAAAAGAGGAGAAGAAGAAAGGAATAGAGGAGAAGATCGAAAAAAAAGAGGAGACGAAGAAAGGAATAGAGGAGAAGAAGAAAAAATAGGAAATTTTCTATTTTTTCTTCTTCTCCTCTATTCCTTTCTTCTTCTCCTCTTCCTTTTCTTCCTCTCCTCTTCTTCTCCTCTTCCTTTTCTTCCTCTCCTCTTCTTCTCCTTTTTCCTCTTCTTATTTTCCTTTTTCCTCTCCTAAATATATAAAACTTTTCTAGAAATGAAACTAACCTAAAATGTACTAAATCAAAGAACATATATAGATAATCCTTTTCTAAATATTTAAATCTAACTTTTGCATATATGAACATATATACACAGAGAACATACAAACATATATACATTTTTATAAAAAAGAAAAATACAAAATACAAACATATATATGAATAAAAATCTGAGAAGAAGCAATATACACAATATATATACTGACATATATACATAATATACACAAAGAAGCAATATACACAATATACACAAGCATAAAATATATGAAAAAAATACGGGAGGGGCGCCGGCCGGACCAACGGAGGGGCAGGGCGACGGTGACGGGCGGGCCGGGGCGACGGCGACGGGCGGGGCAGGGCGATGACGATAGGCGGGCCGGGGCGCGTGACACGTGTCGGGGCAGGGCGGCGAGCGGCGGCGACGTCGGGCAAGGGCACGGGCGACGGCGAGCGGGCGGCGACGGCGACCTCGGGCGGCTAGGGGAGACGACAGCGATGTCGGGCAGGGGCCGGCGTCGAGGAGCAGCGCAGCAGCCTGGCGGCGTTGGAGAAGAATGGCGGGTGGGGGGAAATTTCCCAAGTGTTTGGTTATATAGGAAAGGCTTTGGTCCCGATTCATGGCACAAACCGGGACCAATGCCCCCCTTTAGTCCCGGTTGGTGCCATCAACCGGGACCAAAGGCATCTTTTCAGTAGCCCAAAGGGCGGGAAGTGGCGGCCTTTGGTCCCGGTTGGTGGCACCAACCGGGATTTAAAGGGGGGCATTGGTCTCGGTTGGAGCCACGAACCGGGACCAATGGCCCCCTTTAGTCCCGGTAGGAGCCACCAACCTGTACCAAAGGCCTGGCGCGGTGCGGTGGGAAGTTTAGTCCCACCTCACTAGCTGAGAGAGCTCAACACCTATTTATAAGCTGCTTTGCGGCTCAGGTGCTGAGCTCCTCTCTAATATGAGGCAGTACTTGCCTACCCTTGTCACTGCCTTGTTGGGCCTATTGGGCCTGCGGGCCTGCATCCTGGCCCATGTACAGATGGGTTTCTAGTCGTATGCAGGCCGTGTGGCCCAATAGGTGGCATTTTTATTTTTTCCAGTATTTGTTTTGTTTTTTGAATTATTTATTTTCTTTTGATTCTTGTTTATTTTTTTATTCTTTTTGCTTTTAGTTTTAGAAAAATTATAAACTTCTGTTAGTGCCATTAGTTTTCAAATTTGAATAGTTAAAATTTGAATTCTTTGAAATTTATGTGAATCACAAGTTTGTGATTAACTTTACTAGAAAAATAGTTTTTTCCAGTTTTTTTGTTTTGTTTTCTGCATTATTTATTTTCTTTTGTTTTTTGCTTTATTTTTTAATTCTATTTTGCTTTTAGTTTTAGAAAAAATATGAACTTTCTGTTAGTGCCATTACTTTTCAAATTTAAAAACACTATTTTTGTTTTTTTCTTTGTTTTTTAATTTATTTTATTTTGTTTCTACTTACAACAAAATACTTATTGTTGCTATTTTTTTTTTCAGTTTTTTTGTTTTGTTTCCTGCATTATTTATTTTTTCTTTTGTTTTTTGCTTTTAGTTTTAGAAAAATTATAAACTTTCTGTTAGTGCCATTAGTTTTCAAATTTGAAAACACTTTTTTTCTTTTTTCTTTATTGCTTTATTTATTTTATTTTGTTTCTACTTACAACAAAATACTTATTGTTGCTATTTTTTTCCAGTTTTTTTGTTTTGTTTTCTGCATTATTTATTTTCTTTTGTTTTTTGCTTTTAGTTTTAGAAAAATTATAAACTTTCTGTTAGTGTCATTAGTTTTTTCAAATATGAAAACACTTTTTTAGTTTTTTTTGTTTTCTTTGTTGCTTTATTTATTTTATTTTGTTTCTATTTACAAAAAATACTTATTGTTGCTATTTTTATTTTTTCCAGTTTTTTTGTTTTGTTTTCTGCATTATTTATTTTCTTTTGTTTTTTGCTTTATTTTTTATTTTTTTTGCTTTTAGGTCAACAAAATTATAAACTTTTTGTTAGTGCCATTAGTTTTAAGAAAATTATAAACTTTCTGTTGGTGCCATTGGTTTTCAAATTTGAATAGTTAAGATTTGAATTCTTTGAAATTTGTGTGAATCACAAGTTTGTGATTAACTTTACAAACAAAATGAACATAGATGCACCTATAGAGAAAATTCGACCTAAATACATAGTTTTCAAATGAACTCTGAAAAAGTTGGCATAGCATACTCGTGTGTTACAAAGTTGGCATGGTATCATCATAATAGTTGCGGGAGAAAGTCTTCACTTTTTCTTCGCTTGTATCATTTGCTTATTGCGCCGTAACCATGGATAATCTTCATCATTTATCAGGATGCTTGGGTCAGCCTTGACATTGAAGGGAGGAATTTCATGAAACTTTTCATAATCTTCAGACATGTCTGTCTTGCCCTCCACTCCCAGCATATCCCTTTTCCTGAAAGAACTATGTGGCGCTTTGGCTCATCGTATGATGTATTCGCTTCCTTATCTTTTCTTTTTCTTGGTTTGGTAGACATGTCCTTCACATAGATAACCTGTGCCACATCATTGGCTAGGACGAACGGTTCGTCAGTGTACCCAAGATTTTTCAGATCCACTGTTGTCATTCCGTACTGTGGGTCTACCTGTACCCAGCCTCCTGACAGATTGACCCATTTGCGCTTAAACAAAGGGACCTTAAAATCATGTACGTAGTCAAGTTCCCATATGTCCACTATGTAACCATAATATGTGTCCTTTCCGCTCTCGGTTGCTGCATCAAAGCGGACACCGCTGTTTTGGTTGGTGCTCTTTTGATCTTGGGCGATCGTGTAAAATGTATTCCCATTTATCTCGTATCCTTTGTAAGTCAATACAGTCAAAGATGGTCCCCTGGACAACAAGTACAGCTCATCACAAACAGTGTTGTCACCTCTGAGATGTGTTTCCAACCAACTGCTGAAAGTCCTGATGTGTTCACATGTAATCCAGTCGTCGCACTGCTCCGGGTGTTTGGAGCGCAGACTGTTCTTGTGTTCATTGACATACAAGGTCACCAAGGTAGAGTTCTGTAGAACTGTGTAGTGTGCTTGAGACCAAGAATATCCGTCCCTTCATATTATTGAGTCACTTCCAAGAGTGCCTTTTCCAGTCAGTCTCCCCTCATACCGCAATTTAGGGAGACCTATCTTCTTAAGGCTAGGAATGAAGTCAACACAAAACCCGATAACATCCTCTGTTTGATGGCCCATGGAGATGCTTCCTTCTGGCCTAGCGCGGTTACGGACATATTTCTTTAGGACTCCCATGAACCTCTCAAAGGGAACATATTGTGTAGAAATACGGGCCCCAGAATGACAATCTCGTCGACTAGATGAACTAGGATGTGCGTCATGATATTGAAGAAGGATGGTGGGAACACCAGCTCGAAACTGACAAGACATTGTGCCACATCACTCCTTAGCCTTGGTACGATTTCTGGATCGATCACCTTCTGAGAGATTGCATTGAGGAATGCACATAGCTTCACAATGGCTAATCGGACGTTTTCTGGTAGAAGCCCCCTCAATGCAACCGAAAGCAGCTGCGTCATAATCACGTGGCAGTCATGAGACTTTAGGTTATGAAACTTTTTCTCTGGCATATTTATTATTCCCTTTATATTCGACGAGAAGCCAGTCGTGACCTTCATACCGAGCAGGCATTCAAAGAAGATTTCTTTCTCTTCTTTCGTAAGAGCATAGCTGGCAGGACCTTTATACTGCTTCGGAGGCATGTAGTCTTTTTCGTGCAAACGTTGCAGGTCCTCCCGTGCCTCAGGTGTATCTTTTGTATTCCCATACACGCCTAAGAAGTCTAGCAGGTTCCGCAAAGGTTCTTCATCATGTGCATCACGTCGATTGAAGAGGGGACCTCTAGGTCTTTCCAGTAGGGTAGGTCCCAAAATATAGATTTCTTCTTCCACATGGGTGCGTGTCCCTCAGTGTCATTTGGAACAGCTAGTCCGCTGGGACCCTTTCCAAATATTACGTGTAAATCATTGACCATAGCAAGTACGTGATCACCGGTAAGCATGGCGGGCTTCTTCCGGTGATCTGCCTCGCCTTTGAAATGCTTGCCTTTCTTTCGACATTGATGGTTGGTCGGAAGAAATCGACGATGGCTCAAGTACACATTCTTCCTGCATTTGTCTAGGTATATACTTTCAGTGTCATCTAATACATGCGTGCATGCGTGGTATCCTTTGTTTGTTTGTCCTGAAAGGTTATTGAGAGCGGGCCAATCGTTGATGGTCACGAACAACAACGCCTTTAGGTTAAATTCCTTCTGTCTTTGCTCATCCCACATACGTACACCGTTTCCATTCCACAGCTATAAAAGTTCTTCAACTAATGGCCTTAGGTACACATCAATGTCATTGCCGGGTTGCTTAAGGCCTTGGATGAGAACTGGCATCATAATGAACTTCCGCTTCATGCACATCCAAGGAGGAAGGTTATACATACATAGAGTCACGGGCCAGGTGCTGTGATTGCTGCTCTGCTCCCCGAAAGGATTAATGCCATCCGCGCTTAAAGGAAACCATACGTTCCTTGGGTCCTTTATAAACACATCCCAGTACTTTCTCTCGATTTTTCTCCACTGCGACCCGTCAGCGGGTGCTCTCAACTTCCCGTCTTTCTTACGGTCCTCACTGTGCCATCGCGTCAACTTGGCATGCTCTTCGTTTCTGAACAGATGTTTCAACCGTGGTATTATAGGAGCATACCACGTCACCTTCGCAGGAACCCTCTTCCCAGGGGGCTCGCCGTCAACATCACCAGGGTCATCTCGTCTAATCTTATACCGCAATGCACCGCATACCGGGCATGCGTTCAGATCCTTGTATGCACCGCGGTAGACGATGCAGTCATTAGGGAATGCATGTATCTTCTCCACCTCCAATCCTAGAGGGCATACGACCTTCTTTGCTGCGTATGTACTGTCGGGCAATTCGTTATCCTTTGGAAGCTTCTTCTTCAATATTTTCAGTAGCTTCTCAAATCCTTTGTCAGCCACAGCATTCTTTGCCTTCCACTGCAGCAATTTCAGTACGGTACCAAGCTTTGTGTTTCCTTCTTCGCAATTGGGCTACAACCCTTTTTTGTGATCCTCTAAGATGCGATCGAACTTCAGCTTCTCCTTTTGAATTTCACATTGCGTCCTTGCATCGACAATGACCCGGCGGAGATCATCATCATCGGGCACATCGTCTGGTTCCTCTTGATCTTCAGCAGCTTCACCCCGTTGCAGCATCATTGGGCACATCGTCTGGTTCCTCTTGATCTTCACCAGCTCCCCCCGTTGCAGCATCACCATATTCAGGGGGCACATAGTTGTCATCGTACTCTTCTTCTTCGCCGTCTTCCATCATAACCCCTATTTCTCCGTGCCTCGTCCAAACATTATAGTGTGGCATGAAACCCTTGTAAAGCAGGTGGGAGTGAAGGATTTTCCGGTTAGAGTAAGACCTCGTATTCCCACATTCAGTGCATGGACAACACATAAAACCATTCTACCTGTTTGCCTCAGCCGCATCGAGAAACTCATGCACGCCCTTAATGTATTCGGAGGTGTGTCTGTCACCGTACATCCATTGCCGGTTCATCTGCGTGCGTTATATATAATTAAGTGTCCAAATTAATAGAAGTTCATCATCACATTAAAACCAAAGTACATACATAGTTCTCATCTGACAACATATAGCTCTCCAGAGCATCTAATTAATTAAACCATACATTGAAACTATGTAAAACATTTTAATGCGAAAACAAATGCGATCATAATCGCAACCAAGGTAACAATTGATCCAACGGCATAATGATACCAAGCCTCGGTATGAATGGCATATTTTCTAATCTTTCTAATCTTCAAGCGCATTGCATCCATCTTGATCTTGTGATCATCGACGACATCCGCAACATGCAACTCCAATATCATCTTCTCCTCCTCAATTTTTTTATTTTTTCCTTCAACAAATTGTTTTCTTCTTCAACTAAATTTAACCTCTCGACAATAGGGTCGGTTGGAATTTCCGATTCACATACATCCTACATAAATAAAATCTATGTCACGTTGGTCGGCATAATTTTCATAAACAATAAATGAACCAATAGTTATAAAGATAATATATATACCACATCCGAATCATAGACAGGACGAGGGCCGACGGGGGCGGATACCAAAACCATCGCACTATATAAGATGCAATAATAAAAGTAAGAAAATAATACAAGTATCTATGTAAACATACAAGTAAGAATATTTTTTCCTTTCAAAAATAAGATAAGAATAAGAGGCTCACCATGGTAGTGCCGGCGATAAGCTTGGCGCGGGTGATCGACGGCGGTAAAGACGGGGACGGGGCGTGACAGACCGCTAAACCTAGACAAATATTGAGGAAAATGGAGCTTGGAGGTCGAGCTTGGAGAGGAGAAAGCTTAAGTAGTGTGGCTCGGGCATTCCATCGAACACCTTGTGTGCATAGGAGGTGAGCTAGAGCACCACCAAACCCTCTCCCCCTCAGCCAAAAAAAACAGAGCAGTGTGCTCTGCTCTTACGCGAGGGGTGTATATAGGCACCTCATTAGTCCCGGTTGGTGGCATGAACCGGGACTAGAGGGGAGCCTTTGGTCCCGGTTCAAGCCACCAACCGGGACCAATGGTGGTGGGCCAGGAGCGAGGCCCATTGGTCCCGGTTCGTCCCACCAACCTGTACCAAAAGGTCCAGACGAACCGGGACCAATGGCCCACATGGCCCGGCCGCCCCCCTGGGCTCACGAACTGGGTCCAATGCCCCCATGGGTCCCGGTTCTAGACTGAACCGGGACTAATGGGCTGACCCGGCCTGGACCGTTGCCCCCTTTTCTACTAGTGAGAGTAACATCTTAAGAAAGATGATATGATGTAGACAAAGTATACTTGAGCAATATCATTAAACCCCGTCTTTTTACCCTTAATGGCAACAATACTATATGTGCCTCGCTATACCTCTTGTCATTGGGTGAGGGCACCACAAAATTGAACCCATTATAAAGCACCTCTCCCACCGAAGATAAAACAATCTAGTTGGCCAAATCAAACGGATAGATTGGAAACAAATTCAAAGCTATAACAATCATGAATAGTGAAGTTTAGAAAAGACTCCATTACTTTCAGTGAATAATCTGATCATAAACTCTCAATTCATCAGATCTCAACAAACACACCACAAAATAAGATTACATCGGATAGAACTCCAAGAAGATCGAGGAGAAAACTGTATTGAAGATCAGAGTGAGAAGAAGCCATCTAGCTACTAGCTATGGACCCGTAGGTCTGTGGTAAACTACTCAGGCATCATCGAAAGGCAGCAAGGATGATGTAGAAGCCCTCCGTGATCGATTACCCCTCCGACAGAGTACCGAAAAAGATGTACATATGGGACCGCGAAAGAACGGAAGCTTGCGGCGGTGTAAAAAGTGTTTTGGGTGGCTTTCCATTGGTTTGGGAATATTTGAGAATTTATAGAGATGGAATAAGGTCAAACAAAGTTGCATGGGGCCCATGAGCTCAGGGGCGTGCCCTATCCTCCGGGGCACGCCCTGTGAGCTTGTGGCTCTCTTGTAGCTCTTTCGGCCGACGTTTGGGGCCGGTTCGAGGAGGCCAAGCGGGTCTAATTTTTTGGCCGGTCAATGACTAGTCCGTCTGCCCGGGCAGTTGGGAATGGTTTGAGGTACCCGACTGTAGATGCTCTTAGTGCGGTCATAGATTATTTTTCAGGGCTCGCCCTCCTGATCCGATGGAATGGGTTGTATGGGCATGGGTGATCACTCCCATGTCATTCATACCCTGGGGTGCCATATCCACCATCGTCAGCTGATCTGACAGGGCCTCACCATCCTCGCCTGTGTTTCTCCGTTGTTGGGAGCCCACTATCTTCGTCATATCCTCTTGTGCAATCGGGCTGGTGGCGGGCCTAGACGGACATGGTTGTACTATTGCAATAATAATAGCATATATGAATCACTATATGTCTAATCAGTGAGTCACATTCTTAGTTATTTATTACTATAAGATGCAGTGCAACACACCAGAGACTGAATACTATGGTACTTAGCAGAGTAAGAAAGCCAACGAGGGGGTTCGGCAATACCTTCATGATGCCAATGACGGTGCCGCAGAGGACGGGAAAGTTCTCGACAACGGTGTTGAGGAATTTCTGCACGTGGGTGGCGAGCAGCATGTAGAGGCAAATGAGCGGGGGCGGGGCTGACGCGAGACCCACGATGTTGAGCATCTGTCAAGTCGGAGCAAAGCATAAAAGGCTCCCAGAGTTGGAAGACATTCTCATCGGCGGTGACTAAGGGCATGTACAATGGAGGCAGTACCATGCTACTGCCCCATCTTCCAACTAGATAAAAAAAATCTGAAGCTACATGCATTACAAAAGTTACCCAATGCATGGGTGGTCTCATGCATGTTACCAGGTCCCACGGTGACTCTTCCTCCATCAACTTTACTTGCATGTTGTTCGGTTTTTCCTCACAGCACACACAGTCTCTCTCTCTCTCTCTCTTACCTTTCTCACCTGGAGGACCACACTTTTTGGTGAAGAACCTAGCTCCTCTGCAAGCTACACCAGGCCTTTGCAAAATATAGTCTTTTTCACCGATTTTCTCCATGACAACATGCATCTGATGTGGAACCATGGGGCAGCTGTCCAAGCTGGACCATTGGCCATGCCCTAATCGAAGGTGAGTGTCATGGGTCTCTTAGGCTGGTGATAGTGGGGAGTAACTTAGACTAGTGCCATACATATGACACTAGTCTATGTTACTACCTTCATCGTGCTAAGTGTCATAGAAGTAGTATCATATGTGGTTGCATTTATTAGCTTATAGACTCAACATTTCTTGGGAAGCGCTATGTGGTGGTAACATAATATGTTACTCCAAACACCTCTCTCCTTATTAACTAGGTGCCACATAAGCAAACTTGTCTTAGGATGTGTTATGTTACTAGCTAAGTTACTCCCATTATGACTAGCCTTGCGGAAAAAGAATCAGCAAGACGCGTGTATTTACTACTAGTTTGGTGGCACGCTTTTTTTGAGACACTGGTGGCGCGCTTTTGTGGCTAGACTCCATTTGCTGGCCCAATTTCTGCAAGTTGATGACTAAACAAATAAATACTCCCTCTGTTTCTTAATATAAGTCTTTTTAGAAATCCCAATATAGACTATATACGGAATAAAATGAGTGAATATACACTCTAAAATGTGTAGTTTGTATTGAAATCTCTACAAAGACATATATTTAGGAACGAAGGGAGTAAGTAGCATGGGAAAGACAATTGATATCTATAAAAAATGATGAGTGAGGTTATTTTGCAGCCTAGCAATAATTCGGTTATTTCTACTGACACTACAAGGTTGTTCATTTCTTCGGCTCATCGCCCACCACTGTCCAACAACTTGTAAATTCAGACATTTGTTCATGGTTTCAACATAACTAGTCTGATGCAATTAATCAAGAAAATATCCCCAATAAATTCAATGTAGAGTAATTTACTTCCATCAGAATTGCTCACAAAAGGACACACTAAATGATATGCATGCTGATTTTCAAACGTAACTAGTTCTTGAACGAGCCACAAAACATTATGCACCCTCAGTTTTGCAGTATAGTGGCTCACTCATCCCACCCTAACTGAACCAACTACTTGCTAATAGATCCCATAATTCCAAAGTTCACATCTTAGATTCATGCACACAATGTGTAACTAGAAATTTGCAGGCTTGCAGCAGCTATTCAAACCTTTCGCTCAACAAAGGTTTATTACAGAGATTTCATTTCATTGCATTACTTTGTTAGGACAACACATACATGAAACAGAGAAATACTTGAATTTCCTTTCAACACTAGCTAATATCACCACCCATGCCAACAATTAACATTTCACCAGAAAACAACCAGCCAACAACAAATTGTATAGATTAACACGCCCGACCGCCCGTCCGGCTCGCGTTGCCATTTCGTCTGGTGCTTGCAAATCGCAGATCTAGGAGGTACTTCTCTCCTCGGCACCTCGCGACATCCTCATGCATCATCAATCTGAATGGCGCCAAACCGTAAATGCCGTGCATCTTAAAGCACAACTTGTGTCAGCTATAGTTTAATATTAATATCTCGCAAATCATAGAATTTATAAAAGGAGACATATAAAACCAGTCAGACACAACATATTACTTGTAAATCTGGGAAAGCAAGCTCATCATGAGTCAAATGATCATGTTGCTCACAACACAAATTCATACAATAGTCATATCAAGAGGGGCGAATAAGAAGTACTCCCTCCGTCCGGAACAACTTGTCCCTGAAATGGATGTATCTAGCACCAAGTTAGTGCTAGATACATCCATTTGAGGAACAAGCTTGAGACAAGTTTTTTCGGACGGAGGGAGTACGATGCATACATCTAAACTTAGTGAAACATACAAAATCTAGAAACAAAGATGGCAACCTAGGAAATATTTTGCTTCCATAATCTTCGTTATGAAACTGTTACAATATAGCCACAGAGCATTTCCTTCTAACCAGTCAATAAGTAATTTAAACTGCGACATGCAAATCTTCCTTTAGACCATATTTAAATTGACTGCATGTTTTCTTTGTATTTGGGCCCTTTCTCATTAACATAATGGTAAAACAGAGAAAGAAGTATGATGACAACGCAGGAACTAGTATAACATACAAAATCCAGGACAAAAGATACAAGATGGTAATTTTTCTCTACCATCAACTTGGCTATAAAATGTTTCGGTATGACCACAGTGAGGGACTTCCATTCTAAAAAAATAGATGTACTTAATTCTGACCAGTCAGGATCCTCTACAGACTTCCATGGTCTATCTATATGCCTACAAGACAACCACATCACTATTTTTCATAAATAACAATATCAGTGAAGAGGAATGACAATAGAAAATGGCCACATCGAGGGTTACGATGCTGACACACTTGCCATGGACAAACAAGAGAAAAGTTCGCTCAAACATATGCATCACTTTGATTGTATGCCTCACAGTCACACCAACAAGGCAGATAATGAGACAAACTAAAGCATACACTGATTGGAGGTCCGCTAAGCTAATATTATGGCTGATCATCACGAAAGATACCACCATACCGGACTTATCCACATGTTCTTGAAATGTAGCACCATTTTCTTGAAATTTAGCATGATTAAAGGCATGAGAGAGAGCAGAGGATAGAAACTGGTAGCTTACTTGTGCTGAAGTAGAAGAAGCGCCGTTGGAGCAGGTCGACGGACTCACTAGCTGTAGCGACCCAACCTCAGACGGTCAAGCCTCTGTGTATCCGTGCCATCCCTGGATCAGTGTGCTGGCACACATAGTACATCAATGTATATATCAAAGTGCAATCACATGTATAAATAACATAAAACTGATATATATACCTCATAAGTCTCAGCGGAAACAAACAATCGGTTGTGGAGTCCCATCAAAGCCATCGTCAAGTTGAGTGTAGACCGTAAGCCAACAATGAAACTCACTCATCATAGAAATAATCTCGCAACATAATACGTTGCAGCCATGTAGGTCAGTACATTGAATGTACCGGCAAGATCACTATAAGAAAAATAGATGATAAACTATACTATATGCAATATGGCTTTGTGGCTCTGTATCTTAGTTTTGTTTGTGTAAAAGCTGGTTTTATTTTCCCTACATCACAGGAATATCAGGAGTCTGTACTACGGAGTTTTCTATCATGACATGTTCCGCCAACCGATGTCTCATAACCCAAAATCATCATAAGTTGCCCACAATTAAGTTACCAGTCTGGTGTTGAGAGTTCCGAGATAGATCCAAATCCAGAGGCTCAAATTGTCCATAACCGGGACATGGCTAATCGATTAGGTTTTAACCCTCTGCAGAGGTTTGCACACTTTACCCGCAAGATTCGGTCCCTCTTTTTACATTCTCGCACTTTAGGGTGTTTGAGAACAAGACGACTCAAACATGGTCTTCCAAAGAGTTCCTGTGACCACTGTCCGGTGCTCATCCAATCCTACCATAGTTCTACATCTGCTAGCACCGTCCCAGCCAGAATCACAATTAAGGTCAACCAAGCCAGAGCCCATAATGACTTGCAGTTGCACAGGTAAGCTTCTGGGCATGAAGTATTCTTCTGTCTCTTTGAGTACGGGTGAAGCTTTCCGCAAGATGTCATGGCGCTTCTCCATGCATCCCGGCCATGCATCCCTTGCTTGCTCCAGGGTACCCATCAAATCCGTCCTTCACCCAGTAGTGTGTATTGAATTCTTGTCTCGAGTCTCGAAATCTTGAGGTCTTGAAGTCTTGAGGTCCTGAAGATGCAGTCATTGACATAGAGTCCTCCTTCTTCACACCACTCCCGAGCACTCATACCAACCCCGTCTACTATTGCGTAGCATTTTAGAACTAAACAACGCCCTAGGCTTGGTAATAGGGAGATGAGCTTCCTACCTCATGCATACTACTCAACTACAAGGATTCAATATCACTACTGGAGGGATTATGAATGGTGACAATAAATGCAATAAAAACATAGGTATGAAAAACATGGTCAAAGTGAACTTGCCTGGTAAGTTGATGAAGATAACAACGCTCTTGAAAATAACTTTACTATCCATCACTCGATGTAAATCTATTAAGTCAAACATAGCATTCACATAAGCAAAACACTCTAGCAATCAATTCTATCAATAAAAATTATCAATAAACAACAAAGAAATCAAATAAAAAATCCAAATAAAATCCAAAGAACTTCAAGGAAAACTACGATAAAAACTTCTAAGGAAAAGTCTAAGACTTTACGACAAACAATAAAATTCGTTTTCTTTGTCCTACATAAAACTAAACATAAAAATAAAGCTTTAAACTAATAAATTAACAGAAAAGAAAATGTAAAACAACTAATTTAACAGATAGTATTTTTCATAAAACTTTATTTGCAAAAAGAAACAAAAAAAGTTATTATAAAACTCTAACTATGACCTATACAAGTTTTCTTACAAAACTAAAGAAAATAAATCTCAAATAAAAAATATTCTTCTTGTTCAACAGAAATAAAACTAAATTTGTCAAAAGTGACAAAAGAAAATTAATTAAAAACAATTAAAACTATAAAGAAAAGACTAAAACAAAACTAGAGCTAAAACATTACTGTTTTGCTTAAAACCCTAATTTAAAATAAACTAAAAATAAATCACTATATGCTACTGGATGGACAAAACAATAACAAAACATTAGCAAAAAGAATCAATCAAAAATATTTTATAAAACTCAAGATACGACCAAATTAGTGATTTGAACAAATTTCATCAAACTCAAATTTAAACTACTCAAATTTGAAAAATAATGGCATAAATAGAAACTTCATAAAATTTTGAATCTGCTGTAAAAAGAATCACTTAATTTTGATAAGCACACAAAAGGATATTAAATATCTATGATTAAAACTTTTCTGTTTTTAAAACAGAAAGAAAAAGAAAAACAGATCGGACAGGTGCTACGCGTCAGGCTGCTATTAGGCCTAGAGAATGTGCGATCCGATCTATAAAACGCTCGGCCGATACTTAACGAAACCTCACGTGCTAGTAAAGGATAAACCGACCGGCTAAACCGATAAGATCTAAACTGTAAATAAACCGAAGTTAAATCGATCTAGTATAAAAACCTAACTGTTCAGATTAGATCTAATCTAAGGCGTTTATTTTAGATCGAACGGTGGAGGGAGAGTGGAGAGCTCACCGCGGTGGAGGTGAACTCCGGCGAGGTCGTCGGCAGTGGTGGCGGCTCGGGGTTGACGCAGGCGGCTCCTCCCATGGGTCTCCGGCTTTAGGGAGGGCTCCGTTCGACGTGGGCGATGGTGGCGAGCACGAAGGTCTCTTTGGCGTGACTCAGGGATGGCGGGAGTGAGGCGGCGAGTGTGACAGCGGCGACAACGTACGGTGGTTGACGGCGAGCGCGTTCCGGTGGCCGAGGCGCTCCGGCGAGTGCACAGGCAAAAGCGGCGGAGTGAGGGGGTCCGGTGGTGGTGCATACAAGGGCCCCAGACGTCGTACGACGGTGAAGCGAAGTTGGCCGAGCTCCTCTGCTCCCTGGCTTCGGCAAGATCGGACGAGCTCGGGCTCGTCGCTGTGGGGTTAACAAAGGGGATAAAGCATGTCAAAACGAGGGAAGGCATCAAGATACGTCGATGGAGGAACGAAAGGGCTTCGGGGTAGCTCACCGGCGACGGAGACGAAGACGTTCTGAAGCGTCGCTGGCGGAGATCCAAACCGCGAGTGCGTGCAAGAGAGAGAGTTTTGACGAGGGGTTTTCGAAGGGTTCGAACGAGGGGAGTGCTGGCTATTTATAAGACATAGACGTGCGTGAGGGGAAGGCCTGGGATCGCGATCCCGAGGAGCTTGGGATATGGCGGCGGGCGCGCGTGCTCTGGCTTGGGCAAGGGGAAGAAGAAGACGGGCGGGGCCCGCTGCCAGTGACCGTGGGGGAAAGAGAGAGGGTCGGGCGACCGAGGGGAAACGCCTTCGCGCGCGAGAGGTGTGGAGCTGGGCTTTGGCCAAAAAATGCTTTCCTATTTTTTATTAAATAATCAGAGAGTAAAAGACAATAAATAAAAATAAAAATAAAAAATTTACCTAGGCATATGATATATCAAAATTTTCATAAAAGGAAATGCTAAAATGTGAACATATTTTTAGGGGCAAATAAAATTCAGAAAAAATAACAAAAGTCAAACAGTGCCGCCATTGCAATAAAACACAATAAAAATCATTATCGAAATACTGAAATGATTCCAAGTTTATTTTCTCCTAATTTTGCATTGACGGGAATCATTTTACCCTTATTTACGTTTGTTTATCTTTAGGAGAAAAATAATTTGAATAAAACCCAAACAACTCTTAAATGGTTTTAAATTTGAATTTCAAACCACTTTCAAACCTTAGGAGAAGTCATTTAAACTTTGGAGAAGTCATTTCATCTCCTCTGTTGAAAGTCCTTGACTGTCGTGAAATTTGCATTACTTTCAAATGGGGTTTCAAATCATTTCAGATGGAAACACTCTTGGGAAAGTCCTTTTATTCCCTCTTATATAACTTTCAAAAAGTTTCAAATTTCACTCAGTTTCACACAAGCAATCACACCACAATCAAGCAGACAGTGCAAAATATTTATTTAATATAAAATTACAAAATTTAGAATTCTGGGATGTTACACTAGCGATGTTCACCGGGATCCCGTGCCCTTGCACGTACGACTCCTTTGCAAACTCTTCAATTAACCGAAAAGATGACACTTTTAGTTACTAATTGTGAAAAGAATGTGGGAGTATGAGAGGATCAGAAATACAATAGTCAACTTTATAATCTCGAAAAAAGAAAAGCTTAATTTTATTTGTATTCTGATGATTTCTGACCAACTTGTGTACTTTGTTGAGTTCATCTACTGCACGGAGGTTATGGATCAATACAGGGCTTAAGGCGCTCAATCGTAGACACAATGTTTCCATGCAAAACCATTTACAATTTCTGCCACCAAATGGTACAACATGATGCTATGTACCTCTCTCATTAGGATACATATAAGTTACTCCCTCCGTCCCATAATATAAGAGTGTTTTTTACACTAGCATAGTGTCAAAGATGCTCTTATATTATGGGATGGAGGGAGTAGACACCTATCAACTCGAATGAGACAGATAGGCAAGATGATGTGCTACCTCTTGAGCACTGCGTTGGTTTTCCCCGAAGAGGAAGGGATGATGCAGCAAAGTAATGTAAGTATTTCCCTCAATTTTTGAGAACCAAGGTATCAATCCAGTAGGAGGCTACACGCCAGTCCCTAGTACATGCACAAAACAAATAAATCCTCGCAACCAACGCGATAAGGGGTTGTCAATCCCTACACGACCACTTACGAGAGTGAGATCTGATAGATATGATCAGATAATATTTTTGGTATTTTTGTGATAAAGATGCAAAATAAAATAAAAGCAAAGTAAAAATCAAAGGAAATAACTAAGTAGTAGGAGACTAATATGAGGAAGATAGACCCGGGGGCCATAGGTTTCACTAGTGGCTTCTCTCGAGAGCATAAGTATTCTACGGTGGTTGAACAAATTACTATTGAGCAATTGACAAAATTGAGCATAGTTATGAGAATATCTAGGTATGTTCATGTATATAGGCATCACGTCTGAGACAAGTAGACCGACTCCTGCCTGCATCTACTACTATTACTCCACTCATCGACCGCTATCCAGCATGCATCTAGAGTATTAAGTTAATGAAAACAGAGTAACGCCTTAAGCAAGATGACATGATGTGGATGGATAAACTCATGCAATATGATGAAAACCCCATCTTGTTATCCTCGATGGCAACAATACAATACGTGCCTTGCTGCCCCTACTGTCACTTGGAAAGGACACCGCAAGATTGAACCCAAAGCTAAGAACTTCTCCCATTGCAAGAAAGATCAATCTAGTAGGCCAAACCAAACTGATAATTCGAAGAGACTTGCAAAGATAACCAATCATGCATAAAAGAATTCAGAGAAGATTCAAATATTGTTCAAAGATAGATTTGATCATAAACCCACAATTCATCAGTCTCAACAAACACACCACAAAAAGAAGATTACATCGAATAGTTCTCCACAAGAGAGGGGGAGAACATTGTATTGAGATCCAAAAAGAGAGAAGAAGCCATCTAGCTACTAACTATGGACCCGTAGGTCTGAGGTCAACTACTCACACTTCATCGGAGGGGCTATGGTGTTGATGTAGAAGCCCTACGTGATCGATGCCCCCTCCGGCGAAGCTCCGGAACAAGCCCCAAGATGGGATCTCGTGGATACAGAAAGTTACGACGATGGAATTAGGGTTTTGGCTCCGTATCTGATCGTTTGGGGGTACGTAGGTATATATAGGAGGAAGGAGTACGTCGATGGAGCAACAGGGGCCCACAAGGGTGGAGGGCGCGCCTGGGGGGGGGGGGGTAGGCGCGCCCCTACCTCGTGGCCTCCTGTTTTGTGTCTTGACGTAGGGTCCAAGTCTCCCGGGTCTTCTTCATTAATAAAATCACGTTCCCGAAGGTTTCATTCCGTTTGGACTCTGTTTGATATTCCTTTCCTTCGAAACCCTAAAACAGGCAAAAATCAACAATTCTGGGCTGGGCCTCCGGTTAATAAGTTAGTCCCAAAAATAATATAAAAGTAGATAATAAAGCCCAATAATGTCCAAAACTGTAGTCAATATAGCATGGAGCAATCAAAAATTATAGATACGTTGGAGACGTATCAAGCATCCCCAGGCTTAATTCCTGCTCATCCTCAAGTAGGTAAATGATAAAAACAAATTTTTTTATGCGGAGTGCTACTTGGCATAATTTTAATGTAATTCTTCTTAATTGTGGTTTGAATATTTAGATCTGAAAGATTCAAGAGAAAAGTTTAATATTGACATAAAAATAATAATACTTCAAGCATACTAACAAAGCAATCATGTCTTCTCAAAATAACATGGTTAAAGAAAGTTATCCCTACAAAATCATATAGTCTGGCTATGCTCCATCTTCACCACACAAAATATTTAAATCATGCACAACCCCGATGACAAGCCAAGCAATTGTTTCATACTTTTAGTGTTCTCAAACTTTTTCAATCTTCACGCAATACATGAGCGTGAGCCATGGATATAGCACTATAGGTGGAATAGAATGGTGGTTGTGGGGAAGACAAAAAGGGAGAAGATAGTCTCACATCAACTAGGCGTATCAACTGGCTATGGAGATGCCCATCAATAGATATCAATGTGAGTGAGTAGGGATTGCCATGCAACGGATGCACTAGAGCTATAAGTATATGAAAGCTCAACAAAAGAAACTAAGTGGGTGTGCATCCAACTTGCTTGCTCATGAAGACCTAGGGCATTTTGAGGAAGCCCATCATTGGAATATACAAGCCAAGTTCTATAATGAAAAATTCCCACTAGTATATGAAAGTGATAACATAGGAGACTCTCTATCATGAATATCATGGTGCTACGTTGAAGAACAAGTGTGGTAAAAGGATAGTAACATTGTCCCTTCTCTCTTTTTCTCTCATTTTTTTTGGTTGGGCCTTTTTTTTCATGGCCTCTTTTCTTTCTATTTTTTTATTTTTCATCCGGAGTCTCATCCCGACTTGTGGGGGAATCATAGTCTCCATCATCCTTTCCTCACTGGGACAATGCTCTAATAATGATGATCATCACACTTTTATTTTTCTTACAACTCAACAATTACAACTCGATACTTAGAACAAAATATGACTCTATATGAATGCCTCCGGCGGTGTACCGGGATATGCAATGAATCAAGAGTGACACGTATGAAAGAATTATGAATGGTGGCTCTACCACAAATACGATGTCAACTACATGATCATGCTAAACAATATGACAATGATGGAGTGTATCATAATAAACGGAACGGTGGAAAGTTGCATGGCAACATATCTCGGAATGGCTATGGAAATGCCATAATAGGTAGGTATGGTGGCTGTTTTGAGGAAGGTATATGATGGGTGTATGATACCGGCAAAAGTGCGCGGTATTACAGAGGCTAGCAAAGGTGGAAGGGTGAGAAAAGTGCGTATAATCCATGGACTCAACATTAGTCATAAAGAACTCATATACTTATTGCAAACATCGAAAAGTTATCAAAGCAAAGTATTACGCGCATGCTCCTAGGGGGATAGATTGGATACCATCGCTCGTCCCCGACCGCCAATCATAAGGAAGACAATCAAAAAATAAATCATGCTCCGACTTCATCACATAACGGTTCACCATACGTGCATGCTACATGAATCACAAACTTTAACACAAGTATTTCTCAAACTCACAACTACTCAACTAGCATAACTTTAATATCACCATCTTCATATCTCAAAACAATTATCAAGTATCAAACTTCTCATAGCATTCAACACACTCATAAGGAAGTTCTTTTATTATTCTTGAATACCAAGCATATTGGGATTATTTAAGTAAATTACCATGCTATTTAAGACCCTCAAAATAATCTAAGTGAAGCATGAGAGATCAATAGTTTCTATAAAACAAATCCACCACCATGCTCTAAAAGATATAAGTGAAGTACTAGAGCAAAACTATATAACTCAAAAGATATAAGCGAAGCACATAGAGTATTCTAACAAATTCCAAATCATGTGTGGCTCTCTCAAAAGGTGTGTACAGCAATGATGATTGTGGTAAACTAAAAATTAAATACTCAAATCATACAAGACGCTCCAAGAAAAACACATATCATGTGGTGAATAAAAATATAGCTCAAGTAAAGTTACCGATAGAAGTAGACGAAAGAGGGGATGCCTTCCGGGGCATCCCCAAGCTTTGGCTTTTAGGTGTCCTTAGATTATCTTGGGAGTGCCATGGGCATACCCAAGCTTAGGCTCTTGCC
Source organism: Triticum monococcum (assembly GCA_034509565.1). Classification (NCBI taxonomy): domain Eukaryota; kingdom Viridiplantae; phylum Streptophyta; class Magnoliopsida; order Poales; family Poaceae; genus Triticum; species Triticum monococcum. The sequence continues at coordinate 93,581,066 of CM067845.1, read as the reverse complement.
ACTCCTTGTTCCATAAGCCATCAAATCTTTACCCAAAACTTGAAAACTTCACAACACAAAACTTAAAGTAGAAAATCTCGTGAGCTCCGTTAGCGAAAGAAAACAAAAGACCACTTCAAGGTACTGTAATTAACTCATTGTTTATTTATATTAGTGTTAAACCTACTGTATTCCAACTTCTCTATGGTTTATAAACTATTTTACTAGCCATAGATTCATCAAAATAAGCAAACAACACACGAAAAATAGAATCTGTCAAAAACAGAACAGTATGTAGTAATCTGTAGCTAGCGCAATATCTGGAACCCCAAAAATTATAAAATAAATTTCTGGACGTGAGGAATTTATCTATTAATCATCTGCAAAAATAATTAACTAAATATCACTTTCCAAATAAAAATGGCAGCAGTTCTCGTGAGCGCTAAAGTTTCTGTTTTTTACAGCAAGTGTAACAAGACTTTCCCCAAGTCTTCCCAACGGTTCTACTTGGCACAAACACTAATTAAACACAAAAAAACACAACCAAAACAGAGGCTAGATAAATTATTTATTACTAAACAGGAGCCAAAATCAAGGAATAAAAATAAAATTGGGTTGCCTCCCAACAAGCGCTATCGTTTAACGCCCCTAGCTAGGCATAACAAGCAAGGATAGATCTAGGTATTGTCATCTTTGGTAGGCAATCCATAAGTGGATATAATAATAGATTCATAAGGTAATTTAATTTTCTTTCTAGGAAAGTGTTCCATGCCTTTCCTTAATGGAAATTGGAATCTTATATTTCCTTCCTTCATATCATTAATTGCACCAATCGTTCTAAGGAATGGTCTACCAAGAATAATAGGACATGAAGGATTGCAATCTATGTCAAGAAAAATAAAATCTATGGGCACATAATTCCTATTTGCAACAATAAGAACATCATTAATTCTTCCCATAGGTTTCTTAATAGTGGAATCCGCAAGGTGCAGGTTTAGAGAGCAATTATCAAAATCACGGAAACCTAACAAATCACACAAAGTCTTTGGAATCGTGGAAACACTAGCACCCAAATCACATAAAGCATAGCATTCATGATCTTTAATTTTAATTTTAATAGTTTGTTCCCACTCATCATAAATTTTTCTAGGGATAGAAACTTCCAATTCAAGTTTTTCTTCATAAGATTGCATCAAGGCATCAACGATATGTTTAGTGAACGCTTTATTTTGACTATAAGCGTGAGGAGAATTTAGCACGGATTGCAACAAGGAAATACAATCAATCAAAGAGAAATTTTCATAGTTAAATTCCTTGAAATCCATAATAGTGCGGTTAGCAACATCTAGGGTTTTAATTTCTTCAATCCCACTTTTATCAATTTTAGCATCAAGATAAAAAATTTGGAATTCTTGGAACGCCTTCTAGGTAAAGGTGGATCATATTCAGTCCCATCATTATAAAGATTCATATTGCAAAACAAAGATTTAATAGGGGACACGTCAATAACTTTCAGATCTTCATCTTTATTTTCATAGGAGCTAGAAGAACAAGCTCTTATAAAGGCATCTTTCTTAGCACGCATCCCATCGGTTCTTTCTTTGCACTCATCAATGGAAATTCTCATGGCTTTAAGAGACTCATTGATATCATGCTTAGGTGGAATAGATCTAAGTTTCAAAGAATCAACATCAAGGGAAATTCTATCAACATTCCTAGCCAGCTCATCAATCTTAAGCAATTTTTCTTCAATCAAAGCATTAAAATTCTTTTGCGAAGTAATAAATTCTTTAATATTAGATTCAAAATCAGAGGGCATCTTATTATAATTTCCATAAGAATTGTTGTAGGAATTACCATAATTATTAAAGGGATTACTAGGATAAGGCCTAGGATTGAAATTTCCTCTATATGCGTTGTTACCAAAATTGTTCCTACCAACAAAATTCACATCCATAGATTCATTATTATTCTCAATCAAAGTAGACAAGGGCATATCATTAGGATCAGAAGAAACACTCTTACTAGCAAATAATTTCATAAGTTCATCCATCTTTCCACTCAAAACATTAATTTCTTCTATCGCATGCACCTTTTTATTAGTAGATCTTTCTGTATGCCATTGAGAATAATTAACCATAATATTATCTAGGAGTTTAGTAGCTTCTCCTAAAGTGATTTCCATAAAAGTGCCTCCCGCGGCCGAATCTAAAAGATTTCTAGAAGCAAAATTCAATCCGGCATAAATTTTTTGTATAATCATCCACAAATTTAAACCATGAGTAGGGCAATTACATATCATTAGTTTCATTCTCTCCCAAGCTTGTGCAACATGTTCATGATCAAGTTGCTTAAAATTCATAATATCGTTTCTAAGAGAGATGATCTTAGGGGGAGGAAAAATACTTAGAGATAAAAGCATATTTGCACTTGTTCCATGAATCAATACTATTTTTAGGCAAAGACGAAAACCAAGATTTAGCACGATCTCTAAGCGAAAAAGGAAATAGCTTCAATTTAACAATATCATTATCCACATCTTTCTTATTTTGCATATCACACAAATCAACGAAGCTATTTAGATGGGTAGCGGCATCTTCACTAGGAAGGCCGCAAAATGGATCTTTCTTGACAAGATTCGGCAAAGCAGTATTAATTTCATAAGATTCAGCATCGGTAAGAGGAGAAATCAGAGTGCTAATAAAATCATTGTTGTTGTATTGGTGAAGTCACACAATTTAGTGTTATCTTGAGCCATCGTGACAAGCAAGCAAACTAACACACAAGCAAACAAAAAGCAAGCGGGCAAAAAGAGGCAAATAGAGAAAGAGAGGGAGGATAGAGAGAGAGGGCGAATAAAACGACAAGGGTGAAGTGGGGGAGAGGAAAACGAGAGGCAAATGGCAAATAATATAATGCGGGAGATAAGGGTATGTGATGGGTACTTGGTATATTGACTTTTGCGTAGACCTCCCCGGCAACGACGCCAGAAATCCTTCTTGCTACCTCTTGAGCACTACGTTGGTTTTCCCCGAAGAGGAAGGGATGATAAGGCAAACTAGCGTAATTATTTCCCTCAGTTTTTGAGAACCAAGGTATCAATCCAATAGGAGGCTACGCGCCAGTCCCTCGTACCTGCACAAAACAAATAAATCCTCGCAGCCAACGCGATAAGGGGTTGTCAATGCCTACACGACCACTTATGAGAGTGAGATCTGATAGATATGATAAGATAATATTTTTGGTATTTTTGTGATAAAGATGCAAAGTAAAATAAAAGCAAAGTAAAAAGCAAAGGAAATAACTAAGTAGTAGAAGACTAATGTGAGGAAGATAGACCCGAGGGCCATAGGTTTCACCAGTGGCTTCTCTCGAGAGCATAAGTATTTTATGGTGGGTGAACAAATTACTGTTGAGCAATTGACAGAATTGAGCATAGTTATGAGAATATCTAGGTATGATCATGTATATAGGCATCACGCCCGAGACAAGTAGACTGACTCCTGCCTGCATCTACTACTATTACTCCAGTCATCGACCGCTATCCAGCATGCATCTAGAGTATTAAGTTAATGAAAACAAAGTAACACCTTAAGCAAGATGACATGATGTAGAGGGATAAAATCATGCAATATGATGAAAACCCCATCTTGTTATCCTCGATGGCAACAATACAATACGTGCCTTGCTGCCCCTACTGTCACTGGGAAAGGACACCGCAAGATTGAACCCAAAGCTAATCACTTCTCCCATTGCAAGAAAGATCAATCTAGTAGGCCAAACCAAACTGATAATTCGAAGAGACTTGCAAAGATAACCAATCATACATAAAAGAATTCAGAGAAGATTCAAAGATTTTTCATAGATAGACTTGATCATAAACCCACAATTCCTCGATCTCAACAAACACACCGCAAAAAGAAGATTGTATTGGGATCCAAAAAGAGAGAAGAAGCCATCTAGCTACTAACTATGGACCCGTAGGTCTGAGGTGAACTACTCACACTTCTTCGGAGGGGCTATGGTGTTGATGTAGAAGCCCTCCGTGATCGATGCCCCCTCCGGCGGAGCTCCGGAACAGGCCCCAAGATGGGATCTCGTGGATACAGAAAGTTACGGCGGTGGAATTAGGGTTTTGGCTCCGTATATGATCATTTGGGGGTACGTAGGTATATATAGGAGGAAGGAGTACGTCGGTGGAGCAACAGGGGGCCCACGAGGGTGGAGGGCGCGTCTGGGGGGGGGGGGGGGTAGGCGCGCCCCTACCTCGTGGCCTCCTCTTTTGTGTCTTGACGTAGGGTCCAAGTCTCCCGGGTCTTGTTCGTTAAGAAAATCACGTTCCCGAAGGTTTCATTCCATTTGGACTCCGTTTGATATTCCTTTTCTTCAAAACCCTAAAACAGGCAAAAAAAAACATTTCTGGGCTGGGCGTCCGGTTAATAGGTTAGTCCCAAAAATAATATAAAAGTGGATAATAAAGCCCAATAATGTCCAAAACAGTAGATAATATAGCATGGAGCAATAAAAAATTATAGATACATTGGAGACGTATCATGATGCTACAGCCCACTAAAAGACTTGACAAATGTGGTACATCTTGGGCATAGAAAATCACTCGATAGAATCATGCATGCCATTTGGTTAGCCCGAAGCAGTAACATATGGCACCAAGAGCAACATGTAACTTTTTGACAACCATATATCATATCACAGAGCATTAGAGAGAGAAAGAGAGAGAGAGAGAGAGAGAGAGAGAGAGAGGAACTGTGGCTTACATGTGTTGGAGTAGAAAAGAAGCAGCCGCCATAGGGAGACGTCGGAGTGTGTGCCAGTGCAGGCCTACGGAGTTGCTAGTGATGTTCTGCACCATGAACACTTGTGCTCCTGACCTGCATAAGCAAACCGCGTCAGGGTAGCATGATTAAAGGCTCCGATACAAAAGTTAGCATTATATGACTCCAGGGGAAACTTAAAGACAACTAGGCATAATCCAGCAACCTATAGAACTGTCAACTTGAAACCAAAACACGACATCCTGGTGACCATTACCAAATATATCATGTAATATTCAAATAATTGAGTCTCCATCAATGGACACACCACAAAGCATAACAAAATTTAAGACTAATAACCACATAGCCAGTCACAACACACATTTGTTCTTGCCCAATCTTATCAAACAAGACCAGCAAACATCTAGGTAGGAAATATTAAACTCTAAAGGCCAATCTCAACATGGCCAGGAAGCATATCCATTCAATTATAAGTCAAACAATAGCATGCCAACTTCAGGAAATTAAACATAGCTTAACATAATTTGGAAATAAAGAAGCTATACAAATTACTCCACATAAATTTAAATTGATTAAAATACAAAGCCATGTAAAGAGGGAAGAACCATAACGATAGATAGTGAGGAAATCAACTAACTTAACAGTAACCTTAATCAAGAACCTTATAATCATCCATGGCATAGAAAGGACATAACCAGCAAAGATCTACAAGAGATCAATTTCATTGACTGGAAAGATCAACTGATGTGGTGGCCGGAAGACCACCACCACATATCCAAGCACTATATCATCGGCTCAATGGCCAGCACCATGGTTGCCGACGGCTCAATGGCCAGCACAGAACAATGAAGTTGATAAACGTTGATTGCTTCAAGGTAAGCTTATTACATATCTTTCATTAGAGAGAGAGAGAGAGGGAAAGGAGGAACCGATGGCTTATCAATGCTGGAGTCGAAGAAGAAGCAGCCACCAGAGCGGCAGCACAGGCCGACAGACTCACTGGTGATGTTGGGCGCCTTCTCCACTGCACGCACCACATGGCATCTCTTGTGAACCTGTGTGAAGAAACCGCATCAGGTAAGAAGAGCAAATCCTTCTTTCTATCAAAATTAACAAGAGATATAGTCAGGTGTCTTTTCTTCCTATCAGTTTCAGTATTGCCCTACACATACACATGATTCATAGCAGCACTGGATAGTAACACAGCGGCGCTACACAATACACAAGAATTTTCGTGTATTTGATAGTCACTGCCCAAGCAAAACTAGAGCATAGGGACACTAACAAACAAAAACACAGACCATTACCAAACCCTGTAGCAACAGTAGCATGGAGTAGAAAAAGGGCCTAACTAGCACACAAAACTACAAGAGATCAGTTCCCTTGTAATCATCAAATGATGGTGTTGGCCACAAGAACACCACTGCAAATCTGAGCACTAAATCATCGGCTCAATGGCCAGCACCACGGTTGCCCACGGATCAATGGCCAGCACAAAACAATAAAGTTGATAACTTATATTTTTTTCTTCAGCGACACATAGGCACATTCAGTGGGTTTTTATCATTTATGCCACTAGTTCTGTCTCACTACTCAGTTTTTCCATTAGAAGTTACAACTACTCAAAAATGCCATCGATCCATGAGATGCTTGCTAAAAAATGCCATCGTTCCGTTAGATGTTTGCTCAAAAATGCCATTAGACATTGCTATTTTCATGTCAAACCCGTTGACCATGTTAGATGACAAAAATAAGCCTAGACTCACATGTCGGTTCTATCTATCTCACAATGATAAGTGTGGCCCCACTTGTCAGGAGTAACCAAGCGAATAATTTTATAGGAAAATAAGAACGCTGTTGGGATCAAGTAGGCCCCATACTTTATTGCAGTGACATAGAGGGAGAGCTGGCATGCTGGTCCATAGGTATTTATGTCATTATAAAATGGCAAAAGGGATTTGAGATCACAATAATGGTGTCCACTGGCATTTTTGAGCATGTGTCTAACATGGCGATAGCATTTTTGAGCGATTGAAATTCCTACTGGCAAAACTGAGTAGTGGAACACAACCGGTGGCATAAATGATAAAAACCCTTCAGTTAGGCAAGCTCATTGGTTTGGTAAGCTTTAGTGGCAACTTTATATGCTAATGCAAGATGCCCACGTCTCACTAAAAAAACCAAACTAGAGCATGTGGTCCAGGTGCACCTTACTCAATTTTATAAGCAAGACTTAGTTTCATGAGATGGATCATAACCATCAGTAATTATTTAAGTAAGTAAATGACCAGAAGGATGGACTGAATTTTTGGTTAGAAGAACAAGCACTGAATTATGTGTATTTTCGCTCAAGCTTCCTTCTAGAAAACATCATGATTCACAAAAGCAAATTGAGCAAGTGCCCTGGCAGAACTTAATGGCAAATAGATGTTTGAGTAAAGTGTATGCAGAACATAAGGAGCATGTGCAGGCAAGGGCAGCGCAGATATCATCACTAAGTAAAAAAATGCTTCCAGCTCTATAAAGACCATTAGATGAACTAAACCATGTAGGATCCATCACCATTATGTGCATGCAGGAAAATATGAAAATATTTGCACCAGCACACATCAGATCACTAAATTTATGTTACTTTGCTTTCATAACAAATTAAGTAGACTGATTGTCGATGGGAAACGATATCTATGGGGTCACTAGGATCCCTTCTACGGTTGGCGGGTGCGGGTTGTGCAAAGAGCGGGTCTGGCGGTTAGCACACGAATCATTTACCCAGGTTCGGGCCGCGGAGACACGTAAAACCCTAGTCCTGCTTTGATGTATATTTAGGTGTCCTTGTGTTCTTGAACTAGCTGCCGTGGCTCTCTAGTCCAAAAGATCCGAATCCCCCTCCAGTACGCCTCCAGCCTCCTTTTATAGACAAAAAGGGGTTGCCACAGAGGCACACAAGAGGTGGAAAGGTGTACAGGGGCTGAGTCTATCCCCTGGCATCATCGGACAAATGCATTTAATGCACTGCCGACGTGCCCCTCTTACTTTATTGGGGACGACAAAGAAGCTTGTGCCAGCTGTCGTCGCATCGCTTGGCTCCGACGCGCGTCCAAGCTGACGAGGCGTTGTAGCGCCATGTTGGCTGGCTGCTGGGCTGGCGCGGTGGTGGAGCCTTCATGAAGATCTGCATGCCACCACACAGGTACTTGCTGAGTTGGTGTAGAGGCCACGCAATGCCACGCAGATGCCTGCTTAGCTAGTCGAGCTGGCAGCTGTATAGGAGCGGCGGTGGAGTCTTGTCGGACGCGGGCCTGGCTACGGCCCCGCAGGCATCCTCGGCAAGGGTCTTGCCGAGGGCCCGTCAAGGGTCTTGCCGCGACACCGTGGTCGTCGCTGGCAAGGATCTTGCCGGGGGTCTCGTGGATCTCCTTGGCAAGGATCTCGCCAAGGATCATCGTCTTCTGGTTTCCATCTAATCTTGTGTGTCTATGATCTATACAAAGATCTGCATGCCACCACGGAGGTGCCTCCCGAGCCTTGGTTCCAATATGGCGTGGGAACCCCTTGGGCTCAAGGGTGGCGCGCTCTGCTGGCGTCAGGCAAGTTTCCCCGGCAAGGATCTTGCCGAGGCTGCGGAAGCCACCCCGGCAAGTTTCTTGCCGGGGGAGTCCACCTTGCCCTCTTGCTCTCTTTGCGTATCTGGTCTTGGCATTGCTCTGGTCGTCTTGTGCTTCGGCATCCCTCCTCTGCCATGCTTAGTGTGGCCGTGTGCATGGCTCTGACTGCCCATGCACAACTAAAGGGGCGCAAAAGGAGAGCCCCTACTTTTGTACACTGACAGGAGCCCCTGGGCCTGGGCCACACATAAGCACGACGCGTTGTTGGGCTAGGCCTAGAACGGTGCGCGGGCAGGTGGGGCGGATTTTTACCGAAGTAATTTCTCCGTCCGCTGCGCTTCCCCACGACCCGCGCTGAACACGCGATGTGGAGGGTCATGCGTGACGTGGGGGTCATGCGTGGGGTAGTTTCCACACGCATGTGTCATATCATGGTAAAGAGGCGGCTCGCGCCTTCCCCGTAAGAAGAGGAAAACGCAGAGGCGCGGCTCATTTACTGAGTGGGCTCGGGTCATGGTCTTCAAGGCGCTCGTGCCCCACGACCACTGGGTGGAAAACGGCCGTCTCATATGTCCCATCGATTTCTGCTCGCCCGCCACGTGTCCCCCGTGTTCTGAAGACGGTAGGCGGTGGGTGCGGGCCTTGAATGGCGAGGCGGGGAAATGGGTAACTATTGATTGGGGCAGTGGGTCGGCTTCGATTCTCTATGCCCCTGATGGTCGGATTGGCTGAGTGGGGCGGCCAAATCCCGACCCCGCCCCTTTATAAGAAGGGGGAGGGGGATGGCACCCCACAATCTTTCATCATCCCTCTCCTTCCACCTCGGCTCCGCTCTTTCATCTGCCATGGCGAGAGGGGGTGCCGGTCCTTCGACGGTGGCGGCGAGGGTCTCTGCTTGACAACGCGTCCCTCCTTCCCAAGAGCTTGTGGTGTTGGAGCCGACCACGAGAGGAATGGGGAGGGGGCGAGGCCGAGGCCAACGTGGCACTCGGGAAGAGGGGGATGGGGCTGTGCACCGGCCTTGCTCCCGCCAGCGATGCCTCCTCTGATGGAGGGCCATGTCGGGGACCAGCCTCTTGAGTTCTTCATCAGGCTGCGTCGGCCACCGCGTCATCGCCTTCATCTTCCTGCGCCATTCGCTCGGGAGATGGAGCTCGATCCGCCCCAGACCCTGAGGTTGCACATGAGGGGCTGCGGGAACGGCGGCACACGGGTCGACGTCGACTTTCCTGCCCCTCAGGTCATGTATCTTCGCCGCGGATGGACGACCTTCGCTCGCATCCATAGCCTGACGGCGGGCTCGTTCTCTATTTCCAATTAGTGGAGAATGGCCTGCTCTCTGTCAAGGTCTTTGGAGACTCTAGGACTCACTTGAAGTGCTGCGTGGAGAGCTCCTCCGACGATGAAGACTCCTCTTCAAGCGGGAGTGATGAGGAGGACAGTGACAGCGACGACTAGAGCATCGAGCGAGGGCACGTCGGCCTCATCTCCGACTGATCGCATCGCCGCTCCCTCCGTCGTGCGCTCTGCCAAGGGCCTTCGTCGTCAAGCTCTCCATCGGCGCGTTCCCCGTCCCTTCCTTTTTGCCTTCACCTGCCGCACCTGGGAGGAAAGGGGCAAGAACGGGGATCACGGGCACTTATCTTTTCTAGTTTGTAAGCCTGCAGGCACTCATTAGATTTCAAAATCTGTAATCCCCTTGCTCGTGTACCCATTCCGTATGAATTGTACTTGTTTGCAACGTATGAATGAAAGGAAGGGTGTTTGCCGGGTTTTGTTTGCGCATGGGCGAGGGCCACACCAAGGAATGCGTCCTCGTTATCTTAAGATAAACATGGTCTCCCGGCAACAGGCCTTGCCGTCCTCCTGCTCTACGGCCTGACTACGCTCATGCTCTTGGTGGAGGTAGGGGCCGAGTAGGACTAGGCCTTTCGCTCGCCCTCTTCCCACCGTACTACAACCAAGTTCCGGTCCAAACTAGAGTTTTCGGACACGGGACGGAGGGGGAAAGATGGTACGAGAGCGACCGAAGCCTTATACGTTCAAGGTTCACACGGGCGCACGAAGTAGGGGGAGAAAAACTTATCTGACATTGCAGCCCCTGACAACTTTGGTCTACCGCGGTTAGATCCTTGTGTCTGCAGCCCCCGACAACCTTTGCTTGCTGGGGCTAGAGCGCTGGCCCGTTCTTTTTCCTCCTAATAGCTCAGCAGAAATGTCCATGTACCCTACAAAGAAAAGAAGATGGAACACAGTGACTCACACTCGACCTCTATGTTAGGGGTTAGCCGCCGCTAAGCACTATCTGAAGGAAATATGCCCTAGAGGCAATAATAAAGTTATTATTTATTTCCTTATATAAAGATAAATGTTTATTATTCATGCTACAATTGTATTAACCGGAAACATAATACATGTGTGAATACATAGACAAACTTAGTGTCACTAGTATGCCTCTACTTGACTAGCTCGTTAATCAAAGATGGTTATGTTTCCTAACCATGAACAAAGTGTTGTTATTTGATTAACAAGGTCACATCATTAGTAGAGTGATCTGATTGACATGACCCATTCCATTAGCTTAGCACCCGATCGTTTAGTATGTTGCTATTGCTTTCTTCATGACTTATACATGTTCCTATGACTATGAGATTATGCAACTCCCATTTACCGGAGGAACACTTTGTGTGCAACCAAACGTCACAATGTAACTGGGTGATTATAAAGGAGCTCTACAGGTGTCTCCATAGGTAGATGTTGGGTTGGCATATTTCGAGATTAGGATTTGTCACTCCGATTGTCGGAGAGGTATCTCTGGGCCCTCTTGGTAATGCACATCAAATAAGCCTTGCAAGCATTGCAACTAATGAGTTAGTTGCGGAATGATGTATTACAGAACGAGTAAAGAGACTTGCTGGTAACGAGATTAAACTAGGTATTGGATACCGATGATTGAATCTTGGGCAAGTAACATACCGATGACAAAGGGAACAACGTGTGTTGTTATGCGGTCTGACCGATAAAGATCATCGTATAATATGTAGGAGCCAATATGGGCATCCAGGTCCCGCTATTGGTTATTGGCCGGAGATTTGTCTTAGTCATGTCTACATTGTTCTCGAACCGTAGGGTCCGCACGCTTAACGTTACGATGACAGTTATTATGAGTTTATGCATTTTGATGTATCGAAGTTAGTTCGGAGTCCCGGATGTGATCACGGACATGACGAGGAGTCTTGAAATGGTCGAGACATAAAGATTGATATATTGGACGGCTACATTCGCACACCGGAAGTGTTCCGGATGATTTCGGAGAAAACCGGAGTGCTGGAGTGGTTACCGGAACCCCCCGGGGAAGTAATGGGCCTTATTGGGCCTTAGGGGAGAGAGAGGGCTACGGCCTAGGAGGTGGCGCCCCCCCCCCCCAAGGGGAGTCCGAATTGGACTAGGGAGGGGGGCACGGCCCCTCTTTCCCTCTCCCTCTCCCTCTCTTTCCTCCCCCCTTAGGTTTCCTAATTGGATTAGGAAAGGGGAGTCCTACTCCCACTAGGAGGAGGACTGCCCCTCCCCTTGGCGCGCCACATAGGGCCGGTCGGCCTCCCCCTTGCTCCTTTATATACGGGGGCAGGGGGGCACCCTAGAACACACAAGTTGATCATTGAGATCGTTCCTTAGCCGTATGCGGTGCCCCCTGCCACCATATTCCACCTCGATCATATCGTTGTAGTGCTTAGGCGAAGCCCTGCGTCGGTAGAACATCAAGATCGTCACCACGCCGTCGTGCTGACGGAACTCCTCCTCGAAGCTTTGCTGGATCGGAGCCCGGGGATCGTCATCGAGCTGTACATGTGCTAAGAACTCGGAGGTGCCGGAGTAACGGTGCTTGGATTGGTCGGATCTGAAAGAAGACGTACGACTACTTCCTCTATGTTGTGTCAATGCTTCCGTTGTGATCTACAAGGGTACGTAGATCAGACTCTCCCCCTCGTTGCTATGCATCACCATGATCTTGCGTGTGTGTAGGAAAATTTTGAAATTACTACGTTCCCCAACAGTGGTATCAGAGCCTAGGTTTTATGGTTTGATGTTATTTGCACGAGTAGAACACAAGTGAGTTGTGGACGATACAAGTCATACTGCCTACCAGCATGTCATACTTTGGTTCGGCGGTATTGTTGGATGAAGCGGCCCGGACCGACATTACGCGTACGCTTACGTGAGACCGGTTCTCCCGACGTGCTTTGCACAAAGGTGGCTTGCGGGTGACTGTTTCTCCAACTTTAGTTGAACCAAGTGTGGCTACGCCCGGTCCTTGCGAAGGTTAAAACGGAGTCTATTTGACAAACTATCATTGTGGTTTTGATGCGTAGGTGAGATTGGTTCTTACTTAAGCCCGTAGCAGCCACGTAAAACTTGCAACAACAAAGTAGAGGACGTCTAACTTGTTTTTGTAGGGCATGTTGTGATGTGATATGGCCAAGACATGATGCTAAATTTTATTGTATGAGATGATCCTGTTTTGTAACCGAGTTATCGGCAACTGGCAGGAGCCATATGGTTGTCGCTTTATTGTATGCAATGCAATCGCGATGTAATGCTTTACTTTATCACTAAGCGGTAGCAATAGTCGTGGAAGCATAAGATTGGCGAGACGAAAACGATGCTACGATAGAGATCAAGGTGTCGCGCCGGTGACGATGGTGATCATGACAGTGTTTCGGGGATGGAGATCACAAGCACAAGATGATGATGGCCATATCATATCACTTATATTGATTGCATGTGATGTTTATCTTTTTATGCATCTTATCTTGGTTTGATTGACGGTAGCATTATAAGATGATCTCTCAGTAAATTATCAAGAAGTAGTCTCCCTGAGTATGCACCGTTGCCAAAGTTCGTCGTGCCCAGACACCACGTGATGATCGGGTGTGATAAGCTCTACGTCCATCTACAACAGGTGCAAGCCAGTTTTTGCACAAGCAGAATACTCAGGTTAAACTTGATGAGCCTAGCATATGCAGATATGGCCTCAGAACACGGAGACCGAAAGGTCGAGCGTGAATCATATAGTAGATATGATCAACATAGCGATGTTCACCATTGAAAACTACTCCATCTCACGTGATGATCGGTTATGGTTTAGTTGATTTGGATCACGTCATCACTTAGAGGATTAGAGGGATGTCTATCTAAGTGGGAGTTCTTAAGTAATTTGATTAATTGAACTTAAACTTATCATGAACTTAGTACCTGATAGTATCTTGCTTGTTTATGTTGATTGTAGATAGATGGCTCATGCTGTTGTTCCGTTGAATTTTAATGCGTTCCTTGAGAAAGCGAAGTTGAAAGATGATGGTAGCAATTACACAGACTGGGTCCGTAACTTGAGGATTATCCTCATTGCTGCTCAGAAGAATTACGTCCTGGAAGCACCGCTGGGTGCCAGGCCTGCTGCTGGAGCAACACCAGATGTTATGAACGTCTGGCAGAGCAAAGCTGATGACTACTCGATAGTTCAGTGTGCCATGCTTTACGGCTTAGAATCGGGACTTCAACGATGTTTTGAACGTCATGGAGCATATGAGATGTTCCAGGAGTTGAAGTTAATATTTCAATCAAATGCCCGGATTGAGAGATATGAAGTCTCCAATAAGTTCTATAGCTGCAAGATGGAGGAGAACAGTTCTGTCAATGAGCATATACTCAAAATGTCTGGGTATAATAATCACTTGATTCAGATGCGAGTTAATCTTCCAGATGATTGCGTCATTGACAGAATTCTCCAATCACTGCCACCAAGCTACAAGAGCTTCGTGATGAACTATAATATGCAAGGGATGAACAAGACTATTCCCGAGCTCTTCGCAATGCTGAAAGCTGCGGAGGTAGAAATCAAAAAGGAGCATCAAGTGTTGATGGTCAGCAAGACCACTAGTTTCAAGAAAAAAGGGCAAAGGGAAGAAGAAGTGGAACTTCAAGAAGAACGGCAAGCAAGTTGCTGCTCAAGAGAAGAAACCCAAGTCTGGACCTAAGCCTGAAACTGAGTGCTTCTACTGCAAGCAGACTGGTCACTGGAAGCGGAACTGCCCCAAGTATTTGGCGGATAAGAAGGATGGCAAGGTGAACAAAGGTATATGTGATACACATGTTATTGATGTGTACCTTACTAGAGCTCGCAGTAGCACCTGGGTATTTGATACTGGTTCTGTTGCTAATATTTGCAACTCGAAACAGGGACTATGGATTAAGCGAACACTGGCGAAGGACGAGGTGACGATGCGCGTGGGAAACGGTTCCAAAGTCGATGTGATCGCGGTCGGCACGCTACCTCTACATCTACCTTCGGGATTAATATTAGACCTAAATAATTGTTATTTGGTGCCAGCGTTGAGCATGAACATTATATCTGGATCTTGTTTGATGCGAGACGGTTATTCATTTAAATCAGAGAATAATGGTTGTTCTATTTATATGAGTAATATCTTTTATGGTCATGCACCTTTGAGAAGTGGTCTATTTTTGATGAATCTCGATAGTAGTAACACACATATTCATAATGTTGAAGCCAAAAGATGCAGAGTTGATAATGACAGTGCAACTTATTTGTGGCACTGCCGTTTAGGTCATATCGGTATTAAGCGCATGAAGAAACTCCATACTGATGGACTTTTGGAACCACTTGATTATGAATCACTTGGTACTTACGAACCGTGCCTCATGGGCAAGATGACTAAAACACCGTTCTCCGGTACAATGGAGAGAGCAACAGATTTGTTGGAAATCATACATACCGATGTATGTGGTCCGATGAATATTGAGGCTCGTGGCGGATATCATTATTTTCTCACCTTCACAGATGACTTAAGCAGATATGGGTATATCTACTTAATGAAACATAAGTCTGAAACATTTGAAAAGTTCAAAGAATTTCAGAGTGAAGTTCAAAATCATCGTAATAAGAAAATAAAGTTTCTACGATCTGATCATGGAGGAGAATATTTGAGTTACGAGTTTGGTGTACATTTGAAAAATTGTGGAATAGTTTCGCAACTCACGCCACCCGGAACACCACAGCGTAATGGTGTGTCCGAACGTCGTAATCGTACTTTTCTAGATATGGTGCGATCTATGATGTCTCTTACTGATTTACCGCTATCATTTTGGGGTTATGCTTTAGAGACGGCTGCATTCACGTTAAATAGGGCACCATCAAAATCCATTGAGACGACGCCTTATGAACTATGGTTTGGCAAGAAACCAAAATTGTCGTTTCTTAAAATTTGGGGCTGCGATGCTTATGTGAAAAAGCTTCAACCTGATAAGCTCGAACCCAAATCAGAGAAATGTGTATTCATAGGATACCCAAAGGAGACTGTTGGGTACACCTTCTATCACAGATCCGAAGGCAAGACATTCGTTGCTAAGAATGGATCCTTTCTAGAGAAGGAGTTTCTCTCGAAAGAAGTGAGTGGGAGGAAAGTAGAACTTGACGAGGTAACTGTACCTGCTCCCTTATTGGAAAGTAGTACATCATAGAAAACTGTTTCTGCGACACCTATACCAATTAGTGAGGAAGCTAATGATGATGATCATGAAACTTCAGGACAAGATACTACTGAACCTCGTAGATCAACCAGAGCGAGATCTGCACCAGAGTGGTACGGTAATCCTGTTCTGGAAATCATGCTGCTAGATCATGATGAACCTACGAACTATGAAGAAGCGATGGTGAGCCCAGATTCCGCTAAGTGGCTTGAAGCCATGAAATCTGAGATGGGATCCATGTATGAGAACAAAGTATGGACTTTGGTTGACTTGCTCGATGATCGGCAAGCAATTGAGAATAAATGGATCTTCAAGAAGAAGACTGACGCTGATGGTAATGTTACTGTCTACAAAGCTCGACTTGTCGCAAAAGGTTTTCGACAAGTTCAAGGGGTTGACTACGATGAGACCTTCTCACCCGTAGTGATTCTTAAGTCTGTCCAAATCATGTTAGCAATTGCCGCATTTTATGATTATGAAATTTGGCAGATGGATGTCAAAACTGCATTCCTGAATGGATTTCTGGAAGAAGAGTTGTATATGATGCAACCGGAAGGTTTTGTCGATCCAAAGGGAGCTAACAAAGTGTGCAAGCTCCAGCGATCCATTTATGGACTAGTGCAAGCCTCTCGGAGTTGGAATAAACGCTTTGATAGTGTGATCAAAGCATTTGGTTTTATACAGACTTTCAGAGAAGCATGTATTTACAAGAAAGTGAGTGGGAGCTCTGTAGCATTTCTGATATTATATGTGGATGACATATTGCTGATTGGAAATGATATAGAATTTCTGGATAGCATAAAGGGATACTTGAATAAGAGTTTTTCAATGAAAGACCTCGGTGAAGCTGCTTACATATTAGGCATAAAGATCTATAGAGATAGATCAAGACGCTTAATTGGACTTTCACAAAGCACATACCTTGACAAGATTTTGAAGAAGTTCAAAATGGATCAAGCAAAGAAAGGGTTCTTGCCTGTGTTACAAGGTGTGAAGTTGAGTCAGACTCAATGCCCGACCACTACAGAAGATAGAGAGAAAATGAAAGATGTTCCCTATGCTTCAGCCATAGGCTCTATCATGTATGCAATGCTGTGTACCAGACCTGATCTGTGCCTTGCTATAAGTTTAGCAGGGAGGTACCAAAGTAATCCAGGAGTGGATCACTGGACAGCGGTCAAGAACATCCTGAAATACCTGAAAAGGACTAAGGATATGTTTCTCGTATATGGAGGTGACGAAAAGCTCACTGTAAAAGGTTACGTTGATGCAAGCTTTGACACTGATCCGGACGATTCTAAATCGCAAACCGGATACGTGTTTACATTAAACGATGGAGTTGTCAGTTGGTGCAGTTCTAAACAAAGCGTCGTAGCGGGATCTACATGTGAAGCGGAGTACATAGCTGCTTCGGAAGCAGCGAACGAAGGAGTCTGGATGAAGGAGTTCATATCCGATCTAGGTGTCATACCTAGTGCATCGGGTCCAATGAAAATCTTTTGTGACAATACTGGTGCAATTGCCTTGGCAAAGGAATCCAGATTTCACAAGAGGACCAAGCACATCAAGAGACGCTTCAATTCCATCCGGGATCTAGTCCAGGTGGGGGACATAGAGATTTGCAAGATACATACGGATCTGAATGTTGCAGACCCGTTGACTAAGCTTCTTCCACGAGCAAAACATGATCAACACCAAGGCTCCATGGGTGTTAGAATCATTACTGTGTAATCTAGATTATTGACTCTAGTGCAAGTGGGAGACTGAAGGAAATATGCCCTAGAGGCAATAATAAAGTTATTATTTATTTCCTTATATCATGATAAATGTTTATTATTCATGCTAGAATTGTATTAACCGGAAACATAATACATGTGTGAATACATAGACAAACTTAGTGTCACTAGTATGCCTCTACTTGACTAGCTCGTTAATCAAAGATGGTTATGTTTCCTAACCATGAACAAAGTGTTGTTATTTGATTAACGAGGTCACATCATTAGTAGAATGATCTGATTGACATGACCCATTCCATTAGCTTAGCACCTGATCGTTTAGTATGTTGCTATTGCTTTCTTCATGACTTATACATGTTCCTATGACTATGAGATTATGCAACTCCCGTTTACCGGAGGAACACTTTGTGTGCTACCAAACGTCACAACGTAAGTGGGTGATTATAAAGGAGCTCTACAGGTGTCTCCAAAGGTAGATGTTGGGTTGGCGTATTTCGAGATTAGGATTTGTCACTCCGATTGTCGGAGAGGTATCTCTGGGCCCTCTCGGTAATGCACATCAAATAAGCCTTGCAAGCATTGCAACTAATGAGTTAGTTGCGGAATGATGTATTACAGAACGAGTAAAGAGACTTGCTGGTAACGAGATTGAACTAGGTATTGGATACCGACGATCGAATCTCGGGCAAGTAACATACCGATGACAAAGGGAACAACGTATGTTGTTATGCGGTCTGACCGATAAAGATCTTCATAGAATATGTAGGAGCCAATATGGGCATCCAGGTCCCGCTATTGGTTATTGGCCGGAGATTTGTCTCAGTCATGTCTACATTGTTCTCGAACCGTAGGGTCCGCACGCTTAACGTTACGATGACAGTTATTATGAGTTTATGTATTTTCATGTACCGAAGTTAGTTCGGAGTCCCGGATGTGATCACGGACATGACGAGGAGTCTCGAAATGGTCGAGACATAAAGATTGATATATTTGACGGCTACATTCGGACACCGGAAGTGTTCCGGATGATTTCGGAGAAAACCGGAGTGCTGGAGGGGTTACCGGAACCCCCCGGGGGAGTAATGGGCCTTATTGGGCCTGAGGGGAGAGAGAGGGCTGCGGCCTAGGAGGTGGCGCGCCCCCCCAAGGGGAGTCCGAATTGGACTAGGGAGGGGGCGCGGCCCCTCTTTCCCTCTCCCTCTCCCTCTCTTTCCTTCCCCTTAGGTTTCCTAATTGGATTAGGAAAGGGGAGTCCTACTCCCACTAGGAGGAGGACTCCCCCTCCCCTTGGCGTGCCACATAGGGCCGGCCGGCCTCCCCCTTGCTCCTTTATATACGGGGGCAGGAGGGCACCCTAGAACACACAAGTTGATCCACATGATCGTTCCTTAGCCGTGTGCGGTGCCCCCTGCCACCATATTCCACCTCGATCATATCGTTGTAGTGCTTAGGCGAAGCCCTACGTCGGTACAACTGAAGGAAATATGCCCTAGAGGCAATAATAAAGTTATTATTTATTTCCTTATATCATGATAAATGTTTATTATTAATGCTAGAATTGTATTAACCGGAAACATAATACATGTGTGAATACATAGACAAACTTAGTGTCACTAGTATGCCTCTACTTGACTAGCTTGTTAATCAAAGATGGTTATGTTTCCTAACCATGAACGAGGTCTTGTTATTTGATTAACGAGGTCACATCATTGGTTGAATGATCTGATTGACATGACCCATTCCATTAGCTTAGCACCCGATCGTTTAGTATGTTGCTATTGCTTTCTTCATGACTTATACATGTTCCTATGACTATGAGATTATGCAACTCCCGTTTACCGGAGGAACACTTTGGGTGCTACCAAACGTCACAACGTAACTGGGTGATTATAAAGGAGTACTACAGGTGTCTCCAAAGGTAGATGTTGGGTTGGCGTATTTCGAGATTAGGATTTGTCACTCCGATTGTCGGAGAGGTATTTCTGGGCCCTCTCGGTAATGCACATCACATAAGCCTTGCAAGCATTACAAGTAATGAGTTAGTTGCAAGATGATGTATTATGGAACGAGTAAAGAGACTTGCCGGTAATGAGATTGAACTAGGTATTGGATACCGATGATCGAATCTCGGGCAAGTAACATACCGATGACAAAGGGAACAACGTATGTTGTTATGCGGTCTGACCGATAAAGATCTTCGTAGAATATGTAGGAGCCAATATGGGCATCCAGGTCCCGCTATTGGTTATTGACCGGAGATGTGTCTCAGTCATGTCTACATTGTTCTCGAACCGTAGGGTCCGCACGCTTAACGTTACGATGATAGTTATTATGAGTTTTTGCATTTTGATGTACCGAAGTTAGTTCGGAGTCCTGGATGTGATCACGGACATGACGAGGAGTCTCGAAATGGTCAAGACATAAAGATTGATATATTGGATGACTATATTCGGACACCGGAAGTGTTCCGGGTGATTTCGGAGAAAACCGGAGAGCCGGAGGGTTACCGGAACCCTACCGGGAGAAGTAATGGGCCTTATGGGCTTTAGTGGAGAGAGAGACGGGCTGCCAGAGGTGGGCCGCGCGCCACCTCCTCCCTGGTCCGAATTGGACTAGGGGAGGGGGGCGGCGCCCCCGTTCCTTATCCCACTCCACCTCTTTCCCCCTCCTAGTAGGAGTCCTACTCCTACTAGGAGGAGGACTCCTCCTTGGCGCGCCACACTTGGCCGGCCGGCCTCCTCCCCTTGATCCTTTATATACGGGGGCATGGGGCACCCCAAGACACACAAGTTGATCGTTGAGATCGTTCCTTAGCCGTGTGCGGTGCCCCCTGCCACCATATTCCACCTCGATCATATCGTTGTAGTGCTTAGGCGAAGCCCTGCGTCGGTAGAACATCAAGATCGTCACCATGCCGTCGTGCTGACGGAACACCTCCCTGAAGCTTTGCTGGATCGGAGCCCGGGGATCGTCATCGAGCTGTACGTGTGCTAAGAACTCGGAGGTGCCGGAGTAACGGTGCTTGGATCGGTCGGATCTGAAAGAAGACGTACGACTACTTCCTCTACGTTGTGTCAACGCTTCCGTTGCGATCTACAAGGGTACGTAGATCAGACTCTCCCCCTCGTTGCTATGCATCACCATGATCTTGTGTGTGTGTAGGAAAATTTTGAAATTACTACGTTGCCCAACAAGAACATCATCATCGTCACCACGCCGTTGTGCTGACGGAACTCATCCCCGAAGCTTTGCTGGATCGGAGCCCGGGGAGCGTCATCGAGCTGTACGTGTGCTAAGAACTCGGAGGTGCCGGAGTAACGGTGCTTGGATCGGTCGGATCGGGAAGACGTACGACTACTTCCTCTATGTTGTGTCAACGCTTCCGCAGTCGGTCTGCGTGGGTACGTAGACACCACTCTCCCCTCTCGTTGCTGTGCATCACCATGATCTTGCATGTGCGTAGGAATTTTTTTGAAATTACTACGTTCCCCAACACTATCAACCCTAACCGAGGGAGAGACTTAACCTAGCATGCATGATATAACTTAGGGCGCCAGCGTTTCATTTATTTATGCTCAGGGTCTACGCCTGGCTTTGTACAAAGGGTTACATGCCTTGCCAGCAAGGCTTGTACAAAAGGTGGTTTGCCGGGGGACCCAGCAACCGCGCCTTATGGGTATAACTTGCGAAGATGTTTGCTGTTCCAGGAGTTGCTCACTGGAACGCACTCTTCGGTCTCCAGGCGTACCGCGCTAGTCCTCGTGATTCGTATTACCCGATAAGGGCCCTCCCACTTTGGCATCAACTTGTTGGAATTCTTGGCCGACTGAACGTGCCGAAGAACAAGGTCGCCTTCCTCAAAGCTTCGGGCATCAACCTTGCGGCTCTATTAGCGGCGCAAGGCTTGCTGGTAGCGCGCTGCTCATACAGCCACCCGAAGACGATCTTCCTCAAGGAGCGTCGCGTCATCTTGCTGCAACTGCTCTTGCTCAAGCTCATCATAAGCGAGCACTCGAGGTGACCCGTATGTGAGTTCCGTGGGGAGAACTACTTCTGCCCCATAAACGAGGGAGAAGGGTGTCTGACCGGTGGCTCGATTTGGCGTCGTTCTAACTGACCAAAGAACCGCCAAAAATTCATCAATCCAGCGTCGTCCGCACCTGCGTAGCCTGTCGAAAGTCCTTGTCCGGAGGCCTCGCAACACTTCAACATTTGCCCTCTCAACCTGGCCGTTGCTTCGTGGATGTGCAACAGAAGCAAAATAGACCTTGCTGCGGAGGTCCTGGATGTACTGCATGAAGGCGCGGCTCGTGTACTATGTGCCGTTGTCGGTGATGATCCTGTTTGGCACACTGAAACAGCAGACTAGCCCCTTGAAGAATTTGACGGTTGATTGTGCTGTCACCTTTCTCACTGTCTCCACCTCTGGCCACTTTGTGAACTTGTCGATTGCAACGTACAAGTACTCAAAGCCCCCGATAGCACGGGGAAAGGGGCCCAGTATGTCGAGCCCCTAGACCAAGAATGGCCAGGAGAGAGGGATTATTTGGAGTGCTTGAGCTGGTTGATGAAGATTCTTCGAATGGAATTGACACGTTTCACACTTGGTTAGTAGTGTCGTTGCATCCTAGAGGGCAGTGGGCCAGAAGAAACCTTGCCAGAATGCCTTGCCGGCAAGGGCCCTTGACCCTGTGTGGGAGCCACATATGCCTCCGTGTATCTCTGCCAACAACTCCAGTCCTTCCTCCCGGGGAATGCACTTCAATTTCACACCGTATGGTCTTTTTGTGTACAGGATGTCGTCGACGAACTGATACATGGCAGACCGACGGGCTACTTTCTCCACTTCTTCTTGCTCCTCAGCGAGTTCCCCTGTTTGGAGGAATCGGATGGTATGTTGTGCCCATGCCGGAGCCTGAGGCTCGATGGAAAGGACTAAAGGCACTTCTTCGGCCCTGGGAGCAGCTGTCTCTATAGCCAGGACTTGAAGCCCCACCGGAGTCAGTTGCCCCATGGCTGGCTCAGTGCGCACGGCAACATCCTTGCCGGCGGCTCCTGGGAGCTCGGTGGGAAAGTACTTACTAGGGCATGATTTCCTTCGCTTGTTCTGCTCTATTGATGGTTCAATGGATGGTTGAGTCAGCCGAAGCACAAAAGTACCTGGTTCCATAGGTAGTTTGAAGGCAGCGCGCTTCGACAGGTAATCAGCGATGTCGTTCTCCACTCAGGGAACATGCTCCGCCTATATACTGTCAAAGCGCTCTGACAGCTTCCTCACCTCATCCACGTAGTTCTCCATCAACGGGCTTTGATAATCTTTGTTTACTTGCCTAACGAGCTTCGTGATCCCGAGGTCTGCCGTGACCCTGAGATCGGCAATCAACCCGTCGTATTCAGCGGTGTTGTTTGTGGACATCTCCCTGGGAAAGTGCATCTGGATTACATACTTGAGGTGCTCTCTGGTGGGTGCGACGAGCAGCACACCAGCACTGGCGCCATGCAGCGAGAAAGCCCCGTCAAAGGACATAATCTAGTTGTGACTTGCCTCCTTGCCGGGGAGGGTGGTCTCCTGGATCTCTTCATCTGGCGTCGAGGTCCACTCGGCAATGAACTCTGCCAAGACTCTGCTCTGGATTGTTGAAGTACTTTCAAACTTCAAATCAAAGCTCGATTGCTCGACAGCGCACTTCACAATCCTCCCGGTTGCGTCTGGGTTATGCAATATCCGTTGCAATGGGAGGCGGGTGACGACGGTGATCTCATGTGCTTGGAAGTAATGACAAAACTTCCTTGAGGCCATAAGGAGGCCGAAGAGCAATTTCTGCACACCGGAGTACCTTGACCTAGCCCCCTGCAAGAGGGAGCTGACAAAGTAAACCGGGTGCTGCATCATTTTCTTCTTCGGCAGCACTTTGTCTGGTTGTGCAGGCCCTGCCCTGCCTGCGTCCGACCCTCCCGGGGGCCTTGCCTCTTCGTCGAGCTCCCTCTGCGCCACTAGTGCTGCACTGACCACTTGGTTCATTGCCGCCAGGTATAGCAGCAACGGTTCTTGGCGTTTGGGCGCAACCAGTATCGGTGTAGAGGAGAGGTATTTCTTCAAACCCTGCAGCACTGCTTCGGCCTCTGGGGTCCATTCCATTGGGCCCGCCTTTTCAAGATTTTGAAAAAGGGAAGGGCACACTCAGCGGACCTAGAGATGAATCTGCTCATGGCGGCAACGCAACCAGTGAGCCGACGCTCGTCCTTGATCCATGTGGGTGCCCTAATCTGCTCAATAGCCTTGATCTTGTCTGGATTTGCCTCGATCCCACGTTGTGACACAAAGAACCCGAAAAGTTTGCCAGACGGAACACCGAAGACACACTTCTCAGGGTTGAACTTGAGGTTGATCTTGTGCAGATTCGCAAACGTCTCTTCCAGATCTTGTACAAGTGCCGCCCTGTCTTTGGTTTTGACCACTATGTCATCCATATAAGCTTCCATATTTCTATGTAGCTGGGGCCCAAAACCAATCTGGACCTCCCTTGCAAACGTCGAGCCAACACTCTTCAACCTTAAGGCATCCGTAAAAAGCAATATGTGCCAGGGTGATGAACGTTGTCTTCTCTTCGTCTTCTCTCGCCATGAAGATTTGGTGGTACCCCGAGTAGGCGTCAAGGAATGATAACAGATCACACCCGGCCGTGGAGTCAACAATCTGGTCAATGCACGGCAATGGGAAAGGGTCCTTGGGAGAAGACTTATTGATATCTGTGTAGTCAATACACAGCCTCCACTTCCCATTCGCATTGCGCACTACTACCAGATTGGCCAACCACGTCGCATAGAGTACTCCTCTCACCAAGCCTGCCACCTGCAACTTCCTGATCTCCTCCGTAATGAATTCCTGCCGTTCCAAAGCTTGCTTCCCGACCTTTTGCTTGACGGGTCGCGCATGAGGACAGACAACAAGATGGTGCTCAATCACCTCCCTAGGAACGCCGGGGATGTCGGATGCTTGCCATGCAAACACGTCGACATTCGCCTGCAGGAAGGTGACGAGCACACTTTCCTATTTGGTATCCAGGGTGGAGCTTATGGTGAAAGCCCTTTCTGTGCCATCCTCCTTGATGGACACCCTCTTGGTCTCTGGTGGCGCATCTCTGGATTTCTTGCTCTTGCCGGTGGAGCTCTCTAGCACATCCTCGACGGGAGCACAACACTCCAAAGAGGTGCGCTTGTCGGAGTGGGTGCAAGAGGTCTTGCCGGTCTTCTTCCCTGCCGGGGCTCCAGCGGCAGGAGCGAGTGCCTTGGCGGGAGTCGCTGCAACTGCTTCCCGGTAGAGTTGGTCGGCGCAGATTAGTGCATCCTTCTTGTCGGAGGGGACGGTGATGATGGTCATCAGCCTCGGCATCTTCAGCGTGTTGTAGGCGTAATGTGATGCCGCCATAAACTTGGCTAGTTCCGGGCGACCGAAAATCCCATTGTAGGGCAAGGGTATCTCGGCTACATCGAAAACAATCCTCTCCATCCTATAGTTTAACTTGCCTCCAAACGTCACGGGCAGCGTGACCTTACCCTTCGGCTGACTCCTCCCCGGGTTGACCCCTTGAAACATGCCCATCTCTTCGAGGTCTCCATCAGGAATCTGCAGCCCTTTGATCACAACGTGCGAGATCATGTTCAGACCGGCCCTGCCATCAACTAGCATCTTTTTCACCTTGAGGTTGCGTATTGTTGGCGAGACCAACAACGGCAAACACCCGACCACAGTCGTGCGGTCAGGGTGGTCCTCAGTGTCGAAAATGATAGGCGTGCTAGACCATTTCAGTGGCCTCTGAGCATCGAGGGATGGTTCCGTTGCTGTAATCTCACGCGCCCACTGCTTGAGTTGGCGGTGAGAAGTGTGCAACGAGGCGCCACCATCAATGCACATGGCCTCCGTAGCCTTCTAGAACTCGTGCTCGCCGGACTCATCATCTTCGAAATGATCATCATCTTCTTGCTTCTTGTCGCGGCCTCGAGCGGACCTCTCTTGCTGATTATCCTTTCCACGGTAGCCTCCTTGGCCGCCACGCTTCTTGCCAGACCCCTCGGCACCATCCTGGCTTTTCTCCTTGTCCTGCCTCTCATACTCGGCTTTTTTCTTCTTAGCAAGCAGCTCGACTTGCCGGCAGTTCTAGAGGTCGTGGCCCTTGGTGCGGCGGATCTTGCAATATTGCTTGTCGGAGCCTCTTGGCTTGTCGCCAGCCACCAAGGCCCGGCAAGCGGCACACCCGGCAATTTCCTTGCAGGGGTCGTCTGCCTTGGCCTTCTTGGCAGTGCCGGTGTTCTAGGATCCCTCGACGGCAAGCACGATCTTGCCCTTGTGCTTCGTATTGCGGCACCGACCCTTTTTCGTCAGGGTGGCCGCGTCTTTGTCTATGGAGTCGGTTTCCGCACCGGCGTCCTCGCCGGGGTACTTCCTCCCCTCTTCCGCTCGAGTGCACCTATCGGTCAGAACATAAAGTTTGTACACATCCTTGACCTTGTTCATCGCCAGCTCTTCACGCATCTTGCGGTTGCGCACATTCTGATGGAATGCGCTGATCACGGCGGTGGGATGAACATCTGGGATGTTGTATTGCACCCGGCTGAACCTCCGTATGTACTTGCGCAGGGTTTCACCTTCCTTCTGGGGGATGATATGCAAATCGCTTGCCTGGCCATGAGCTTGATGGCCTCTGGTAAAGGCGCCAACGAACTCATGGCACAAGTTCAACCAAGAAGAAATGGAATCCGCCGGCAAGTGCATCAGCCATGACATGACATTGGGTTTGAGTGCCACCGGGAAGTAATTGGCAAGCACCTTGTTGTCGCGGGCTCCAGCAGCTTGCATCGCGATGGTGTAGATGCTGAGAAACTCTGACGGGTGGGTCTTGCCATTGTACTTCTCGCCAACATCTGGTTTGAACGTGCGGTGGGAGGGCCACTGGAACTGCCGTAGCTCACGGGTAAAGGCCGGGCAACCCACCTCGTAGGGTAGGTCACGAGAGCCCCCCGGTGCTGGGTGGTCCATAGTGGGCACCGCCCGCCTATCTGACTGGTGGCGTGCATCGCGCCGGCGCTCGATGGTGCTTTGAGCGTCTTCACGGGCTCGCTCCCGAAGAACTTGGCGCTGATCGCGGTGGGTCCGTTGGTCGGATGACGCTATGGAAATGGTATCACAAGCGTCGTCACGACGGATCGACACCCGTGGTGGCTGGCGTGGAGGAGGAGAGTGCACCATGGCCGCAGCGCCCCCGATCCTTGCACCTCTGCCATGCGGCGGCTCGACGGATCGTTGGCCAGGGGGCCGCGCCGGTCGTGGCTCATCTTTGTTGGCAACGCTAACGAGGCTTCGGATGGTGGCTCTCCACTCATCGAGTATCTCCGCAGTAGGAGGAAAGTCGAGGAGCAACTGCACGCAAGCTTCTCCTGGCGTGGGTGGTGGCGAAAGCTGCGTGGACTGTGATGCGCTCCGACTTCTAACCACATTAGAAGGAGCTCTATCTCGGCCTAGCGGCTGCACGCCATTTTCGCCAGCGCCTCGGCGTGCGTGCTGGCCTTCTACGTCCCGTGAGTGATGCACGGGGTTCTTCCCACAATGGTGCCCAAGGTCGCCAGCGTGGTGATGCTACTCGTCGCGCACAACCTAGGAAGAGCACGTCGGGGGCGCCGGCGCCTTGGAAGTCGCCGCGCCTCCCGTGGGTGGCACGATGCCTCCCCTGGAGGGCCCCGCGCTGCCTGCGGGGGGTCTAGCTCCGTCTTTGGATTTGGTGGTGTGTGGCCCGTCGTCTCGCGCATGAACGATGCCGCTCGCCAGGCTTTGGCTGCCAGAGCGATGCGGGTGTTCCTGAGCTGCGCCTCGGCTTCAGTCCGTGACTGCCCCACCACTCGCCCGCACTGGTACGGGCCGTTCGGCCCTCGACGAGCCGATCGCCGTGATCGTCTTCTTCTTGGGAGCCATGGTGATGAAAAACTGCTAAACTAACTGCTAGACCGGATTCTCACAACTGCGCACCCCCTACCTGGCGCGCCAGAGATGTCGGTGGGAAACGACACCTATGGGGTCACTAGGATCCCTTCTACGGTTGGCGGGCACGGGGTTGTGCAAAGAGAGGCTCTGGCGGTCAGCACACGAATCGTTTACCCAGGTTCGGGCCGCGGAGACGCGTAAAACCCTAGTCCTTCTTTGATGTATATTTAGGTGTTCTTGTGTTCTTGAACTAGCTGTCGTGGCTCTCTAGTCCAAAAGATCCGAATCCCCCTCCAGTACGCCTCGGGCCTCCTTTTATAGACAAAAAGGGGTTGCCACAGTGGCACACAGGAGGTGGAAAGGCGTACACGGGCTGAGTCTATCCCCTGGCATCGTCAGACAAATGCATTTAATGCGCTGCCGACGTGACCCTCTTGCTTTATTGGAGACGGCAAAGAAGCTCATCCCAGCTGTCATCACCTCGCCTGGCTCCGACGCGCGTCCAAGCTAACAAGGCGTTTTAGCGCCACGTTGGCTGGCTGCTGGGTTGGCGCGGTGGTGGTGCCTTCATGAAGATCTGCATGCCACCATGCTGGTGCTTGCTGAGTTGGTGTAGAGGTTGTGCACTGCCACACAGATGCCTGCTCAGCTGGTCGAGCTGGCAGCTGTCCGGGAGTGGCGGTGGAGTCTTGGCGGACGCGGGCCTAGCCGCGGCCCCGCATGCGTCCTCGACAAGGGTCTTGCTGAGGGCCCGGCAAGGGTCTTGCTGCAGCACCGCATTTGTCCCTGGCAAGGATCTTGCCGGGGGTCTCGTGGATCTCCTTGGCAAGGATCTCGCCAAGGATCGTCGTCTTTTGGTTTCCATCTGATCTTGTGTGTCTATGATCTCTACAAAGATCTGCATGCCACCACGGAGGTGCCTCCCGAGCCTTGGTTCCAATATGACGTGGGAACCCCTTGGGCTCAAGGGTGGCATGCTCTGCTAGTGGCAGGAAAGTTGCCCCGGCAAGGATCTTGCCGAGGCTGCGGAAGCCACCCCGGCTAGGGTCTTGCCGAGGTAGTCCACCTCGCCCTCTTGCTCTCTTTGCATCTCTGGTCTTGGCGTTTCTCTAGTCGTCTTGTGCTCCGGCATCCCTTCTCTTCCCTGCTTAGTGTGGCCGTGGGTGCGACTCTGACTGCCCGTGCACAAGTAAAGGGGTGCAAAAGGAGAGTCCCTACTTTTGTACACCGACACTGATGGACAATATACAGTAATAAATGATTAGTAGTCAGTTAAATTGTGTACTGTGTAGCAATTTGCCAACATTCAATTTTGTTTGAATAGAGCAAGGGGAAACACTCCGGCAGACAAGTTGTAATAAAGAACCGGATCTCTTGTTATTTTGTTGCTAACTCACACACTCAAATCCTTGGAAATTCAAATTTCAAACTTGAAAGACAGTCATAAGAATGAGTGCTTGTCAGTACTGATACTAGTAATGAATTGGAGCAATAATCACTCCCTTAAACATAATACACTAATGAAGAACATGTGTGCCAACAATCTGTTTATGTGAACATTAAACTAGAGGTTGTTTGACATCATAACAGCCAAGACAAATAACCAGCAATTGGTCTTTGGAAAGAGTAAAGAGGAATCAAAGTAAAGGTGAATGAGAGAATTCCCGCTAGCATGTCAGATTGCAACAATGCAATTAATTTCTGATCAACATAGCCACGCCAGAACTACTGCTACAATGTTAGATTCTATAATTTCATACGCATCAGAAATAGAAAAGAAAGAAGGAAAATATAAAAGAAATGCCAACACAAGACAGAACAAATGCAACAAATTTCCAATATCCACCTAATCAATTGACTGACTGACGACAACTTGTACAATCCTAAAGAATGTTTATAAGCATCATTCATCCAGCCAAACAAGTACAATTGAACGAACATCCTAGCCTAGGTATAAACAAAAACAAACACAAAGCAAACACACAAGGACTGTTGTGAAAGATATGAGTAGATTCGTTTTCAATCTACAAGGTATAAGTGAATTTACAAAGGACTATTGTGCCTCATATGGTTCATCACTACTGGAATTAGCTTATTTGTCGTCTGCCCATTCTTTGCCATCCGCTTGCTGATGGCAAACAAAGTCTTTGCCATCAACCACAAGAAAACGGACGTCAAAGATGTGGCTGATGGCAAACAAAGTCTTTGCCATCAGCCGTCCGCTGGCTGACGGCAAATAATCTTTGCCGTCCGCTAGCAGACGGCAAAGAGGTGGGTGGGTCCAGTTATTATTTAACCAACTCAAGCCCACCGGCCCCACCTCTTTGCCGTCCGCAAGTTGACGACAAAGAATCTTTGCCGACCGCAAGCGGACGGCAAAGAATCTTGGCCGACCGTTGGCTGATGGTAAAGAGGCGGGTACGTTAACGGCCGTCCCACCCCCTCTCTTCTCTCCACTCTCTCATTCCTCCCCACCCACACCTGCGCCGCCACCGACCCCGTCTACCGTAGGCGGCCGCCCCGCCACCCCGCACCCCTCCCCTGCGCCCCCCCGACCTCCACCACACCCCCGCTGCCCCTTACACGTCGCCCCGCCCCCCGACCCTCCCCTCCATCGCCATCCCCCACCCACACTGGCCCGCGCCGCCGCCGCCGACCCCGTCCGGCGTAGCCGGTCACCCCGCACCCCTCCCCGACCTCCACCGCGGCCCCGCCGCCTCTTCCACATTGGGCAGCCGCGCCGCGGCCGTCCCCGCCCCGTCCCGCCGCGGTCGTTGGGCCTCCCCCTCCACCGGGTCGCCGCCACCTCCAGCGACCGCCGCAGCCGTCCGGCCTCCCCCTCCACTAGGTGAGCTCCTCCCTTTTTTTGTTTAATTAGTTTCTTTTTGTTACTTTTAGTTTTGTTTCTGTTTTAGTTTAGTTTTAGTTTTAGTTTATTTTAGATTAGTTTTAGTTTAGTTTATTTTAGATTAGTTTTAGTTTTAGTTTATTTTAGTTTAGTTTATTTTAGATTAGTTTTAGTTTTAGTTTAGTAGAAGAAGTAGAAGGAGAGGAGGGAGGAACATGAGGAGGGAGAAGAAGAAAGAAGAAAAGAAGAAGAAGAGGAAAAAGGGGAAGAAGAAGAAGAGGAGGAGGAGGAGAAAGAAGAATAAGAAGAAGAAGAAGAAGAAGAAGAAGGAGGAGAAGAAGAAGAAAGAGGAGAGGATGAGAAGAAGAAGAAGAAGAAAGAGGAGAGGAGGAGAAGAAGAAGAAAAGGAAAAAGGAGACCCCGACACCCGATCGAAATCCTGACACCTCGGCACGACACCCCGACCCCGACCCCCGACCCCCGACACCCTGACACCACACCCCGACCCCCGACCAACCGACACCCTGACACCACACCCCGACCCCGACCCCGAGCCCGACACCCTGACACCCCGACCCCGACACGACACCCCGACATGACACCCCGACCCCGACCACCGACACCTGACACCTCGACCACCGACACCCTGACACCACACCCACCCTCACCCCTGACCCCCGACACCTTGACACCACACCCCGACCCCGACCATGACACCCCGACACCGACACCCTGACACCACACCCCGACCCCATATATATTTGTGTTGATCGGGTGTATTTTTATTATGGTCATGATTATGATACACTTAAAATATATACATATTATTATGTTCATGTCTAGTATCCTAATCTTTTTATGTTGTACTAATTTCATTTACTTTTTGTCATTGCAGGTGTTGATAGGATGGTGGGCAAGGGTCCAGAGCGCCCCGATCCTCCTGCGAGCGCTACTTGGAGGGGTGGTTCCATTATTCCAGCCCAGCCCCTCCGGAGAGTGCCTCTAGACAGTATGCAGACAACTGCGGCGGGCGCTTCTTCTTCGTCTGGGAGAGGTCGGGGGAGGACGAAGAAGCCTTCTAGAGGTGGATGTGGCAGCGGGAGAGGTAGGAAGGCTGTTATGCCTTCCTCGCCGCCACGCTCAGCTGATTCACCCGACCAGAGGAGTGCT